>JAIWYR010000003.1:4087001-4489203 GCA_022818075.1 Armillaria altimontana
GACTGCAGAGAGCGGACGCGGAAGTCAGATCTACAATGAGAAACACGTTTGGTCCGAGGTGAAGAGGCGACGAACCAGGCTAGTCTTTGCCCCACATAAGAGATGCGCTTGCCGTCGAGGTGGGGTAAGCTTGAACTTGGAACTCAATGCCAGCCACGCATGGCCAATTTCCAAAAATCACAATATGTACACCAGGTCAATATTGAGCCGGCCCAGGCTCGAACTGGGACTCAGCAACAAGCAGCTATGCCATCGACCCACGGAGTTGGGAGAGGTTCAGAGATGTCGATGAGGTTCAGGCATTTAGAGAACATGCAGTTTCTCTGCCCAAAGCATCACAACACATGGCCTTCAGTACAGACATAGCTATGAATGCACCTCATTGAGTAGACCCAGATTCCGACTGGAGATTGATACGACAAGTAACTTCAGGCCACGGACTTGAATCCAGGCGCGAGCGGCAGCAATAGCGAATATGTTTTAGTGCGGGCGCCCCAGGACCCGAAATTGGAATTGAGCAATGAGAAGTTGGAAAGTTGAAAGAACTTAGAAGTTAGAACCCAAGTTACAAGTAACAACTTGACCAATGATAAGTTACCCGCTTGCTGAGCAAAACATACTGGATTCATCTGGAATGAGTCGACCCAGGTTCAAACTGAGGACCTTCTGTGAACATACATCATACAGAACTTAGAAGCTATGTTAGACAGATGCGATAACCAGCTACACCATCGACCCAGCAAGCAAGACCCAAGACTCAAGATTCGGATTGTACTTATCCGCACCAGGATGAGCTAGTGTTGTATTTTGAGTGCATGCTGGTCTCCTCTCCAAGATCGGTTGTAGTTCGCTCCCCACTGGTGGATAAGAACGAAAGTACCATGATTCATCAAGACGTGGGAGGAGACCGAGAGCATGCGGCTGTTGGAGTCATTAGTACACACCGAGTGAGATGGGCTCACCACTGTCAAGGTATATCTGAAGACGACCCCCTGCAGCGACTAATCCGGAATAAGCTGGGTACGATGCTCGTCGTAGTCATGTAAAACGGTGATGTCTGTCGCATCTGCAATTCAAGTTGCACGGGATGGAAGGGACAAAAAAGGGGTGGTAATTCGTTACTCGGAGTTCATCGACGAGCAGAGCATCAATGGCACTGGTTAGCCCCTGTCGAAGTTCCAGTGTCCACGAGGCAGAAAAAAGTATCGGTCACACTCAAAACCAGATTCGAGCTGAAGGCAGGTGCGATAGCCATCGACGTGTACGGTAGAGCAGCGAGCTTGAAATACACCGCCATGGTTGTGTGCGTTACCAGTGCTTTGGCACCGAGCCGTTAATTCTCTCTCATACCTGCGGTCACAAAATCCATGGGCGCCTTGTGGATAAAGAATTGGGACTCCACACTCGGGGTCTTTGCTAAATGTCACTGGGAACTCGAAAGACGACACGAGAGAGGAATGTAAGGAAAAGACGCAAAGTTCAACCAACACGAGTTAGAATGGGGACCGGGGAGAGGTTGAGCACGACGAAGTGACGAGGGGAAGAGATTCACCAATTATCCCGATTCCCAGCTAGTTCACATTCAAAACCTTTTAGCGGGGGTGGGTCAAAGAATGAGCTTGCCCGTTGCTGAGAAAGGATCGGGCCACGTCCAACCATTTTACGAATTACGCCTCGGGAGAGTCGAACTCCACGCCAAAGCATCAGACACGTTATCCGCAGCGTCGCTGTAACCTTGTGGTAAACGAGCGGACTTCCTGACAGCGTAGAAATTTATACGGTGTCCTTTTCCATTTAGGGATCCCCTTCCCTAGAATGTTGGGTAGGAGACGGAGGCGGCAGTACATCCTTGTCGAGACAATGAACAGATAGGGACACGAAGCTCCAGTTGTCCACAGGTAAAGATGTTGATGGCATAGTGTGCGGAGAATCATAATGGGTTATGTATTACACATAGAAAAACACAGGTGCAGTACCGCACGATAGAAAATCGTGAGGTACGGCACTCTTCTATAAGTAAGGAAAGACTGAGGATTCCGACCGAGGACATACCGGGCACACACAGAGAGGGATCAACTCCACGCGCGGATCGACGGAGTAAGCATACAAAGGAGGAAATCAAAAGAAGCCGCATACATCCTCGTTGCAGCACGCGAATCGATCTACCCTGCGCCTGCCCTATAAGCATCAGATCCGTGTATTCGCGAGCGTGGAACTCTCGTTGTCGTCTGCCGCAGAACTGGATATCGAAAGGACAGGACTATCTCGAGAGCTGGCTCGGTGAGGACTGCACGAACACTGCGTTCCAATTTGCCATCTCTGAAACAGCGGTTGCCGCGTTATATTCATGCCGTCAACGTTCAACGTGGGCGGGAACTGTGAGGCCCTCGGTTTAGCTTAAGGCTCGAACACGAGCACGCAGGCTTTGGAGGACAGGCCGTGCGCCTCCTAGTTTAGTTGTCCCTGGGGCTTGCACGAAGGCATTGAATTGCGAGGAAAAAAGACACGACGCCTGAATCGTGGCTCACTGTAACGACGACTAGCGAATCTCCTGATAATCGCGCTCCAGAGCAAACAGTTCCCATTTGCCATCAAGCTCTGGAGTCCGCAGTGGTCGTTGGGAGATTGGAGGACATGATGATAGCGGATCTGTGATGAACGTGCTGCCGCGAGGAAGCGAACCAAGAATCACCAAACTTGCTCGCTCCACAGCACCGACAACAACACTAAGGATCCGGCCCTTTTCACGACGATGGAGAGTAGCAGCGGAGGAGAAGCGAGAGGAATGCATAGTAGACCGAGTTGGAACATGGTGCGGAAGATAAATGCATCGGGAAATGCCGCCAAAAGTCAATCTTACACCACCATGCTCTCAATCGCGGTAGAAATCCCCTAAACCTCCAACTGACGAACTTACTGCCTCGAAACTTGGAACACACGCCTTATTGTTGGTAAAATCTCAATTGCATGATCCCAGAAAAACAATGACATTCGTATCCAATAGATGTACAGACACTAATACACTGCCAACCAAGGACGACGAGAACAATGTAACCGGTACATGGCGGTGCCCTAATAAGCGTCAGCACAAACCCCACGAACACGTCGACGGACAAAGCTCACCTCGAACGGACGACTACGCGCCGATTCCATCTCCCAGTGCGCATAGCACATTTACTCACTGTAAACCCACCAGTCAGCCCTCCGACGCGCCAACACGAGCAACACACTTACAGGAGGGACAAGGTGATGTCACCGTTGACCTTGGCTTGGATGGCAATCTCGACTTCGAGGTTAAGGTCAAGGCGCAACTTCAAAGCTGCGGGAGGGGCAACAGCCTGGCGCTCAGAGCGGCCGACGACTTGTCCACCGAGGACAGAGGAAGACTGGGTAGGTGCGTATTGGGTTTGTGGGGCAGACATGGTGATACTGAAGAAAAACACTCGACGAGCTGCGTCTTTTTATATCTACCGTTGCGGGGTACTCGGTGACTTGGATGTAGAACGTTGTTCACCCGGGAATGCTCGTGTAACCATTGATATTGATATTTCATTTGAATATACATGGAAGTTTGCAACTTTGCCTCGTTGACGGGAAATTTTCTGATGTAGTAGGACTAATGAATACAGCCGTGGGAACTCGAGAGTCGAGCCTCTCTTCCTCCCATGATGCATGAGCACTCCAAGTTTTTCTTCTCGAAGGTGCCCTACTTCTAGGCTGATTACGACAAGGCCTGCCTGCCAGTCCCCGTTCGTCGCTCCACGTTCCACCTCCAAATGGAGAACAAGAACCTGCCCATACGCATCGTTCCCGTCCGAGAAGGCGACCCAAGAGGTACCCGGGCGTTCGCACTTGGTACGTGTTTGACAATGACAACCCACGAAATTTAACCCGGACCTCTCTAGTTCTTCTCTTCTCATCCAATATACGACGACGAGGCACCCGAGTTGCTAAATGCACCATGGCCCAATCATAACGTTGCTCTCGCCCCGGGTCGACATTCCATCTAAACTAATATTGCGCCATCCATAATAATGCTCAGCTCGTATAAAACTCCCACCCCTGCGTCTCCTTCTCCTCAGTACAACAATGTCTGCCCCACAAACCCAATTCGCACCTACCGAAACCTCCTCCGTCCTCGGCGGACAAATCGTCGGCCGTTCCCAGCGCGCCGCTGCACCCCCAGCATCCGTGAAGCTGCGCCTTGACCTCAACCTCGAGGTGGAGATCGCCATCCAGGCCAAGGTCAACGGTGACATCACCTTGTCGCTCCTGTAAGTCTGCTTGTTGGTGTCGGTGTCGGGAGGCTGACTGTTTTGGTTCACAGTGAGTAAATGTGCTACGCGCGCATGTGGAGGGTTTTGGATTGTGCTCGACGCATTCTGGTGAGGTTTAGTCCGCTGAGTTGGCGGACCGTGCTAACGTGTTGCTTAGCGTTGATTACCCTTCTTCGCCCTTTTGTCGATGTTGTATTAGTGTACCGCACCAATGTCAATGTCATTCTATGAAGTTTCTGAGTCTTACAGTGTTACACCGGCCAGTGAGACAGCACCGGTCAGTGAGACGATGGCTTCGGGGAGCCGCTCCGAACTACATTTGGTCCTGGAGTTTACAAAATAATAGTTATAAGACTTATAGAGACATTCCGATACTTTTTACACCCAAAGGAGCTCGCATCCAGCGAGTAAGCCACTGTTAAATTTTGATCAAGCCAGCGAGACGTGTGACACTTGTGACTCTCCGCCAAAGTCCTGCCTGATATAGAAATTTTGTGATGTCTCACTGAGTGGTTTTGTGACTGATCTTGACTTTTCGTACTGATAAGCTTATCGCAATACAATTTCACACATATCGCGTCCATAATTGTACTATATTTTATACAGGAAACACCTATGGTGCAAATGGTGCGGTCCGATCTCCAATCAGACCCCATTTAATATTGTTCCGAGGCCAATTTCTATTTGGGTGTCTCACTGGCCGGTGTAACACTGTAATACACCCAAAGCGGCGAAGTCTGCCCTGCAATGGGTCGATGGCGTAGCTGGTTATCGCATCTGTCTAACATTTCGGAATGACCACTTGTTCAAGAAGGTCCTCAGTTCGAACCTGGGTCGACTCATGTCCATATTATATTGTCGTGTTTTGTTGAGGAATGTATAGGACCAAGTAGGTGGTGGCTACAGTATACACTTATAAACGTTGGATCAAAGAGCCAGTACTAAACAGTTAAATCTCAGATCTATTTTACCTGTAATTTTACATTTTGTTTTCATTGCGCGCAATCTGGATTACCTTGGAATGACGAACCACTATTAGTCGCGTACAAGTTACGATTCTTGAACATGCAATCATTACGCGAGACACAGTATAATATGTCTATCTAAGGGAATATTTTCCAGTGTTATTTGAGTTTCGGGTTGATGTGCTTCCCTTTTTGGACTCAGTTCTCGCCGCCATCACGCTGGGTTGGAGGCTCGATCATCTCACACTGATATCAACGCGTAACCCTTCCCAGAATCTAGTCGCTCTCTCTGTGTCAACCCCCATCTAGCACTGTCCCTTTGACTTTCTTTTGTACTGGCCTTGCATTTCTAAATTGTTCTATGAGCCCAAAGCTAGAGAGAAATGGAACGGGAATTCGTGAGGACCACGCACTGGGTCGCGTGTATTGGTGAGTGGTTCCTTATCTCTTGACTACTGCGTTCAACTTTCATCCAGATACCGCTACTATCTCCCTGTTGCTATCCCGGCGTTCAATCCAGCAACCGCTCATTTTCCGTCTCCCGTATGATCTCTCTTCTGCAATACATCTCATCTCGGAACACCAAAGGAATGCTCTCGCAGACAGCCAGGTCTGACAGCTTCCTAGGTCGTCTGCAAGCAGGAGCTCGTACTTACGCTTAGGTGGTCAGGTCTCTGGTGGAAGCAAAGCGAGGTGATGAGTTTAGACTTCGTCGCATATGCGTTCTTGCTGGCGAGTAATCTTTTCGACATTTTCTGCCCGTCGTACTCAAATTTTATCTCGATAGACATGACGCCAACGACCTGTGCGAAAAATTTCCAAGACCTTTCCTAGATTTCATGACAACCTTGACGCCGAGGACACGCGCGCGTCTCCGATGCTAGTAATCAACGCGGAGTTCGACTCTCCTGATGTGCCTTATTCTCTAGAGATGCCACAGTGCTTTCTCAACATCTCAGATCAGTATATCGGCGGATCCCTTTAACACGTTCTTCGCCGAAATTGTCTTGGACAGAGCATTTACTCGTGTTATACGTTGCCGCAGTAACAAAGATAGCCAGTTCGAGCTATGGGGAGATGCCCGTCCACGTATGCTACCAGCAGACATCTCTCGTCCTCATCGATGTTGTACGTAGTGACTTGCCTCAGATTCCTGAGTCTGAATCTAACAACACCACTTCTCTCCAGTTCGGACCCCTTGAACGCAGATCCGAAGCCTGAGTACGACAAGAATCACTGGCGGCTTTAACGGGATATCGAGGAGCGTTTTCAAGGCTGCTTTAAGAAGCAAGAAGCATACAGCGTCCTCCAGTCCGTTTTTTGAGCATCACCTGCTACCACCGCCGTCTCTCGCTCTGCTACTCCTCCCATCACGGAGAAGAAAGGAAATCTCAGGCCGGCATCGAGCTACAGACACCTCTATCCAATCTACATAAAGATAGAATTCATCTTCCCCCCAGAGACTGGCTCAAACATATGCGCGTCGTTCGATACTCATACGTCATGCTGGCCCATATCTCTCTCGTAGCTTGATCTTAGAAATAGGGCTGGCTGGCCCCTTATGGAACCTACATTGCACGAAAGGGACACGGAACCCCTCGCCAGTGAGTACATTTTCTCCTTGCTGTGCACTGATCTGAAGAAAAGCTATCAAGGTCCGCGCTACCACGACGGGATAAAGAATTCATCGTCATGGAGAGCGAATATCCCTAAACTCCTCATTAAACTCGGTTGCTCGACCTCATTATATCTTGTCTTTGCGACGATGCCTAACTTCTCAGCGTGGAGGGTTCTTCTTCATCGATTACACTTTCTTTCAGTTGCTGCAGCGACAGGAGAGCGGATAGAGATTGTCACTTCTACAGAATACACGCTTCTTCAACCTATGCGTACGCACCCATACTACGAGAAACGGCCCCGACGGCGCATTCTGAGCCGTCTCCGGCTTTCCTGATTCATTATCGATGTCGGGTACCGGCAAAACATCATTTCGTGGAGGCAAAGTTCTATCTATCTACACAATCCTTCGCTTCCTCGCACCAATGTGTTTAAAGCATCAGCATAGTCGCTGATCACACTCTGTCACCTGCAAACTGGCGTCCTCATTTTCAAGTATTCCGTGTCTCACAGTTTCACGCATACAGAGGTACAAACGTAGGAAACCCGAGCTACGTTGGGAGATATCCTTTTGGCTGCATATTCTGGGGGAGCTTTGACCGACGATCTAAGCACGGTTCAGCAAGAATCCCTCCTCCCATATACACCTTGACCGCTACATTTTGACCTTGCTTAGTACCCCATATGCTGACGCTACGGAGGGAGCAAGTATCTCGGTCTGTGATGGTTCGCTCGCGTCAGCCTCGTTTACCCTGCGCTCGTCGTCTGCTTCCTTTCGCTCTAGGCTGGGGTTTGCATCCGGCTCTTTTCGGCGCAGATGACGACAAGATATAGTGCTTGTCCCGTTATAAATCGTCCACCCAAGAAACCAACGATAACATATTATATTTCGACGCTGGAGTCAGGATCAGACGGCGGATCAATTCTTGCACCAGGATTCTCCTCACTATGTCCTCATAGAATTGGGTGGGTCGGTGGCGTAGTTGGTTATCGCATCTGTCTAACATTGTTGGCTGGGCTATCCTTTGCACAGAAGGTCCTCAGTTCGAACCTGGGCCGACTCATAGATGGTGTCGCGGTTTTTATACTTATTGACATGGGGCCTGGGTAGGGTAGTCGACGACGGACGAAGGTTCAATTGTTTTTGTCAAACGATTAGTACTCATTCATAATTCAACTTTCCTGAATCCTCACTGGCAGTCGGGCTGATCACCGGGGCCTGTATCCTAAGTTTTCTTTTGATTAGGAGTTAGCACTTAGGCCTAGCAGTCAGCTCTTCAGGTAATCATTAATCAAGTCCTCCCGATTTTAGGGACTAAGAGCAAATTCTCTTCTCAAAAGCCTGCTGTCGTTTGGCACGTAAACTCAAACAATATTGCCCTAGAGTGCCACCAGACGCGACGCGCCGGCTGTGCCATGTTTAATTTACACCGCTTACCACGAATATTCAAGTATTTGTCCCTGGATATATATCTGTCCAAGCCACTAGTGTCACATTCTCTTTCCCTGCCTCAGCCTCGGACATCTATTCCAAAGAACCTCCAATGTAACCACACAGAAGCGCGAGCTTTTCCTTACGTGCGGTGTCGTGCCCATATTCCAGTCCGTATCCATTGAGATACCTGTTCAACTGGACATCGTTGAGATTCCGCAAATCTTGGGCTGTGCGCAGCTCCGGTAGATTCTAACCAAATAAGCCTTGAGCTTGATGGGCAAGACGACGTCAAATCTGACTTACATGGAGATACTTCCCATCCGATGAAGGTACTGATTCGTAGGGCCTGCAAGTGCCATCACCGCAGGAAAAATTAATGGTCTGTACAAAAGGTTAGAATTTCAGTTGGCAGGATGCTTAAGGGGCCTCTCAAGTGACGAACTCTAGCAGTATTGATTTCGATCTTGATGAGGCGGTTTGTCATTCCGTTCAACGGCTCATTCAGCCGGCCATCGATGCTCGTCAAATGGCCTTCAATGCTCGCCACATCACCTTTAAGGTCCTCAGTTATTTCAACCAACTGCCTGGTCAACCTCCTCTCCATAGCGGCAGCCCAAGCAGGCACTTTGTCATCCTGATCTGCTGGATGCCTCAGAACACCATCAATCTGACGAAAAAGGCACACCGCACCGTAACCAGTCGACATCCCGGCCTGTCGAACTTTAGGTACAATTGAAAGAGAAATTCGCACGTGGTCATCGACGTGTCCGAGACATCGTTTCTTTGTACATTTCACTCAACTTCCTCGCTTTGACCGGTCCTCGAAATTCCGAGTCAATGCTCATTGACGCTCCTCTCGCCTTGAGGCATCTCCCTACTCGACAGCTATCAATTCACCTCCAAATTACTCGCGTTTCACCATGGACACTGCCGTGTAGTATCTACCTACAACGAGGTTCAAGATGGTCTCAGATTTAGACTACTCGGGCTCGAGGCTCGACGGATACGCGTGACGTCCCATGAATAATACCTTTTGGCCCTTGTGCTTGCGCTCAGTATGAATACGATAACGACATCTTGCGCACGGTCCAATCTACCTCCTTCAAATCTCTCTGAACTCGAGCAATTCTTCACATTGCCCTGCGCTCTAGGAAGTAGAAGATTCATCAGACTAGGCCCTATGAACTACTATTTACGATTCAAAGGATCTTGCGATGCGATGGTCGATGGTCTCAAGTTATGACTCTCCTGGTCTCGGCCTCGTCTCCTTTCACCGCATCTCCCAGACCTATATAACACTCCTCATGCGCTAGACCTCAGATCTTTTCCTTCACATCAACAAACCCTGTTTCATAATGTCTTTCAAGTACGTCCTCTTTTCACCTCCAGATGCATTTGACCTCATTTACCGCCAACAGTGACAGGGACAAGTTCCGCGTTAATCGTTCGTTGGCCTCCTTTTCCTCCCTTTTGAATTCCTACTCATCAACATTGTCACGTAGCCGAGCTCGCCTTTGACCAGTTTTCCACCCTACCCAAGAGCCTTGCACCCGCCAGCGTAAAATTCATGAAATTCTCCGGCCGTTACGTGAAATTCGACGACACGACCGGCAAGAAATATTTCGACTGGAAGAATTTCAGAGCTGCCATCGATCGCTACCAGGCCCTCGACCTCGCCAACTTTCTGTGCAGGAGTACCGTCATAACTCAGCCTGATACCACGGTTTCCGTCATGGCGAAGATGATCGCCACCTTCCTCGATGATGCCCTCCGAACGGGGGTAGACCGACACGAGTTGGAGATAACCATCGAGGGGACGTTTACACATTTGAAGGAGAAGAAGGGAAAAGGGGTAGCGGATTTTTACCCATCAATCAAGGAGAAGACTCGGAGGAGCTCCTGGGAGTGTAGGCTATGCTTTGCGCTCCCTAATGAGTACCTCCGCAATTACTTTTGCTGCATGGTGACTACCATCAAGTTGGAGGCGAATATCGAGGACGAGGAGTCTTGGGTTCTTCGTGGCAGTACCACGAAGAACTTCTCTGCTACCGTCGACTCTCTGAAGCTCTACGTGTCCAAGGACTTCAAAGGTCGTTATATTTGACTACGGTACGTGGGATCTAAATTTATCGTTCGTTTTCACTAATTTGCTTCGTCTTTAGGAACCAATCTTTTGGCTTTGGTTTGTGCGTTAGGCTGGTAGGTCTTGATGTCGTTTCGATTCATCCTTAGCTAAGTTCATGTCGTAGTCCTTCGGTTTGCTTGAAATTAAACGCCTTATGACTTTCTTTTCGAGTGACCTTGAGTTTTTCCTTGATCTAGGGTCTATAATTATGCATCGGACTTGCACAAGAGTCAGTTGGCGTCATTAAGCATCGTACTCACAAAACTGTGCTCGGAGGGTCGATACACGAAGGGACATACACCGTGGGAACATTTACTTGTTCGGAGCATGCCACCATCTCCAGAATAAAAACCTCCTCCCAACAGGCAAAGCCCCTCGGCTGGATTGATTTAGAGTCTTTACATCTCGTCCGGCTCTATCTATGAAGGAATATCGCGATTTCAGACTATGGCTTATGTTTTCAAGCAGGGTGCACGCATGTCTGCCGGTCAGCAATCCATCCGACATTTCTGCCTGTGTCGTACTCAAGGGAAGCGCTAGATAAAGAGTGCTGCATGCTTTACCGTGGAGGATGGCCTGAGTTCTAAGCGAGACGTGGCTGGTTAGCTGGTTTGACGAGAGTATTTGATCTTGGGGGCGCTTGGTTTACTGAGGTGCTGGTGGTAAGTGGGTTGGTAAAATCGTCGGCGAGGACGTTCTAACGCGCATTCAGATAACAACAACGCGTCTGGACCGTCGTGTCATAATCTTCCACTCGGAACGTTTCTCGCCATGTATTCCGCCTCGCTGAATACCCACACTTCTACGAGTCTTAGCACGGAGTCCGAGTCCATCATCAGTAGTCTGCACCTAATGGCGGGAAGCAAGATTCAATGGCACCGACAGATAAGTTGCCCTGGCATCGATATGTCTTCTTCATCTCCGTCTCCGGCAGTCCGCTACCGCCTCTCTCTCTCTTGCAACCGTTTTGTCTTGGACCCACGAAGGATTGTTCTCACCGCGACAGCCGGGTCTGACGTCAGTCAGTGTGGAGTCCGACTCTCCCGAGAAGCAATTTCCTTCATGCCCGTGGATCACACGCGTATGAAGTGCGTGGGCATCCTGGTTCACCTCTTTCGTGGCGGTCAGATGCAGACTTATTCGCGTGAATGCGGTCGTAAGTAATCTTTTCGACGGTTTCTGCTTGCCGTACTGACAGATTATACAGATAATACGTGCCACTAAAGCAGGATAACGAGTACATCGTGAAGAACAAAGACTGTTCATTCAACTCAGAAGTTACTCAACCTCGTCTTTGTGAGGGACAGAGATTGACGACGCAGCTATGCTGTCCATATCATTTCACCGTAGCGTGGCGGAGTAGGCACCTAACACTCCTCGACCTCATCATACCTTATCATTGCGACGATATCTAATCACTCCACAGGAGCATCCTTCTTCGTCAACCGCACTTGCTTTCAGTTGCCACAGCGACAGGAGAGCGGATAGACACTTCAACCTACGCGTACGCACTCGTACTGCCGGCTCCTGCAGAAACTGAGCATTCTGAGGCGTCTCTGGCTTTCCTGATTCATCATTGGTGTAGGCTTCACTGGTGCAACATCATTTCGCGGAGGTAGAGCTCTATGTACACTTCCTTGCTTCCTCGCACCATCGCTGGCTGCAGTCTGTCATTTGCAAACCGACATCCTTATCTTCAAATGTTCTATCTCACACTTTCACTCGCCCTACCGCTGACCTCTTTTTTGATGTATACGGGGGAACAAGCTCAGTAAACCCGAGCTATGTTGGGAGGACTCAGCTAGTACGTTCCTTAACGGTCCCAATACGGCTGGCCTGCCTGCCCAACTGCGTATTTTAAGCTTTGCAACACCTCTAATGCGGGAAATACCGTGATTACATTTGCCTACATTATTCGCTTGGATTAGTCTGCTGTTACCTCCTTACCGAGTGGCCGTCCGCATATCTAGTTGGAGGCTGGTCACTTGGCATGATTCCTCCCCTCGTTCCTTATTGAAAGGGAACGGAAAGCGTACTATTCATGCTGCGTGGCGCTAGACTAACAGCAATGAACTACCTGGTGATTGATCACGGTCCCGACTGCTCGTTCTCCCATTGGCAGAGGGAAATGAGCGGCTGATACTGGACATGATCATCGTTGATTGGCTACATTCTGGGGTGATGAAGAATACGAATCGTGGACCTGTTCAAGAAGAGTCATTGGCGTCTGTCCACATGCGGCTAGCCTGATACTCATTCAGTCTACGCAGACTGCCAAGCACCATTTTGTCGTACCCAATGATGAGTCACCGATCACGCACCATGATATCCTTCTTAATTAATATCTGGAATGAAAGGCGTAGGTTCAGCGAACTTATCACAGATGTACCCTTCAAATTTTCACTCGACAAAGGACCCGTTTGAAGCTCAAGTTTGTCCTAATCATAGGTTGAGAAGGGTTGCCGTCCTTCAATCTTAATCAAGAAATTAACTCTAAGATGCCCTGGATCTTTCCCAGCCCCCTCCACTGCGGTGACCATAATTAACAATGTGTATCTTTCGACTGCCCACGGTGCCCGCGTAGTTGGCTCAAGCGGTTCTACTGATCTGAGTTTGTCGGTTCGTAGCGGCTTGACGACGTCGGACGGTTGCATACCCATGACTGCCATACTCCCGTCAGAGAGGCACGCGTTTATTGTTGGAAATAGCGGTCTTACAATCTTCAATTACGTCTAGTAAAGCTAATTGCGCACTTCGCTACCCCTCTCCCTTCTACACGTACTTGAATGTGCTTCGCACGAGCTAAGTCACCGCCGCTGACTTGAGCGGAGAGCACAAGGAAGGTGGGTTGCCGCCCTATTTGTGTTTATCGAGCCTCCTGACTACTTTATGCTCAAGTCCAATGTCTCACACATTCAAAGGTACTACCTCTCATCGTCCGCAGGGGTCTTGGCAACATCAGGCGCCTGCTTCATCGTGACTTTATCGATTCGCGCTCAAACTCATCATACAGTTCGAGATGCTCTTAGATTAGAGCGTCAGGGAAAAATTGGAAAGGCTCGATAGCAACGCAGGCAATGGTACGAATTCCAGGTATATCCGTTCTGCGCTTCTCGGGTTCTGTACTTATTTTCTTTAGACTGGGAATGGCAATAAATGGATATTACGTCTGTATATTCGGTCGTTTCAACGGACATATTCTCAGGAGTGTTGCCGACATCGGAGAACGTCGCGGCTGCGAGCTCAGACATGGGTCCAACATGCCTACGCGCCTTTACAAGCCGTCCTACAGCAATTTGGTATACAAATTTCCGAAAATAAGGGCCCAATGCAGGGGGTATCAAGCGGGAGTCCTATTGATAGTAGGTTTGCCCAGTTCTGCATCTATTGCTGCGAATCCTTCTGGAAGTCTCGGTGGCATTGGAGTTTGCCTTTCGCGCTGTATCGGGAAGATGGGATTTGGCTACGGTCAGTCACGGTTCACGGACAAGGGCGAGGCTTTTGGGAGGGTATGTTCGTTATCGATTGCATATCAATGTCGTGTGCGTACTTCCTGGTGGAAAAGATAGGTTTTAGACACAAAAAGTGCGTAGCCACCATATGTCTCTGTATAAAAGGGCCTTGTCATGCCAGTGTCGACTCATTCCACTCAATACCACATTCAATCCTCATTCATACGCTGAAAAATGTCTAAACCTGCTCCTGGCACGTACAAGATTATTAACAGGGTTCTCTCTGTCAATAATAAACGGCTTGCCATCACTGCCAACGCTGAAGATAAACCTGCGAATGTTACCGAGGAGGCGTCCTCGAACACGGCGCAACAGGTTTGTATTTCTTCCCTTGTTAATCACCTTTCTGAATGGCACTTCGCAGTGGGTCATTGCCGATTTCGATAGCAACACACAGAGCATGGCGCCTACTGCGAGACCTAGCCTTCAAGCTGCCTGGGGCTCCGGAGTCATGACCGTGCTTCCAGCTAACAATTATGTCTGGACGATCAGGGAAACTGATACCGGAATCACGTATGTGTTATCTTTTTTTAAAAGCTTAAAAGATCTGATCCTTGCTCGTATTTAGCATTCAAGATGGCGGCCGAACCGCTTTCTGGGGAGTAGCCAATGCGAGCGAGGATTCCCAGGTGAGTTCAGCGAAATAATCTGTCCCCGCTTTGAGTCACCAATTGGGTTTGTAGGTCACTATCGGGGCTGGTACCGGCGATGTCCAGCAGAGATGGATTTTGATGAGGGTCGCCTGAGTAGTCACCCTCAGTGAATCATTTCGGACTGAAATCAATCAAGCCCCCGGAAAAATCGACCCTCTTGTCTTGATTGCCTGTTACCTCCCACGTTCACTCCCCACTCGTATACATTTTCCTGAATTCAACTTCAGTCGCTACTACCTAGTCCAGTGTCTCGTTTGCGTTCAACCGCAATGTCCCGATTTTCATATTCATTTACTACGTGCCATGGGTCATGGATTTTGCTACCTGTAGCTAGGAACAATTCATGTCGTAGTCCTTTAGTTTGCTTGAAATCGTAGCACGCCGTATCGTAATCTTTTCGAGTTATCGCTCGTACGCGTCAGTTATTTGGGTAGAGCGAACACGAGGCATATAGCGACCACGTCGTCCATTGGCAAGGAATGACTTCGATATTTCTCGGGCTGGGATATATAATGGGCGCAAGGTCCCAATAAGGTCCGAACGGAGCGTGGGCGGTCCTATACCGTGGGAACAATCGCTCTTCTGCCACCATCTCCCAACAACCAAAATGCAGCTCAGTGACGAGAGAAATCCACTCGGCGGGACATTGGCGTCACGCCGCCCCTTTGAAACTCAGTCTACTTTTCTATAGTCTGACTCTTTCGCTTTTTGAATCTTCCTCAAAGAACTTGCGATCCACTGACTCTTGAGTCCAGCGGTGTACCAGGCCTTCCTACTTCACAATATCAGACCAGCATAAAGCTCCCGTGCGCCTTTAAAGCGGGATGCGCGTGATTGGGAGTATGTTTGCTTGTCGCCTTGTCACCGTGAGTAATCTAGATATCCGACATTTCTGCCTGTCGTCTTCAAAAAGGATATTTCGATACGTGCTAGATAATGACTTCTGCCTGTATCGCGCCGATAGAGACGTCGCTAATACATGCCCTGATTCCAAGGCAGAAGGCAGAAATGTGACTGGGTAGGTAGCATAACACGAGGGCCACTTCGTACGCGGGTAATGGTTTGCGTTTGGGGGTGCTCGTAGTAAGTGGGCTAGTAATATCGTCGGTTAGGACGTACTCACGCGCACTCAGATAACAACAACGTGTCTGGAGTGTCATGTTATAATCTTCCAATCGGGACGTTTCTCGCCTTGTATTCCGCTTCGCTGATTCCCTACACCACCATGAGTCCCGGCAACGGCACCTAGCAAGGACTCATTAGCAATCGCTTGCACCTAAGCGCGGGGATCAAGTCGCAGATATGCACAGCCTGGCTGCTTTGGCATCGGAACTTATGTCCTCCATCTGCCGTCTCGTTCTGCTCCGACAGTCTTCGTGCCTCCTAGGGCCCTTGTCGTCTCTCTTCAGCGATAATCTCACGAGAGATTGCTCTCGTCGACAGCTGGGTCTGACACTCCTTAGTGCGTGGAATTCGACTCTCCCCCTATGCGTGTGGGCGGTCCGGTTTACCTCTTTAGTGGCGGATGCGAAGCGGGAGTTAGATGCAGACTTGATCGCTTGAATGTGATGCGAAGTGTACGATTGTGCCCGCCGGTAAGTGATCTTTTTGACAATTTCTGTTTGTCGTGCTCAAAGGTTATGCAGATCATACGTGCTAGGACAATGAGTGATGCTTATAACACCACTGTGAAGAACAGAGTTTTATTGTACCATGGCGAACACTGCTCATTCAACGTACAACATTCAACTCAGAGGCTCCTCGACCCTGCTATACCTTGTCTTTGCGATTCCAGTTGCCGCAGCGACAGGAGAGCGGAGATTAACAGCGAACAATCCCGATTGCTCGTTCTCCCATTGGCAGAGGGAAACGAGCGGCTGATACAGGACATGATCATCGTCGATTGGCTGTATTCTGGGGTGATGAAAAATATGAATCGTGGACCTGTTCAAGAAGAGTCATTGGTGTCTGTTCACATGTGTGCAGACTGTCAAGCACCATTTTTTCGTACCCAATGATGAGTCGCCGATCGCGCACGGTGCACCATGACATGAACAGAAGTTCTACTTAATATCTGGAATGAAAGGCCCTAGGTTCAACAAACATATCGACGCTTCACTCAAGCAAAGGTCCCGCCAGAAGCTCGCGTTTGAGATTGAGAACGTTCTCGTCATTCAATCCTAATCAAGAAATTGGCATCTTAACTGTCTTGAATCTTTTCCAGTTTCCCTTCTACTGCCGTGACCATCATTGACAATGGGTTTCTTTCGACTGCCCACGATACCGGCGTAGTTGGGTACTGATCTGTGTCTGTCGGTTTGTAGCGGTTTGACAACAGATGCGTACCCATGACTGCTATACTCCCGTCAGAGAGGCACGCCTTGCTTGTCGGAAACAGTGGTCTTTCAATCTTCGCTTGCGGTTTACGTCTAATAAAGCTGATTGTGCCGTTCCCTAGATCCCGAGATCCCTTTACACGTACTTGAATGTGCTTCGTCCGAGCCAAGTCACCGTCGCTGACTTGAGCGGAGAGCTTGGCAGACACAAGCAAGGTGGGTCGCTGTCTTATATTTGTTTATCGAGCCTCCTGACTGCTTTATGCTCAAGTCCTTACTGCTACTCCGACTCCAAACTCTCGCACGTTCGAAGGCATTACCTCTCATCGTCCGCAGGGGTCTTGGCAACATCAGGCGCCTGCTTCACCTCGGGCACCTGTGTTCATCTCCGCCACTCGTAACTTTATCGATTCGCGTTCACAGTATAGGTGCTCTCCATTCAGAGCGTCAGGGAAAGGTTGGAAGGGCTCAATGGTCAGTGGTAGGACACGCAGGTCATGGTACGAGTTCTAGTTTTCCTTTCAGCACTTCTCGGGATCTGTGTCATTAATTTTCTATAGAATGCTGTAAGCCCTATACATGCATTGTGGGTCGACGGAGCCTTGGTTAGTCCTTAGAAAAATATGTCAACACAAAGAGCCCTCGTGTTCATTTACTCCGAGTCTTGGTCATTCACTCAAAGCAGTATAAAACCGCAATCCTTCGCCTCTTGACATCCTCACAGTTCCCCTCCTCAATTCACCAACAATATCGACAACTAACAACATGTCTCAGAACTATACCGCTCAAAGTCCGGTCACTGGTTACTATATCACCAGCACCAAGTGTGATGTACCCGGCCAGATTGTCGCTACAGCCGATGGTAAGGACGGCATCCCTGACGGCGCTGTGAGTTGTCGTTGATGTTCAGGAGTAGCATCTAATACTGACCGACCTCGTCGCAGACCTTGACCTTCAGCCAGGCCCTTCAACCCGCTAACACCAATGTCACCATTCAGGGCATCAGCGGATTGTATGTTGCTTTGCCTCCGGTATTTCCCTCCAACCTTTCGATCGTCGACTCTTTCTAATCCCGAATACAACAGGACCCTGTATCCGGCAGCAAGCTTGTCTGGTCTAGCACCGCCGCGACCTGGGAGGTCGAAGTCACCCAGACCGGGCCCTATGTGTAAGTCGGTGGCTTATAGTTGTATCAGATTTTCCGTTAAACGTCTGCCAGGATTATTCCCACAGGTCAGGACTTGTATTGGTATACGGGGAACGACATCGGCCCAATCGTAAGTCTGCTGACCTTGCTGAGAATGCGAGTTTGAGGATTAATCGTATACAGGTCGAAGTCAAGAGCGGAGCGCACGTCCAAGGGACGGAGAACGAGTGGATGATCAACACGGCTAACTAAGACGAGCCCACCAGTACATAATCTTCCACAGTTGTTGATCCCGCCTGTTCCAAGTGTTTCCAAGATTCCAGTAGTGACATGTTTGTATAAGAAGAAAATCGATATTTGTGCTTCCGCGTGTTTTTTTGTATCAGTTGGATCCTAGCGTGACTTCTAACTTGATTCTCTTCGTGGAATGGCCCGATCTCGTTGAGCGCAAACACTGTACTGTCAAGACCGTTCATCGCCTGGCGGAAGACCGGGGCATACATTGGAGAAAGACATTTGTGGATGTTCCGCCTGTTGGGAAGAGAGGTGCAGAGGTGCTCTTGAGATCCAGATTTCATCGTTCGTTTCACTGATCTGTTTTGTCTTTCGGTTTTGGTTTGTGATAAACTGGCAGGTCTTGATGATTTATCCTTGGCTAAGTTCATGTTGACATGTCGTAGTCCTTTAGTTTGCTTGAAATCAAATTCCTCACGACTCTTAGTGACCTTGAGTTTTTCTTGGTTGAGGCATAGTATCATTATGGAGGCGGGCAATCCGGGCCAGCTGATTCATTATGCACTGGACTTGCACGAGAGTCAGTCGGACCGTCATTAAGCATCGTACTCACGAAGATAGCGCAGCGACATACACCGTGGGAACATTTGCTTGTTTGGTGCATGCGACCATCTCCAGAATAACACCTCCTTCCAACTTACTCCCAACAGCGAAAGCCACCTTGCAGGAATGGTTTGGAGCCTCTTTTTAAACTCGGCATCCCATCTGGCCCCAGCTCGTCCCCTGGATTTGAAGAAAAGTCGCGAATTCAGACGATGGCTTATGTTTTGAAGCGGGACACGCGTATTTGGAAGCATGTCTGCCGGTGAGTAATCCATCTGACGGTTCTACCTGTCGCACTCAAGAAAGGGCGCCAGATAAGAAATGCTGCCCACTTCATCGTCGAGGATGAGCCGAGTTCCAAGCCAGATGTGGCTGGTCAGCTAGTTTGACGCGACCATGGCGACTTCGTATGCAAGTAATGATTTGAGTTTGGGGGTGCTTTGTGTTTGCTGAGGTGCCGATGGTAAGTGAGCTCGTAATTTTGTACTAGGACGTACTCACGCACACCCAGATACGACAACGCGCCTGGATTGTCGTGACCCGTTCTCGCACCTAACATCTCTCGCCTTGGATTCCATCTCGTTGAATTGCCACGCCACTATGAGTACCAGCAACGGCACGTAGCACGGAGACATCAGCAATCACTTGCATCTAAGCATGGAAATCAAGTGGCAGATATGCACAGCCTGGCTGCCCTGGCATCGATATGTCTTCTCCATCTCCCGTCTCCGACAGTCTTTTACCGTCTCTCTATGCGCGTAGATTGCACTCGTAGATGCTCTGGTTTACCTCTTCAGTGGCGGATACGATGTAATAGTCTTGATTGCATGGATGTGACGCAAAGCACACGGTCGTGCTCGCCGGTAAGCAATATTTTCGACACTTTCTACTTGCCGTACTCAAGGGTTATACAGATAATACGTGCTAATAAAGCAGGATAATGAGTGCTGCCCATGCCATCATCGTGGTGAACACTCCTCATTCAACCCAGAGACTCCTCGACCTCGTTATAACTTGAATGATCACCTCTCTACATAGAGCAGACTTCCTCACCGACTGGGCTTGCTTTGAATTTCTGTAGCGACGAGCAGCGACGACAGAGCGGATAGAGATAGGCGACGCAGCTACCGAGTACATGCTGCTTCAACCTACGTCTAGGTTACCATCGTATTAACGGCTCTCGCAGTCTTGCCGAAACAACTTCAATGGCGCATTCCAGCTCATCCCTAGCTTTCCCGAGTGTGTGTAGACCTCACCGGCAAAATGCCTTTTCGTATGAAATGCAACTCAATAACGAGAGGCAGCCCATTGGCGTCACAGTGCTCCTCTGAGAATCGACATTCCTGCCGCCTGTTTTCTACCATCCGACTCTTTGATCATCTGGGTTTCCCTCGAAGAAACTGTAACGTCGGACGATGGGATATATGCTGGGTTTTGTCTCTACAGGTCGTTCTCGCTTCCCAAAATTCTTCATCTGGTGATATAGTAAATCAACTACATTCTCGTGAGTGGTTGTGAGGCTTTCTTAGGATGTAATAACTGACGCATGTTATCAGGATGGACTGCCCGCGAGATGATACAATTTGTCGACCCGAAGTCGTAGCTGGCATTACGCCTCTGTGGTGCTGAATCGCCTCACAAGACGCAGACATCATTCTTGCGCCGCGCATCCTCACTCAGGTATCAAATACGCGTGGCTTCGCGAAGCTAAGAGTAGTTGACATGCGAAGTCGTGAAAGAAACTTGAAGTGAAAAACATAGCGGTAAGGCGCAATTTCGAGCGAAGATGACATGAATCATTCTTAGCTATGCCTTCTCAGCCAACGACTCATGCATTCCCGCAAGCGGGCGAGAAGACAAGGGCTGGAAGATAGATGGCGTGCTTCAGGCTAGTAGAGCCAGCAGGCTGGCACAGGAGCTTACAATGCCATAAAAGAAGGGAAGCGCGTACAGAGTAGAGCTTCCGAGAACAGCTTGCAAGGGGATATTCGCAGTACCTGCCGCTGGTGTCTATTGATACTAACAACTGGTATGAACCTTTTCTGTGCTGCTGAGATCCGAGGGAAGGCGTTTTTCGCAACACTGGTACCCAAGTAGACGTCGGAGTCGGGACTTTCACGAAAGCACGGGATGTCGCTCGGATGGACATCTTTTTTGTATCTGCTTATTAGGCGCCCAAACTATTTGTAAGTTACGAAACTTCATTCATATGCAACGTTCTCTTGTACTCAATAAACGTTCTAGCCGTCAGCGTCTTTGCTGCATCTAGCGCCGTGTTAACCTCAAGCGGCCCTCGAGATGTGTCGATAGCACCTCGGAGATTGACATTGATAATACCCCCTCATCCGAGTCAGAGTCATCACCATATTATGGCGCGGCATGGTCCGCTATAAGACTTCTCATTTTGAGAAGGCATCAACGAATGCACGCTCATCAGAAACCTCATTTTAACAGCTTGATCTTGCCAAATGAACCCAGGTTACAACATTATTTCAACGTCGCTGTGATAGCACAGTGCTGATGTCAAAGCACAGATAGAGGTCAAGGACGGCAGCGTTGTGACGTTCAGGCGTAGACGTTGGTAAGTTATCCGTACATTTCCCGATCATCTTCCGAGTTCAATCCTAACGGCGATATGGCATCTGGGCAAGGCCATTACAACGCATCGCATCCGACATCCCCAATGAGCATTGCCGATCATCTCTCCAACCTCCCGATGTCATCCGACTAGAGCTGCGGTGTAGTAGCGCAAAGAAGCGAGGTTTTGGGAAGTCTACTTTGATGTACTTGAACCCATGGCACTCGTGGTTGACATCCACTATGTTTGTTCACGGAGTCTATGTTGTCCGAACCGCCTCGTGCTCAATTGTACAACTGGTGCACAGTTCTCCAAGTACTTCACGTTTTCTTCATCATCTTAGAAGTTGGCGACATCAGGTACATTCTTCATTTCTGACGTCTCGGGTTAATGATCATCCATGATAATCTAGTCACCCATTGCATTCAACATAGGGTTCGACTCTTTGAGATGCTCTCGCATACCGTGATTGAGGTTGGGCGTTGTAGCTGTCACCGTAGTACGAAGGAAGAAAGGTCGCATGGAGGCGCTGCAAGTACTCCGACGAGAAAGACGGCGAGGTAAGAACCATTAGAATCTTTACATTTGTGTATAACTCTTAGGCTGGGCTTGTATTCTAGGGTTCTGTCGCAATGGATGCCAAGTCACCAATGACAGCCAGACTGGAATATCGCCGTACGATCGTGGGATTTCTCCATAGAATGCTGTAAGCCACACAAGTTTACGGAGCCTTGGTTAGTCCTTAGAATAATATGTCAACACAAGAAATTGCCACGTTCATTAACTCTGAGTCACTAGACTCGAACCAGTCTACGAGGCCGTGTAGTTCCTATTGAGGGGATGAAGGACGGAATAACGTCCAGGTAACTATTCAGGTGACAGGTAGGTTGGTATCGAGCCTAGTCACTCACCTAGAGCAGTATAAAACCGCAATCCTTGCTTGACATCCTCACCGTTCTCCTCCTCAATCACCAACGATATCGAAAACTAACAACCATGCCTCAGAACTATACCGTTCAAAGTTTTGCCACTGGTCACTATATCACCAGCAACAAGTGTGATGTAGCCGGCCAGACTATCGCAACAGCCGGTGGTAAGGACGGCATCCCTGAGGGTGTTGTGAGTTGTGGTTGATGTTCAAGAGTACCATCTAATACTGACCGACCTCGTCGCAGACTTTAACCTTCAGCGAGGCCCTTCAACCCGATGGTACCGAGGTCACCATCAAGGGCATCAGTGGATTGTATGTCGCTTTGCCTAAGGTATTTCCCTTCAACCCTTCGATCGTCGACTCTTTCCAGCCTCGAATACAAACAGGATGCTACACCCGGTAGTCTACTCGTCTGGTCTAGCGAGCCTGCAACCTGGAGGGTCAATATCACTAAGATCAGGCACTACGAGCAAGTCGGTGGCTAGCTGCATCGGATTTTCCGTTGAATGTACCGTCTGGTTTGTCAGGATCGTTCCCAAAGATCAGGACTTGTATTGGTCTACGGTGGGCCTAACTGTAAGTCTGCTGTCTACCACATCCTTGCTTAGAATACGAGTTTGAGGATTGATCGTATACAGGTCCAAGTCAAGAGTGGAGAGGACATCAAAGGGACGGAGAAGGAGTGGACCCTCAATAAGGTCGACTAAGAAGAGCACACCAGTGTATAATCTTCAGTAGTTATCGTTTCCATCTGTACCAAGCGTTTCCAAAATTCTAGCAGTGACATGTTCGTATAAGAAGAAAATCGATACTTGTGCTTCCGCGTGTTTTGTATCAGGCGATTCAGGCCGCGCACGATGAAAAATAGAGAGTGGCAGGCCATTTGTAAGATCGACGATTTTGGATGGTTTTCCTGGCCTCAACCTATGTGCTTCCTTCATCTTCCTTGGCTTGTGCCCGTCTTCAGATATGACATTCGCAGAAGGACGCCGAACACTCTGGTGTTGGAGCCGATTGATTACATCATCGGCTTTTGAATTCTAACATCGACGCTTTCTCATTGATTCTTATTCATCCTTTCGTTGGCACTGTGGCAACCGAAGCAATTCATTTCTCAAGATGTCAACCGGAGCTGGCACATCGATACATCTCGCTAATCATGCAGTGTGTAACCGTGCTCATGCTGAAAGCCATCATATCCTCACAGAATTCTGGTCATCTCGACCGTAGAGCGCGGCTATTCATACGATTGGTGGCCTGGTCCGAGGCTTGCGTGATGGATCGATGGCCAGGGAAGATCAAGATATCACTCCGCTCACATACAGTTCGGACTGCTTGTCCGGAGCATGTCACCATCTCCAGAATAAGAACCTCCTACCAACTTACTCCCAGCAGCAAAAACCATTTGGCAGGAATTATTTGGAGCCTTTTTTTGAAGCTTGGCGTTTCATTCGGCTCTCTCGTCCTCTGGATTTGAAAAAAAAAAATCGCGAATTCAGACGATAGCTTATGTTTTGAAGCGGAACACGCCTAGGTAGAAGCATGTCTGCCGGTGAGTAATCCATCTGACGGTTCTGCCTGTCGTGCTCAAGGGAGGGCGCTAGATACAGAGCGCTGCCCGCTTTATCGTGGAGGATGGCCCGAGCTCTAAATCAGACGTGGCTGGTTAGCTGGCTTGACGCGAGTATATTGCATCTGCCTTACAGGTTCTCATTTCGATTCTGGGTCGGCTCATTGCGATTTTTGTGATGATTTTTCTTTTCTGCCTCGTGGGGATTGGAATAGATAGTCAATAGATGTGTCACCTAGTGCCCTGTAGAAACTTGACGTTCTCACCTCTTCGATGGCGACAACGTTCAAATTTCAACTCCGAGTAACGAATACTCCTGGGTTTTTCTCTTCCATCTCATATAACTTCAAGTCAAATCGAAATGCATCGTGAATACTTGCGACAGAAGTTGCTTCTATGACGAGCGTGGTACTCAACGTATTCCGGATTTCGAGAACGATGATACTTCCAGTCGCTGTAGGGTGCCGTTTTCCTGAAAGTGGTGGGTCCATCGTTGTGTTGCTCACTCGTTGTGTACTAACGACTCCAACAGTCCCTCTAACCTTCTCCCTTCCCAGTGTCTCACTGCGAGAGATCAGTCTCACGTCCTGATGAATGATGGTGCTTTCCTTCATATCCACCAACCACCGGTATGGAGAGCGGACTACGTATACGGTCCGACTGCATGCTCTTAGAGAGAAGACCCAAGACCTTGACATCATTCATACAGAGCGATGAGTCTGTCACATATATATTGGGTCGATGGCGTAGCTGGTTATCGCATCTGTCTAACATAACCCGGGTACCATATCACAGACAGTTCGAACCTGAGTCGACTCATAAGATTGAGACAGTATTCAAGTTTTGAACAAATAAAATTGAAATTCTACATTTCGATTCTCGAACTACGTTGCTCTTGAATTGGGCCCTGGGGTTTTTTTAATAATTTTACTGGTTAGAGGAGGGGGGTCGCTCGGTTAGTGAATATTTCTTAATGCGAGACTGTTAACCAGCTCACTCTGGTACCGTCAGTTTGATATCAATTTCCAGTTGGGACCTGGGTCTACTCAATGAGCCGCATTCATAACGGATTTTGTCTGTACTGTCTTGGCTTAGATGCCTGCATGCCTGAACCTCATGTCCCTCAACCCTTTCGCGGGTCGATGGTACAGCTGCTTGTCGCTGATTCCCAGTTCGAACCTGGGCTGGCTCAATTAGATGGTATGATAATAGTGATTTTTTGTCGTGTGTGCTGGCATCTAGTTCCCAGTTACTCGCTCCACGCTAAAGCTCATTTCCTATGCAGGGGAAAGGGCCGAAAGGCTACCCTCTTCACTTACACACTTCTTTAGATCGAACGAGCTTCTCATCTGGCCTCCGGTCCCTCATTTAAGCATGAGTCGACGGTGCAGCTGCTTGTCGCGCGCATTTATCATCAGTTCGAAACTGGGTCGACTCAATCCTGCGATTTAGAAAACTTTTTTACGTTAATTTGGAGCAATACCATTTCCCAAAGTCAGAACCCTCAGAGGTGAGAGTATTCTGATGTGGGTCTACAGTGAACACACAGAAGTTATCGAGAGCACAGTGTTCGCGAGCATAGTCTTCGATGTAGGTCGCATAATCGTCGACTTATCCGAGGCATTGTTGCCATCCAGTCTGATGCTTGTCCTCTATTACACCTATGATACAGTACGATACATATCCTCGTAGTAAACCAGTTACTATCTATCCGTGACGATCATAATAAAGAATAATGGGCGTTATACAGTGGCGGCTGCAGCAGGAACGAGAGAAATTACTGTAGCTGCAGCGGAGGAGGAAGCCACTTCTGCGTCAGTGGCACTGACAGCTGGGGAGGCGGTGATAACTGAACCGCCAGCCACGCCCGTCAAGCTCGCGAGAAGACTCGAGGCTTGGTCGGGGGACAGCGTCGTCGTGACGGGCACCTCTGTGCTCACGAACACTGTCGCGGTGGGAGTGAGGGTTACGGTCACGGTCACGATCCCGCTATCGTCGACGGAGGTACCAGACGCGGTGTCCGTGGAACTGGCATCCGTGGAGCTGGCACTGGTCGTGGAATTGGACGTGTCGGTGCCATTGCCAAAGATGCCTCCAGTGGCTCCCGTAGCATCGATCACGGACGTCGCGTCCTTCTCACTCGTGCACTGTAGGAACTACACACTAAAAGTTAGCCCCAGGTAATCAACGAAAGAAGATAAGCCACGCACAGTCCCGTTACCCCTCACGGATGGAAGGGCAAAGCACTGCGACGAGCCCGAACAAGGCGACGTCGCCCACTGGTTATCCGCGCACTGTGCCACTTCGCTGGATATACACGCTACTTCGCCCGCTAGAAGAATAAGAACATGAGTATGAAGAATGCCCGAGGAGCGGAACGTGACGCACTGGAGCACGTATCGTTAACGGAGAGGATCTGGAAAGCGACGTTCTGGGTCTGGGCAGCTTGGCCGTTCGCGAGGAGGGCGGAGGCGTCAAGGGAGGCCGTGGGCGCCCCGCGCGAGGAGAAGAAGAGAGCGGAAACAAAGAGAATGGAAGAAAGCATCACGGACAAGAAGCACCAGGCTGGATGGAAGAAAGAAGAAAGGTGAAGAGCATTGCACACGGCGAGGCTTTTATACGTGCCATACGAGAACAATAAACAAAAAGGAGTACAAGGATCTCTTTGTTCCCTTGGCAGGGTGACGTACCTTTCGGCAAAAGCCGATTTTGTGATGGATCATCCGCTCTCTTATCCATGCGCAACAAGTACATTGGGCGGATCAACACTGCTTCTCCTGGCCTAATTGCTCTGCCTATTATGCACAACAATGCAATTCATGCCCTCAAACGGCTCATCTTCCAGGATGATTGCATTGACTTAGTTGCAAAATTTGTTTGGGATATCCTCCAACTGTTTGAAGCCGAACCTATCCTCCTCCCCTCTTTATCCTCACTGGTCGCCTCTGAGCAAGACGACAATCCGAATGATACGACATCAGAAAATGGCACCCCTTGGGGTGATTCCTAATTCCGTACCCTCTCACATGTTCCTTTGATCTACCTTCTGCGAAACGTTGAGCTCGTCACTGGGGTCTGTGTTGGGGCGTATTAGTACGTAGATATATTAGCCAAATATCAGTACAGTACAACACGACACGTCGCTGAAGTTGACACCGTCGTGTATAAATAAATATGATGATGATGATGATGAGAGCAAACACCCCTTGCAAAGAGTACAAGCAGCCGCACTATCGAGTATCGACTTAAAGACTTAGAAACTTGAGTCCTTGTTGACAAGAAGAGAATGGCGTTGTTTGCCCCTGCGCAAGGTCTCAATGGTACAACTAAGATATATTCACTGATAGTGCTACTCTCTGGCTTGTAAAACTATTCAAAAAGCCCCAAGAGTTGAAAAGGTCAATGGACATTGGAGAGTTTGATTTCTTAAACCAAGGGTCAAGGACCAACATTGAAGTTGAACAACAACTACTTAGGCAAAAGTAGTTCTACAAAAGTGAGTCGACCCAGGTTCGAACTGAGGACCTTCTGTGAAGAGTCAAAATAACTTTCTATGTTAGACAGATGCGATAACCAACTACACCATCGACCCGATATAAGGGCTGTTTAGTGTGACTATATTGTCCTCTCGACATTCATATTGCTTAAGAGTCCTGAAACCCCAAATATTTGTACCTACTTTCCGCCATAGTTGCCCAGCGCCGATGAAAGGGGGGTAAAAGGGGTATCAGCAAAGCGTCTCTCACTTAAACGCATTCACCGTTTCAAAGCCGCATGGTAGGGCTGCACGTAAGGGGATTTGCGTTTTACGTTACAGAAATACCGGAGAGTCGAGACTTTGAGACGGGGTTGCCGAAAAAACTAGTGTTTGTAGCCCGACAAAAATCGTCTTCTGCAAGCCAGAGCGGGATTTCTATTTCGTTGCGTCAAGGAACACACACTGAGAGGATGGTCGGAAAGACGCCTTCACCATGTATCCCTCGGACGCGTTTTTCTGAGCGAGCTCGAGGAATCAGGCGTGCCGGGGCAAGTCTTGAAACTGGGAGGGAGGGAGAATGCTTTTGTAAAGAGGCATGAGTTTTGTGTCGGGAGGAATGACATTGCGCGAATTCATCGCTGGAAGGACATCGGCTGTTGTGAAAAAGAGGCGAAGGCAAATCGGGACTCGAGAGCGGGGACATGAATTTGAGATTGCGTCCAGTGTCCACCTGCTCATATTCCACTCCGCGCCAGCCCCCAATCTTTGCTCCCATCATCATTACCGACACCAGTTGTGATGTCGCGCCACATTTTCCTGGCAGGGGAATGTCAAAGTCGCGTAGCTTTATGACTGCGTTAGGTATCTGTCGGGAGTTATGCGTAAAACGTTGAATCTTGATGGAGGCGTAAAATGATAGGAGTCAGGACCTCAAAGCAACGCCGGCGACGGGCGAAGCACAATGCAAGCCCCAAGACTCCAGAGTGAAACAAAAGAACAGTATCATTCACCCCATGAGTCGACTCAGGTTCGAACTGAGAACACTTGGCAGGAGCGTGTAGATGCGCTACATGTAACTAGCTACGCCATCGACCCGTAAAGTAATGGCGTGATTGGTCATCTGAAGTCTGTGCACGCTTCAGCATCGACGAAAGGGGGAATTCCAGTGAAGCATCACTTGAACGCATTCTAAAGCCTTCTCTCCAGTCCCACGACACATCTCGCCAACGGTCGAACATTGCTGGAGTTGAGATCTGGATTGGGTAGGGCTGCGCGTACACTTTTCGAGGGGACTTGCGCGTCCTAGGATGACGGGGCCATGAAGCTGTCTTGTACAGCATCCGATTCAGAGTAGTAGGCGCGATTTCGTTGCTGGTCGGGGTGCGACGGCCTCACCACGTCAGGATTTTCGAGGAACCAGCATACAGGAGGGAGGATGTTCCGTGGTAGTTTTGTTATCGGCAGTGCGCATCCGTTGCTGGAAGAAAATCCGAGTCGTAGTGCATGCACCGGGACACGAAGCTGACCTATGCATCTACAACACTCGTCATCTTCTACCCTGCGCTAATTTGCGCTCGTCATCCCGCTGGCGGCGGCCCCTCACCCATGCATGGGCGTAGCGTGGGGTGCAGTGAACAGGAGAGAACAAGCCGAGCGTCAACACCGTGCATTTTCTTCCCGGGACTTGTAGGGTATCAGCAAGGAACAAGGGCGGCATCGAGAGGGAAGGACTATGCTTGCTAGTGGGAAAACGAGGATATCGCGAAAAGGTCGCGTACCTTCAACACGCCCCGGGAAGCGAGGATTCCGTTATGCGTTAAGAGCCTCAAACTTAGCGTGATGGCGGGAGAACTGGAGAGTCCAAAAAGGGAAGCTTATGAACCCGGGACTCGAACTGGTATCTATACGCTGGAAGATACTCCGCAGTTGAATGTCATAAGACAAGGGAGAAAAGAGATATGCAGGTCATTGGCTCCCTCGTATGCACAATTTTCAATGTTCATGTATCAATAGTTACTAGTAATGGAGTTGTATAAAAATTTAATTGTGATTTCAATTTTCAACCAAGATTCCAAGAATCAAGATCATTGCAAAAGCTAGAAAGAATTAATTGAGTCGACCCAGGTTCGAACTGAGGACCTTCTGTGAACATGACAGATAGCGAGGGATTACATGTTAGACAGATGCGATAACCAGCTACGCCATCGACCCATTGCATAGCAGGCTTCGTCGCTTTGGGAGACTCAGAAACATCATAGAACGACATTGACATTGGTGTAGACTACACTGATACAACATCGACAAAAGAGAGGAGAAAGGTAATTAACGCTAAGGACATGCACGTTAACGCGGAAAGCCAAATTAGCGGACTAAACCTCACCAGAACGCGTCAAGCACAATCCTCAAACCCTCTTCTCAGGCGTGTAGCACGTTTACTCGCTGTGGACCAAAACAGTCAGCCTCCCGACACCGACACCCACACGAGCAGACTTACAGGAGGGACAAAGTGATGTCGCCGTTGACCTTGGCCTGGATGGCGATCTCGACCTCGAGGTTGAGGTCAAGGCGGAGCTTCACGGATGCTGGGGGTGCAGCGGCGCGCTGGGAGCGGCCGACGATCTGTCCGCCGAGGACAGAGGAGGATTCGGTAGGTGCGAACTGGGTTTGTGGGGCAGACATTGTTGTGCTGAGGGAGAGACGGTGGGATGGAGGGTTTTATACGAGCTGAGCGTTATTATGGATTGCGCCATATTAGTTTATGCTCCCCAGAACGAATCGAATATCGACCCGGGGCGAGAGCAACGTTATGGATTGCGCCATGCATTTAGCAACTCGGGTGCCTCGTCGTCGTATATTGGATGAGAAGAGAAGACTAAGTAGAGAGGTCCGGGTTAAATTTCGTGGGTTGTCATTGTCAAACACGTACCAAGTGCGAACGCCCGGGTACCTCTTGGGTCACCTTGTGATTAGTCTCAGGCGGGGACGATGCGTACGGGCAGGTTCTTCTTCTCCATTTGGAGATGGGGCGATAAACGGGAGCTGGCAGGCAGAAACAGAATGCAGGCCTTGTCGTAACGGTCTGGAAGTGGGGTGCCTTCGAGAAAAAAAAACTTGAAGTGGTCATGTATCATGGGAGGAAGAGAGAGAGGCTCGACTCTCGAGTTCCCACGGATGTATTCATTAGTCCTACTACATCAGAAAATTTCCCGTCAACGAGGCAGATTGCAAGCTTCCATGTACATGTATATTCAAATGAAATTTCAATGGTTACACAAGCGCTCCCGCGCCGAGTACTCCGCAACGGTAGTCCAGCTAGTTATAAAAGCCCTCACCTAGCCATCCTCAATCTTCAGCATAATCATGTCTGCCCCACAAACCCAATACGCACCTACCCAATCTTCCTCCGTCCTCGGTGGACAAATCGTTGGCCGCTCTGAGCGCCAGGCTGTTGCACCCCCCGCAGCTTTGAAGTTGCGCCTTGACCTCAACCTTGAGGTCGAGATCGCCATCCAGGCCAAGGTCAACGGCGACATCACTTTGTCTCTCCTGTAAGTGGATTGTTTTGTGTTGGCGCGTCGTAGGGCTGAATGGCGGCTTGCAGTGAGTAAATGCGCTACGCGTATTGGGAGATGGAGTCGGCGCGCAGTCGTCCGTTCGAGGTGAGCTTTGTCCGTCGACGTGTCCGTGGGTTTTGTGCTGACGCTTATTAGGGCACCGCCATGTACCGGTTACATTCTTCTCGTCGTCTTTGGTTAACAGTGTATTAGTGTCTGTTCACCTATTAGATACCAATGTCATTGTTTTTCTGGGATCATGCAATTGAGATTTTACCAACAACGTGCGTGCTCCAAGTTTTGAGGCGTCGAGTTCGTCGGCAGGAGCTGTCGAGGATTTCTACCGTGATTGAGAGCATGGTAGTGCAAGAGTAACTTTTGGCGGCATTTCCCGATGGGTTCTGTTCTCTCGCACCACCTTCCAACTCGTTCTACTATGTAGTGTATTTCTCTCGCTTCTCCCTCTACTACATCGTTATGAGCAGGACGAAATCCTTAGAGTGAAGGTGCTGTTGTCGGCGCTTGTGGGACCCAGCCATGTTCGCTTTCTCACTTGCATACCGGCCACGCTTTCATCACACATCCGCCGTCATCGACATCCCGTAGGCGGTACGAGACGAGCACGACGGATTCCTTTCTTGACAGACCTCGATGACAAGCGGGATCCGTTTAGTCGTCGTTACAGTGAGCCACGATCCATGCTCAACTCCTCCACACTCCGTGTCGACTCCAATGTCTCCGTGCCTACCTTGTACCATTGCACCACAGCTCTCTCCTCCCGAGCGTCATCTGCCTTCCAAAGCCTGCTCGCTCCTGTTCACGGGCCTCACTACATTCATGCCACGTTATCAAGAGCATGGATACAACGCGACACTGGACTATTCCTTACCGCGCTTGGAAGACGTGGCGGAGACGGCCAGTCATTATTACACCTCGACCAATTCCCTGACCCAGTCTCCTCCCGACACAGTACTTGGGATTGAGCTGTTTGCTAGTCGTCGCCATGAACCAACACTCGCCGACCAAGTCGTTACGCTCTCTCTCCTCCCGAGCACGAGCATCATCACTTCCTGTCTGCCTGCGTGTTCGTGTTCGCGGCTTGCGTGGCAGAATGAGGGCCTCGCAGTGTCGAGTATAACGCGACACTATGCTCTTCCGCCACAACCGTCCCTACTTCCCTAGTTCGACCATGCAAGCTAGGTAGCTTGAGAGCGTTTTACGAAAACCCCGACCTAGCAACCACCACTCGCTCTGACGCTCCTCCCGCGCACCCTCCATTCGTCTACACTGCACAAAGCCTCCTCTCCCCTATATCCCTCTCCATCCCAGAGTCACAAGCATGTCAATATCGCTGTTTGAAAGAGGGAAAGCTCGTGCAGTCCACATTCGGGCCCTTTCGATTTTCAGTAGACTGTACAGCGATGACGAGAGTTCCATACTCGCGGATAAAAGAATCCGATGTTTGCTTATTGGGCGTCTCCCGGGATGTGATCGTCGGATGGATAGCAGGTGTAGATTCGCCTACTGCAGTGAGGATGTATACAGTGGGGACCCTTTGGTGTGCTAGGAGAGTTCCATAACTCAAAGCCGTCTCCTCCATTTTCTGGTATAGTTGTTCCTGCACTTTTCATTCTGTAAATCTAATACATATTTCTCTCGAGACGCCATATCCATCTCCACACTGTCACTTTTCACCAAGGACGCTTCCACACTCGCGGATAAACGGGTCCGACGCTTTCGCGTGGAGTTCGATTCTCCCGAGGCGTAATTTCTGGGATCTTTGGATCTTTTCGACAAGGGCGGCGCGTCTCGTTTTAGCAAGCCCGTTGAGGCGGTTGCCCATGCCCGCTAAAGGGTTTGGATGAGCAAGTTGTGAATCCCCTTGTCGCCTGCTCAGTCCTCGTATCTCTCTCCTTCTGTGCTCAAGCCCTCGTGTCTTCGCGTCCTTCTTTACCTATTCCGCATTCCGTCCTCCAGTTTACGAGTCGCACCTAGCAGGATCCCGAGCGATTCTTTACCCATGGATCCGAACGCCCGTTGTAAAGGGAGAGAATTGACCGCTCGCTCACAACTATGGCGTACACGTCGATGGCGAAGTTGGTCGTCAGCCTGTCGTCCCTAGACTATCTACCCAGAGCTGTCTACGACCCCGACCAGGAAACCACCATTCGTCAGCCATGTCTCTCCGACTGCGCACCCTCAATTCCTTGACCCCCAAATCCAATACATAACCCACCACATCATCATCATCACCTACCGACAATGAGAGTTTCACGTCCCTATGATGAGATCCTTTTTATTGTCTCGACAAGGATACACTGCTGAATGGAAAGCACCGACGCCATATACATTTCTACACTGTCGCTACATGTGCTTGTTTGCCTCACGGACGAACTGAGTCACGAAGACGGTTCCACTCGCGGGTAAATGGGTCCAATGCTTTGGCTAATTGGTGCTCCCTACTTCGTCGTGGCGTTGGCTGCGTACCTCATTATGCTCTCCCCTTTTGACTCGTGTCGCGTTGGAGTTTGCGTCTTTCCTTGCCTAGTCCACATTTCGCTCGTGTTCTGGGCTTCCGCTGAACCTTCACGAGTTACGAGTTGATAGATCCTGAGCGTACGCCTGCTCTCGTGGTGTGTGTACCGGCACAAGGAACGTCCGGGTCCACAGCCTCAACATCGAAGTAGTCACTGCTGGAACTAGATATGGGAGAGAATCGACCGCTCGCTCACAACTATGGCGATTTCGCTGCTCTACCATACACGTCGATGGCGAAGTTGGTTGTCGTATCTGTCCTCAGTTCGAATCTGGGTCTACTCATAAGGGTGATTTGGTCACATTTGTTTTCTGCCTCGTGGTCACTGGAATCGATCGACTGGGTTATCGTAGTGCCTGCCCTGTTGAAACTTGACGTTCTGTTCCCGAGTGACGAATGTCCCCGGTTTTTATCTCTTCTATCCCGCGACAGACATCACCGGGGGAACTGTGGCTTATTTTTGGTTTTGGTTTTGTAAGTCTAATGCATGACTACCACGTCCACTCTCCGCACTCTGGTGGTGGGAGACCTGTCGAGTACACTATTCCATCTGCCCTTTTACTATCCAGCTGAAAAATGTCGACTCGTTCAAGGCAAAGGAAAGTACTACTAGAAGTTACCGTCGTACATAATCCGTAGAAGGTGCCGTCATTGCTCTGGATCATGGCCGACTTTCACAGACGCTCCGAGTCTCGGTGAGCAGAACATAAAAGTGATTCCAAAACAACACTGATATTGATATCTCGTAGAGGGACGAAAACTCTCGGTATAGTGCAAGTAAGGGTACGCGACAATATATGGGAGAAGAAGGTATTCTAACCTGTAACTGCTCTCAGCACGAAAGAAAATGCAGGGAACGAAGGAAATCCGGAAACTTGTCACTTCATAACAACTGAAACTCTTACTCATTCAAACCGGACACCATGACCTCCCAAAAAACACTGGTATTGATATTCCACAGGTATAAACGCCCGTAAATACTAATACGTTGTAGGTAAGGGAACGGAAGGAGAGAAGAAAGTAGGAGCCGACAAAGACGTGGATGATTTCTAGTATCACGATGCTCAGCACGAAGACGACAAAACCATGGAACAGTCGGTCTTACCTCGATCCAACTAATGCAACGTTACTTCGACTCCCCGCGTCCTTCACACATTTATTGGCTAAAAATCAAGCAATCAGCTTCAGCACGCCCAGCAAGGCGACAGAATCCGACTTACAGGAGGGACAAGGTGATGTCACCGTTGACCTTCGCCTGGATGGCGATCTCGACCTCGAGGTTAAGGTCAAGACGGAGCTTCAAGGCTGCGGGAGGGGCAACAGCCTGGCGCTCAGAGCGGCCGACGACTTGTCCACCGAGGACGGAAGAGGATTGAGTAGGTGCGAATTTGGTTTGTGGGGCAGACATGGTGATGCTGAAGAATCATAGGTCAACTTGCTGGTCCTTTTATACGAATTTCGACACCCTCCCCGGATTAGGACGGGGGCCAGAGCAACGTTATAATACTAATTACATTTCCGGAAGCGCTTGTAATTTGTGCAACCGAAATCGGGTGCCTCGTAGCAACTTGATTGAGCCTCGACGGCGAGAAGAGAAGGCTCCGAGTCAAATTTGGGGGTACGTAAACAGTTTTAACTTCGGTCCGAGGATAACAAGCGCCTGTTCGGTAACCGCAGATGTGTGGGCGACTGTAGGTCCAGGTCTAGACCTTGCTGGTTGCCTTCTTACACTCATCACGTATTCTACGCGACTTTTCCTTCTCATAATCACCGAGCTTCCTTGACCACCAGCAGAAAAAAAGTCCAGAAGACGATTCGATATGCATCCATTTTGGGGGATTAGACCTGCCTCGACTTTGCAGCCCTAGTTACTGGACGACTTCAGCAGCGACTTCCACAGAGAAAAAGCAACGAAACTCGTTGTCTTTGGAGTCTCGTTGCTTTTGTGAGTTTCCATCCTTCCAGCTGATATGCGTCTATTCTCCGCTACCTTGTTGTGCAAATATGCCAGACAACTGTCTACGAACGTCGGCCGTGATGACCAGCATTTTCCATGCTCTAGATTCGAATGAGGATGCTCTTTCAACGTTAACCCCGGCGCTCGTTCAAACACGGGAAATACCACGTCTATCGCTGATATCAGATTTGATGGCTCTTTGGTTCCATCCTCAAACTCGTCGGTCTCTTCGCCCTGGTGCGCCATATATTTTACCCCGCCTACGAACATCCTTTGTGACATGTATCTGAAACCCCGGTGAACCATCTTTTTTCTTTCGGATTCATCATTTCATTAACGCTTACTTCATGAATCATAACGGGGTGGAGGTACAGGTCCCCAGGCGACCTCCTTTCCTCTTGCCCCGGTCCCTCCGCTCATTAATCTGGTGTTTCGACGTGTTGTGTAGCGGACATTTACGGTAAATTTTAACTCTGTGTTGCGGTTAGCCAAGGCCGTGGAGTGTGTCGTACTTCAGTGTCATGCTCTCGTGATGTTGCGGGTATATGTCAACTATCCGTGCTCGTCTTCTGTGTCGTCCTCCCCTTCACGTCATTCTCTTTCCATTTCCTCCTCGGTTTTTAGAGCATGCCTTAGACTTCGTGGTTTCCCTGACGAAGTGAACGCACCGGTGTTTCAATTGGTTCGTTCAGTGCTGTAATCCCTTCTTTAGTGCCAAGAATGTCCGGCAGGTACGATCTTGACACATTCAGAAGTACCTCCTGTTGGCCCTCATATCCGAGAGGACACTCGAGGATGATATGTTCCTGTGTCTGAAATATGACTCGCCACGGGAACAGCCAACGTCCTCGCTTGGCACAAACTGCGAATAGTACTCGCCAATGTATGAAACCCTGGGCCGTCAGTATCGGTTCGTTTTGCCTGCTTATGTATCCTCCTGTTAAATAAAGAATGCGAAATCATTTATTGGTCTCTCTCAGGCTCGAGCAAAATCAAGCAGACGATTGGCCGTCGGTATGTACAGTATGCTAATGGGCGCTTTAAGCCCATACCGATAGAAAATGTTATGATGGGATCACCAACAGCTATTTAGGTAGAACGAATCTCGAGGGGATCCGGGAATACATTCATTAGAATACTTGTCACCTCAAAATATCGAACTCGTAAGTTTATTCGCTACTGGAACCCGTGACCCCGAAAAAATACTGATATTGATGTAAACAGTGCTCTGAATACTAATACAGTGCAAGTAGGGGAACGTGAGAGGACGGGAAAGCCTCAGCCAACAAGGATAGAAACGATTTCGAGCGTCACAAGTTTCAAGATGAACACGATGAAGACAAGCTACAATCAGTTCCTTAGTACCTCGATCCAACTAATGCAATGCTACTCCAACTCCCCATGCCTGCGCAGCATTTACTTACTGCCTGTAGAAGCCAATTGCTCAGCACGATGACGCAACACGAAGAATCTACTTACAGGAGCGACAAGGTGATGTCACCGTTGACCTTTGCCTGAATGGCGATCTCGACTTCGAGGTTGAGGTCAAGACGGAGCTTCAAAGCTGCGGGAGGTGCGACAGCCTGGCGCTCAGAGCGGCCGACGATTTGTTCACCGAGGACGGAGGAAGATTGCGTATGGGTAGGTGCGAATCGGGTTTGTGGGTTAGACATGGGGATACTGAAGAAAAAGGAAGTCCAATTGCTGGGCCTTTTATACGAATACTTATCGACACCTTCCACTTCGGATTAGGATGAGGGCTAGAGCAATAGAGCCGTTGCAACGTTGCGGGGTACCTCATATTAATAACTTGGGCTTTCGAGGACGTGGAAAAGTACCGGGGTGGGTTCCGCGACTCGTGTCGCGAGTACCGTATCAACACCATTACCAGTTAGACGCGTAAGCTAGGAGATGATGGATCCAGATTCCCATAGCAAGTTTCTGATTGTAACGACCCAACGCGCTTTCCCTTACCTCCCGCATCAGAGTCTTATATTGCTTTGTATTCTCCAAGCACACGAACACGGCCCAGAAGATTACAGGGAGGCGGTTTCGTGAGCGTCGGCAGCGAGGACGGTTCGTCGCTCTACCCTCTGGCTCCACGCGTCGGACTTTTGACAGCGACAAGTCCCCGTTGCTCATAAGATGAACGTAAATCTCCTCGAAATTTGTGATATCGCCTTGGAGTCGCTCCTGTAAGTCTACTGTATTGCTCGCTGGGTGCGTCGTTGGGCTAACTTTTTGTTTACAGTGAATAAATGCGCACAGCGGCATAGGAAGATGAAGTCGGCGTACAGTCATCCGTTCGCGGTGAGATTTATTTTTCGGCGTGCTCGTCGGTTTTTTTTTGACACTTTTAGGGCACAGTCGTGTACTGGTGACATTCTTCCCCCTGTCCTGGATTATAGTGCTTTGTGTCTCCATAGCCATCAGATACGAATGTCGATATCAGTTCTTTTTGTCTGCTCGTGTCCCTTTGTTAAGGAAGTAAAGAATGCGAAATCATTTATTGGTCTCTATCAGACTGGGGCAAAGATCATACAGACAAGTGGCCATCGGTGCGTGCAGGATGCTCGGCGAAGAAGCAGGGCTTGATGGATCCGACAGGATTTCCAGGCACGGCACAGTCAAGAAGCACTATCATCATAACCAAAACGCATACACAAGGGAGAGTAGGAACTAGAACAACATCAGGTAAGTGAACACACAGGGCGCTGAGAAGGGCACCAGGTGGAGAATTAGTGATATCAAGTTGCGTTTGGAGGTGAAGAGGAAAGCTGATCCACCAGGTTCCTTATATGGTCGTCGAGGTCGTCGAGTTCCTTCTGCTTTCTCGTGAGCTCTTCCCGCAACACCGTCATCTCCTGTCTCAACCTTTCAGTCTCTCGAAAATTTGCTTCCGTCTGTCGTTTGACCCTTCGCATCGGTTCCTCCCTCACCTACGATACAAAATAAGTACCCAGCCTTGGGAACAGGTAGAAGAAGCACCTCTATCCTCTCCTGAACATCCACCTGGAACTCGCGCCATTTCTCAACGTAGGTTTGGGTCAACTGCTTTGAGGTAACTATATCCTCAAGCGGCCCTTTTCCTTTGGTGTGCTTCAAGTTCCCCGCTTGCGACTCCAGGATGATGTTATAAATCACCCGAGCATACGGGTAAGACGTGTCGCTGCATTCTTCGGCGGCGGCACTAGCTACCATGGCGATCACAGCAGCCTCCTCTATAGTGAATGCCGAATTAGGTGTGAAAGTCAAAGTGGATAGGATATCGTAGTCCTCGATCGGGATGACCGGCATGCAGGTGATAGCAAAGCGGTCCCGCGCCGGAAGACAGAAGGACTCGGGGGAGAGAGCGTGATTACTGGTGCGCGAGACGGATTCTGAGGAAGGGGATAGCTTATCCTGTATGGGGGGTTGACCCAAAGAAGGGGTCATAATATCAAAACGTGTCGGCCTCCAGTAAGGGGGAGCACTGTCACTAAAGCGCTCTATTCGAATAACAGCCTCCCTGCCATATATGTTTCGGTGGTCCTTAACATAGCAGATGAGAAACTCGTGGTTCGGAATCCGCGAGGACTTCATGAGCTCGATCTTCTTGACGACGGCCTCTCCAGCCCCGTGGGGACAGCCGTGAGCTATAAAGCTGAGATAAGAACGAGCAGTCTGGCGTGTTCTATATCTGCGATCAAAGACGTCGGGCACGAAAATGACATAGTTCTGTGGAGGGATAGTACGGAAGTCGTAGGGAGCGTAGTAAGTCAAAACAGCGTAGAAGAGAAACTGAAGATGCCTCAGGGCCTTTAACAACATGGTAGTTGACTGCACTTCAGATAGAAGAACGATAGCAAGGGCAAGGGCCCTCAACACGCTGTTACGAAGTACTTATATAATAGAGAGAATTGAAGAGCGTGGCAAACACGTGGTGGCCGATCCGCGATCACTGCTAGTACAAACGAACCGCCATGTCGTCGATTGATTTTGCATCCCCTCAGCGGCTGCTTTAGCTAGTCCTCGATTCTACCGGGAACATCCAGCCAGGACTGTCTAGTTGACATCCCATCGCCAACCATGACAACTACCGCATGTTCTTCAATACAACAGTATGTCGATACACGACTGTGTTTCTACCGCCAGTCCACGTCCATCTGATATCAATCAACGCCAGGTGCATTTAATGTTCCATGTTTGGAATTTTGGGGAGGACTAACTCTCCCACCAGCACGGAGTTCAATGTAATCGTTGTGGCTTGATCCCATCTTGGCGGCGCTTAACTCTTATTAAAGTTTCTGAACCAATTAAGCTGAACGAGTTTACCATGCGTGAACCGCGTTGCCACCTTGACCAATCCTTTATTGGAACGTTTTCTCCTAGCCATCTGTCGGTGATGTTGGACTTTGGGTACCTCCATGAGATTGATCATCAATAGTGATATTTACTCAATTCCGTCTGTTCTCGACTCGCGGAAACGGTACGTCTCGCGATTAATCACTACCCAGTCCGACTCGGATTCTTTGGTGCTTATATTCTGATAGCAGGCTCCCGAGTCGCATACATCTCGCGAGTGACAAGGCAACAGATCGAGAGATACCTATCTGAGCAAACTTAGCGCCATGAGACGGTGTTTTCTCATGAAAGTGTCTTCTTGTTCGACCTGGGTTGTTCATGTACGATTCAGTTCTTACCTTTACGCTCACGGTTCCGCTCTTGAACAAGTATGTCTAGGCATCGGCCTTTCCCACCAATTCAAAACGGCCGCCAAGGGTTGGTGTTTTGCGGGAAAGAACGGGCGCTCTAAGCCGATACCGATGGAAAACGGTATCCCACCGTCCTACCGTCCATGCGTCCTATGGACATGCCGCAAAGGTGAAGACGCGTATGCCGATAACCTTCCTCTCGGATTAGCTCAGAATGCATTCAATGACCATTCACCATCCATTCATTACATCCAAGCACGACAACGGCGTCATCATGGGATCACCGACGACCATTCATGTAGAACGGATCTGGAGACGAATTCAGTCATTGGGGTGTATGCCACCTCAGGACAGCCGAACCCGTAAGCTTATTCAAAACTAGAAACTTTGATCCCGAAAAAACACTGATATTGATATTCCAAAGGTATAAAACGCTCGTAAATACTAATACGGTGTAGGTAAGGGATTGGGAGAGGATGGGAAAATCGCCGCCGACAAAAATAGAAACGACTTCTAGTGTCACAAGCCTCAGTATGAACACGACGAAGACATACAACGCGAGCGCCTTACCTCGATTCAACTAGTGCAACGCAACTCCAACTCCCCAAGTTTGTTGTACATTTACTGGCTAAAAATCAAGCAATCAGCTTCAACACGTTCACCAAGGCGAAGGAATTCAACTTACAGAAGCGACAAGGTGATGTCACCGTTGACCTTCGCCTGGATGGCGATCTCGACCTCGAGGTTAAGGTCAAGGCGCAACTTCAAAGCTGCGGGGGGTGCGACAGCCTGGCGCTCAGAGCGGCCGACGACTTGTCCACCGAGGACGGAGGAAGTTTGGGTAGGTGCGAATTGTGTTTGTGGGTTAGACATGGTGATACTGAAGAAAGAAAGCAGTCCAAGTTCATCTTTTATACGCGTATCGACACACTCCCCGGATTAGGATGGGGGCTAGAGCAATATAGCCATCGCATCGTTGCGAAGTACCTTGTGTTGGCAACTTGGGCTTTTGGGGATGTAGAAGAACACGGGGGTTGTGTGTTCCTCAACGAGCGTTGTGCGGGTACCATATCAATACCTATTACCATCACCAGATAGACGCGTAAGGATCCAGATTCCCATAGCAAGTTTTTGATTGTAACGACCCAACGCGCTTTCTCTTCCCTCCCACATCAGAGTTCTATTCAGCTTTGTATTCTCCACGGACACTAAGCACGGTCCAGAAGATGACAGGGAGGCAGTTTCGTGAGCGTTGGCAGCGAAGACCGTTCGTCGCCCTACCCTCCGGTTCCACGTGCCCCTACTATAACTTACTGGGGATGACGGAACTTTTGACAGCGACAAGTCCCCGCTGTTGCTCATCAGAAGAACGCAAATCCCCTCGAAATTTGTCGACAGCATGTTTTATGAAATAATAAACCTTTATTTACGTTCGTAATAATAATCTTCTCTTCTTCTAATTTTACGCCTGGACTCAATCAAGTTGCAACCACGAGGCACCCGAGTTGCTAGATGCACCACAAATTCAATCATTCCTAATCTGGGGGGCCATACTCGTATAAAAGGATCACGTAGGTGAGGACTGTTCTCTAGTTCAAAATGTCTGCCCCAGAAACCGCTACCAAATTCGCACCCACCCAATCTTCCTCCGTTCTCGGTGGACAGATCGTCGGCCGCTCCCAGCGCGCCCCTGCACCCCCCGCGGCTGTGAAGCTGCGCCTTGACCTCAACCTCGAGGTTGAGATTGCCATCCAGGCAAAGGTCAACGGTGACATCACCTTGTCCCTCCTGTAAGTGTATCGCTCAATTTGACGCGTCGTCGAGCTGACCATTGATTTTTACAGCGAGTAAATGTGCCACTCGTATGGGAAGATTGAACCGGTTGAAGTCGTCCATTCAAGGTGAGGATCATTGTAGCCGTGTTCGTGGGTTTCGCGTTGACGCTTTTCAGGGCAGCCATTCCGTTGCATTATTCCCGTTGTCCTCAGTTGATAGTGTATTAGTCTTAACGTTTCTATAACGATTACATACCAATATCATTGTCATTCTGGGATCATGCATTGTGCAATTGAGGTTTTAGCTTTACCAACAAAGCGTTCAACTGCTTGTTGGAAACTCCTTACGGGTGTTCTGAGTTGCCATGTCAAGGATTTGGGTAGTTTTTGTAGTGTGTTGACAAGGCAACACGGCATCTTCCGAACTGTTTTTCTCTCCGGCACCGACATTCCGATTCATTCGACAGACGTCCTCTAAATCTCATCCGTGGGGACCGACCCGAACCAGTCGTAACCGGTGCGTTCACCACACTGTGCGGCGTACGTTATCATCACGTCCGCAAATCCTTACATTTACTCAGCCTAGGATATCCAGCCGTTTCATCTCATCGCATGTCGAGTGGCCAAGCTTTGCCGGCCAAGGTGCAAACCTTACACTCCTGGCCGCCTGCGTCACTCCAATCATTTCTTCAAGAGTTCGGCTTTGGTCCTCGATGGGAAGCGGAAGTCGTTCGCCCAGCTTGAGATTTAGTTCTTGAATACGCTTCTTTCACCGAGCTATCTGGATTTCACGAAATTATCTGCTAGTAGTCTCTTTCCGTGGGCACTCGAACTCGCCCAGCCTCGACTGACGTCTTTCAGCATCTTTATCTGACATTCGCCCGAACCCCGGGGACAGCGCGCCAATCTGTACTTTTTTTTTTGGTGGGGGCTATAGCAGAGGCGGTCCAGCGACACGCCAAACTGTACTTTCGCTCCCAGCAATTCCATGACTCGGTCTCTTTCAGGAATTGGCACCGCACTGTCCGTAGAGCTCTTCTCCCGCTTCCTCGCCTGGTCTGCATATCGATATAAACAGCTTTGCTCATCGTGATAGAATGACGGCGGACCGCGCAATTGGAATGAGGATCTCATTTTGTTAGTGCAACCTGTGACGAGCGAATGTTCAGTGAAAGGGTAGGGATGTAATGCTTTCCTCCTTCGCGGACAAAAAGGTCCGATGCTCATTGACATGGAGTACAACAGGAATATAAAGCTTTCTTTTCTACATTCGGATGTACGAAAGACTCGATTGTAAAAGTACGAAAAAGCTTTATTGCACTGCGATAGTAGGTATCCAGGATAGAACTGGGTCTTCGTCTATTACTCTCCCAAGTGAGCTATGCACCTCCCTTCTCCTGATGTCGAGCGCCTCGGTTCTCGAACGCGTGAAGTTGTCGAGACCTAACATTGGTCCAATGTCGCCGCTTTAGAGCCCTGTATAGGAATACGACGCTCTTCTGCCGGGCCAAGGCAGTTCAAGATCATGACCGCCTAACGCAGTAAGAAACGAGCAAGTGTAGGCAACATTCCCGTCTAATCGGCTTGTGTTGCGGGGACGCGGAATTCTTCTCTCTGGTTCAATCTTGGGTACCCCCATTGACCCTGTAATGCATCTTGTAGGTTCTTTTTTGGTGGGGAAAATTCAGTCGAGACTCGAGTCTCGAAAATTGAATTTTAAGAATCAAGGATCAAGATAGGCCTTGGATCTCTCTTTACAAGTTCGTCGATGCAGGAGCAAATGATTTTTTAGCCTGTTTACCCATATTGTCCCACAGCATGTACGCAGTGATCATAGCCTTGCGATGCAATATCAATCAGCAAGTGTGGGTGATACCCAACGCATATGACGGAACAAAGAAACTGGCGGTTATTCGTGAACTGATACAAACAAATGATGTATCCTCCAGCATGACATCCTCATGACCACAAGGAGCTCGGAAAACTGGTGATCTCGTCCATTAATTTGATAAGGAAACTGATATCCCACGGAGCGAACCGTGGGCTATGCAACCCCTCGAAAGGCGGTGTATGATACTACATATCCGTTGTAACTAAAGAGTCTGTCCACTTCCCCCTTGCACATCACTTCAAGAGATGGCTCCAGCGGTCAAGTTCTGCTTTCCCATCCCGCCGGCATTAGAGAGCGAGCGGGTCAAGTTAGTTCCTTTCGATGTAAGCCAGTGGGGGCCCCCCAAAATATGATAATTATTGATAGCGCTCATTCCATGTCAAGCTCGCTGTTCACACGAAACTACTAGTCACAGCCTGCTCTGATGCCAGCGACTACGATTTCATCCCCTTGGGTCCGTACGAGGATGAAGAAGAGTTTATCGCTTCTCTCCGGAACATGGAAGATAATGGAATAGCTATGTTCGCGGTGTATGACAAAACTAAGGAGGATGAGGAGGCATACGCCGGACTCATCGGCTATTTAAACTCGTCATCCCAAGATCTAGTCACCGAAATCTTCGTGATCATCGCTCCGGCATTCCAGAGGACGCATGTAACGTCTAACGCGATCGGGATCCTCTTGAAATACGCGCTTGATCTTGATGGCCTTGGCTTGCGGAGAGTGGTTTGGCAGGCTAGTGCAGCTAATGCTGCTAGTATCAGGACAGCGGAGAGGATGGGGTTCCGGCGGGAGGGGGTTCTGAGGTGGCATAAAGTGTGGCCTGAGTCCAAGTCCCGTGGTGCAAATGGGACTCGTGTGAGAAAGGGTGATCCTAGGGAGGAAATGTTTCCGTTGGGACGGGATACAGTGGTTTTGAGTATTTGCTGGGATGATTGGGAAGGTGGGGTGCGAGCTCATGTTGAGGCGACGATGGTGCGAACGGAATAAATAGCCTGGGCCAGTCCTGTTGGTACCAATTTGAGCTTGAGATGAGGAAATGGGCACACAAAACAATGCATAGATTATTTAGTAGTATCCAGTGCTGTCCGCAAGTTGTTTGTGCCTCCGGAGATGCAATATAATGGTTCGATAGGTCGATGTCGTCTCCAGTCATCGGGGAAAGGCGCGGCATCTCTTCTCGGCAACCTGACCTTAAATAAATAAATAAACGCGTAAATGTACGTCATGTGCGCAATTTTAATTATTTCCGCCACTCCCTTGCGACAATCATCACATCCAACAGCTCGAAGAAACTTGGTGCTTCACATCACGCTCGCCGTCGAGCTCTATATCACGAAAAGTCTTTACAATAATGCATTCATACACCATTCCCGCATGCACGTCCTAAAGCTCTATTTCGCTGACATGGGGCATCAGGAGTCCAACTACCACGACAATCCACAAACGTGTCCGCTCGTGTACACCCTTCTACTTCCAGACACCCAATCAGATGACAGAAACGTAGATGCGTATTCGTGATTCTACCAGAAATATCCGGCCAGGACCGTCTAGTTGAAAACACATTGCCAACCATGAGAACTGTCGCACTTTCTCTGATAGCTATCCGGATTCATGACTATCGCCAGTCTACGCCCATCTATTGATCAACGCCAGGTGCGATTTGTGTTCCAAGTTTGATGGTTTGTAGACGACTAACATTCCTTCTGGCAAAACAGAGTCGGGCTTAATCGTTGTGGCTCCGAGTCGATGGGCGCGTAGCTTCTAAAGTTTCTCGGATCCTGGGCTGAACGAGTTTACAATGCGTAAACTGCATTAAGAAAGAGGCTGGGGTATACCGTCAATCTGTTACTAGCAAGTTTTCTCCTGGCCATCGGACAATCCTTCACAGGATTAGAATTCAACAGCGATATCCACCCAATGCCATGCGGCCGAGGTACGTCTTGCGATTCGATTGATTCCGAATCTTTGATTCTTATTTTTTTATAACAGGAACCAACGAAAGCGCTCCTGAAAGCAATTGCAGATCCTAAGATACCGATCCGAGTATACTCAAGCTTAGCGACATAAGACACTGTTTCCTCACGTCAGCAGTGTTACTCCCGCTACACTATGCCGTCTCGTCGTTCGACCCGAGTTATTCATATGTGATTCACTGCTCACTCTTGCGCCACGATTGGGTTTTTGGTTCCCGAACAAGTACGTCTTCGCATTGCTCTGCCATACATCTTCAAAACGGTCATCAAGATTGCCAGTTTGTATGAAAAAACGGATACTCCAAGCTGGTATCAAGAGAAGCCGGTCTAAGGATCGTCTTGCCGTCCCATATCATGCCGCAAAAGGCGAGGACGCGCGCGCTGATTCACTTTCGTCTCGTATTATCTCAGAATAACCACTCACACACCCTATGACTATGAAGACCTCGCAACGAGATCACGAACGATCATTCACATCGAACGAATCCTGAACCGTGATATTTGTTATCCGAGGAAAGGCGAGTTCTTACTCATTCAAAACCGGACACCATGATCCCGAAAAAAGCACTGGCATTGGTATTCCACAGGTATAAAACGCTCGCAAATACTAATACTGTGTATCTAAGGGAACGGAAAGGTCTCGGTCGACAAAGATGTGGACGATTTCTGGTATCACAATGCTCAGCACGAAAACGACGAAACCATGGAACAGCCAGTCTTACCTCGATCCAACTAATGCAATGTTACTCCGACTCTCCGCGTCCTTCACACATTTACTCGCTAGAAATCAAGCAATCAGTCTCAGCACGGTAACAACCAGGCAATTGACTTACAGGAGCGACAAGGTGATGTCACCGTTGACCTTCGCCTGGATGGCGATCTCGACTTCGAGGTTGAGGTCAAGGCGCAACTTCAAAGCTGCGGGGGGTGCGACAGCCTGGCGCTCAGAGCGGCCGACGACTTGTCCACCGAGGACGGAGGAAGTTTGAGTAGGTGCGTATTGGGTTTGTGGGTTAGACATGGTGATGCTGAAGAAAGAAACCCGTCCAGGTTCTCCTTTTATATGAATATCGCGGCCAGAGTCACGTTGTCATTGCATCGTTGCACAGTACCTTCGGGGAATTTCACGTGGAAGAGTACGGAGGCTTTGTCGACTCATGTCACCGGTACCAATAGCGTCGCTGTTCAATAATAAACATGCTCTCAAAGCTAGCTGATTCGATGCGAAAACTGGGGGCTGGATCCATATTCCCATAGCAAGTTTCTGATTAATCATGTGAGGACCCAACGTGCTTTCTCTTACCACCCCCATCAGACTTCCTTTCCCTCAAAGACACAAAACACGCTCCAGAAGAGTCGGGTTGAGCGCCACAACCGTTCCTCGCTCTATTCGAATGCCATCACGTGCTTTCCCGCGGAACTCAGGAATACAGAAGCTCGCCGCTGAGGACTTTGATGGCGAGAAGTCCGTGTTGCTCATCAGAAGAACGCAAATCCCCTTGAAATTTGCACGCAGCACGTTCCTATGAAACAAATATACCTTTACGTTCGTAGATTTTTCTTCCTCTAATTTAACACCTAGGTTGCGACGAGGCACCCGAGTTGCTAAAGACACCATGGCGCAACCATAACGTTGCCCTCGCCCCGGTCCCGCTCGTTTTCGTATAAAAGGAGAGCCTGGACGGATTTCTTTCTTCAGCATCACCATGTCTGCCCCACAAACCCAATACGCACCTACTCAATCTTCCTCCGTCCTCGGTGGACAAATCGTCGGCCGCTCTGAGCGCCAGGCTGCGCCTCCCGCGGCTGTGAAGCTGCGCCTTGACCTTAACCTCGAAGTCGAGATCGCCATTCAGGCTAAGGTCAATGGTGACATCACCTTGTCGCTCCTGTAAGTGTGTTGCTTATTTCGACGCGTCGTCGGGCTGATTGTTTGATTCACAGTGAGTAAATGCACTACACGCATGGGAGATGAGTCGGCGTGCAGTCGTCAATTCGAGGTGCGCTTTGTCCTTTGGTGTGCTGGGATTCCTGTTGATGCTTTTTTAGACACAGTCGTATCATTCTCCCCTTTGACCTTGGTTTACGATGTAGTTAGTATTTAGCGGTGTTTCTATGCCCATAGATACCAATGTCATTGTTATTCTGGGATCATAATGGAGGTTTTACGACTCATGCATCTAGTCTTCAGCTGATTTCCGAGGGGGTGTCCTAAATTTCCGTGTGAAGGGAATAGATCCTTGACTAGGACCATTGCGGATGTCGACGCAGATACAATGGATGTAGTTGGTGTTTGTAGACACTACCGAACCCAGAGCATCTCCAGTTCTATGACGAGAAGCTGAGCGGGAATCTGTAGAAGTATGGTACGTACAGGTGGAGGAGATGAGGCAGCACCAGAAAGCTTTAACCTTTAGAATGTTGAATTAGCGTGTCCATGTGGATAATTTTGTATGAGTGCATAAGTAGCAAGACTGCACGGAGAAGAGCGCTACTGCTTACATCGTCTTGAATAATGAGAACAACAAGAGGACAATCAGCACCGAGTTTTAATGCGTTTAAATTGAGTTATCTATTCTTATCCGTCGGTGGGAATAAGGCAACGGAGATATGGCGATCCCATCTCAACGAAATCAGATTTACGTGCACTCCGTTATCGATTCCAGCCACCATCTTCCTCATCGTCAAAATTCCCTAGTAAGCAATGTCCGACAACAATCGAAGTCAGTTATCAAATATTCGCCTTGCCAGTGCATTTTCTTTTGAGGCTAGACAATGCATTGGTGTTCTAACTTCTGCCAGTGAGGCATCGAGCAGATCCGGGTTCGAGGGGAGAGTTCCAAAAAATTAAGTGCATCGGAATAACAGCCTATGCTAGGGTTCGTCTCTCGGTGCTCTACCAGCTGACTGACTTCCTAACTTTTCGTGCAGTCGGAAAATCTATGCCGCGACCCTGGCAGCTCCAGGCCCTTCAAAGTCGTACCTTTCTATTACCTAGCTGAGGACCCAGAGAACCGGAGGGTAAGCAAGTCACTGCTTTCGTCGAGGCATATCAAACTTGGAAATACAGATCAGTCTACTACCGCAGCTGCGTACACGCCAAGATATACGAAACCTCGATGATGACCAGTTGAACAGTTATCTCACTGGATACAGACTGGGACACTTGTGCCGCGCTTCGCGTAAGGCAAAGCTTATAGGTCTATGCAAACACATTGGATGCAGGCCGGCAGTCTGCGAGTAGATGCCCGGATCAAAGAGAGATGTTTAGTTTTGTTCACTTTCCTCATACTTACTATCGCGCTCGCTGAGGCTCGTAAGTAATAATATGTCGTGCCTACATATTCAAATGAAGATAAGGGTTTCTGGCCTCGGCCCTCGGGAGACAGATTGACCCTGGTGTAAGACTGTGAGTATACTTGTAACTTCCTTACTAAAAGAGGAGTCAGGACGTGTCACTTGGAAAAGATGGAAATACTTCAATTACCAGCAACTGAGCAAAAAGAATAGATAACAAAGCGACATGAGTCGGCCCAGGTTCGAACTGAGGACCTTCTGTGCACAAAGTGTTAGACAGATGCGATAACCAGCTACGCCACCGACCCCGCAAGCAAGAGTTAGGGGACACGGGACCCAAGGGGCTCCACATAAAAAGTACTATGAAGACAAGAAATAGAGAGCCTCAGAGAGGGGGGGGAGCAGGTTTAACGAGGCTGACACGCGCAGATGCCCTTCCGTAAATGCCTGATTTGAGTGTGTCTATGATTCGAATGTAGCTGTCAGCGTGTTGAGGAGGAGGAATTCCCGCTCGATTGAGGTTGATTTGTCAGTCAAACAGCAAGAGACGAAGATGGTGGAGGATGCTGTTCGAAAACGGACCAGTAAACACCATATACTCCATAAGTTGGCACAAGATCTCGTCAAAGCCGCTACGAGTTTGATCGGATTCAGGCTTCGGGTCGGGTGGTCAAGGGCCTCAGACTGTAGAGAGGTATCATTGTTTGATTCAGAATCAGCGAACCACAGATAGGCTATTACCTATGCACAACATCAATGAAGACGAGAGATCCTCCTCTCAGGATATGCGGGCCTCTCCCGTAGCTTGGACCAGCCATTGTGGTTACTCGTGGAAACGTATAATATAACATCAATGAAAACTCTGAGCGTGTTGAAAAAATCCAGGTACATATCCAGTCCGATGCACTGAGAAGAACTCGTGGTATCTCTGATAGCGCCCAGAAAGATGAGGACGCCTCGGGAAATTTGAACTTCACGCTAATTATCAGCATTGGACCCGTGCGCCTACGAGCGCGTGTTGCCATGTCCTCGGTGTCAAAGAAGTTACGATTTCAAGACGAAATATAAATTCTGGTAAGAGCGGGTCCTTGGAGGGTGGATAGCTCTTTGCAGGGAAGATAAATGGCAGCAGTTATTGGATGGTTGTGGGATATTGTCTCCCGGAGCATGGCACGAAAGAGATCCACGTAACAAAGTCTGGGTCACTGTCTATCTGAATAAACTTTGAGTGAGACAAGCAGAAATCATGATGCCGAGAAGATTACTGACCAGCAAGAATGCACATCCCAATAACGCGACGAAGTCTGAACTCGTCACCGCGTTTCGTTTCCGCCACAGAAGTGGGGAAATAGACTGCCCATCCTGCTTGCAGGACACCTACATGCGTACAGAGATTGCTTCTCGGCACCAGACCCAACTGTCGGCGAGAACAATCTTTCCGTGGTCCGAGATAGATGCGGTATTGTGAGGAGAGATGCGGAAGACTGTCGGAGCAGAGTTGTTGGATTGAACATCGTGATATCTAACAACAGGAAGATAGTAGGGGCGTCTGGATGACTGTTGAATACTTGCAGTCAAGAGACAAGGTCGAACTATTCACCAATACAACGTTGCTGCCGGCACTTCGCGACCTGCCCAATAAGCGTGATTTGACGGTGGTCTCCTGTTCAGTTCCTTTCAGTGTTGGGCACAGACAACGATTTCCTGAAGAAATACAAATAACAAGAAGGAATGATACAAAAAAGGAAGAATCAATAACAGCGAGTGGTGGAGAAAGCAAGAGAGCAGTGACCACGTGCAGCCATTCTTGCCTTTTCCCTTCATGTCAATGTCATGTCGCCACTGTGGATTCATCGACGTCCTTCCCACCGATCCACAGCCGCAGAATATCAAGACCTCCGACAGCCTCGTTTCACAAATTCTACGCGGGCAACGACCGTTACTTGACTCTGACCATACCCTGCTCAACGCCGACATCGTCGAGTTGGAACAGCAGCAATCCGTGTATGCTGCTCAGCTCGAAGAAATTCAGTTGCGTCATTGTGCAGTACTCAAAGCCCTCGAAAGTCGCAAATCAATCTATGCTCCCGTTCATCGTCTTCCCCGCGATATTCTCATCGAAATCTTTCATTTGATTTGCGATTCTTGGTGGAAGGAAGAAGAGCGGGGCTTACAACACAGCCTAGACATATCCGGGCCTCTTTGGGTTTTGGGTCGCGTCTGTGGGTTTTGGAGGGATACATTGCACAGCTCGCCAGCGTCCTGGGCTCGGAAGCTCGTCGTGCGAGCCTCTTTCTCCAAATATGCTCTGAAGTTATTGCATACCTATCTGGAGCACACGGGCGAACATCGTTTCAATCTGCAGATTTTCTGCACCAATGCTGCAGTAGATGAAGAAATCCTGTCTCTGCTTGTTCAATCCTGTCAACGGTGGGAGAACCTGAGCATCCACGCTGCCAAGCTTCATATGCCCTTTTTCGAATCTATATCGTCCCTTCCAGCACTGCAGACGATCGACGTAGACATCTACAATGACTATGGCCCTGATTATCGCTCCGACATGTTCTTGAGTGCCCCACAGCTATGGCGAGCAAGTTTTCGCCGGCATGCGATCCATCAGATAAGGTTACTGTCTGGGATAACCCATTTTTCTGGGACTATCACTTGTCCAGAAGATTTATGCCTTCTTTCCCGACTATCGAAGCTTAGAAGGTGTCACCTTCGGATGATGCTGTCCACACAAGATGTGCCGGAGGTAACAGTGGCGCAGCTCACTCACCTCTATGTCGGTGACGTGGATGGTCTCAGTGTCCTATCTGCACCTCTCCTCAGCAGCTTGACCATTGCCCCGGACGCATCCTTCCCACATAGATCGATCTCCCTTTTCTTCCATCGATCGAGATGTCATCTCGAGAGTTTGAGCATCGGCAAGGCGATGTTCCATTCGTCCGCAGATAATAGTATCTTCGCACTGGAAGCGTGTTCTACCGTTTCTCGCCTCAAGCTCGAGCTTCCTCCATGGCTGATCTTCTGCGTTCTCGAGGCCCTCGCCTCTCCCTCTGTCCTACCGAACCTACGCCATCTTATCCTGTGTCTATCAGAGCGTTCAGAGGACCAGTGGGATGCCATACTCGACATGGTGCGCTCCCGCCGTGATACAGGAATGCTGAAATTGGTCGAGATACAATCTGAGGAGGAAGGGTTTGAGTATTTTTGGGAGAAGGATATGCGGGCCATCACAAGGGGCGACTTTGAGATGCGGGTCGCGAAGTGGGATCCACCACATCAAGACCATCGGTACCTGTTGGGCTTTTGAGATCAGGGCAGCCCCTGTGAGTTACTGACTTTTATTGTCGCGTACTCTTCCGGCTGACCGTTCACTTTCATAGCGACCATGCTATCAGACAGACGTACTGGAGCGACTAAGTTGTGGACTTCCAGTGAAGTTCGCCTTTGTCAGAGCCTTACTTATAGAATGATTTTGTAGCACCTACCCTCCGTCGTTCCTACCGTTGCAACGTTATCGGCTAATACATAACAATACCCATGTCACTTTGGGTCTACCGAGATTGCTACAACCATCGGCTTGATGAGGCTCGGCGTCGTACGGGCGGGTCGACGTCGTCTCTTCGGGGGTGGCATAACCTGATCATTTCTCAGCAAAGGGCATCTCGGCCTTGCATCGGCGAAGTCACGATGACCTACGCCCACAGCAGATTGTGATCGGCGTCGTCAGGTGAAGACAAAGTACTCATGCGATGGTGCAGCGTGCTGGGAACGACGGACGCATCCATTTTTTCAATTGGCGCGCCCTCGAGTCTGCCCAGTGAGTAGGCGTGATTCGACGGTAGTCCCTTGTTCAGTTCCTTTCGGCTTTAGGCTCCGATAACGATTTCATGAAGGGAGAAAGATAAAAGAACTCTGACACAATAATTCAACAAAAGCGTGGGAATCAGCAGCAGCAACAATAAGTTGAAGGCAGGGAGCCAATAAGACCACGTACGACTCTTGCCTTTACCCCTTCATCACGATGTCGCGCCTCACCTGCCGCGACTGTGGGTCCGTCAACCTCCCTCCCCTCGAGCCACGCATCAAAAATATCCAGAGTCCTGATAGCCTCGTTTCGCAGATTCTACGCGGACAACGACCATTGCTCGACTCTGATCATGCGTTGCTCACCGCTGAAATTGTCGAGTTGGAACAGCAGCAATCCTTGTATGCTGCCCAACTCAAAGAAATCCAGTCACGTCGACGTGCAGTCCGGAAAGCCCTCGAAAGTCGCAAATCAGTCTATGCTCCCATTCGTCGTCTCCCCCGGGAAATTCTCATCGAAATCTTCCATTCTGTTTGTGATTCTTGGTGGCAAGAGGAAAATAAATCTTGGAACCTCAGACTTTCACCTCACAGCCTAGACTTATCCGGGCCTCTTTGGGTTTTGGGTCGCGTTTGTGGGCTTTGGAGGGATACCTTGCACTCCTCGCCAGCGTCATGGGCTCGGAAGCTCGTCGTGCGGCAGCCTTTCTTCGAATACGATCTGGAGATACTGCAGACCTATCTCGAGCGCACCGGCGAGCACCTCCTCAATCTGCAGGTCATCTGTAGCCACTGGACAGAAGAGGAAGACATGGACGACATCCTGTCTCTGCTTGTTCAATCCTGCCGACGGTGGAAAAATCTGCACATCAGCGCTTTCAAGCAACACATGCGCCATCTGGAATCAATCTCGCAGCTTCCTGCCTTGCAGACGATTGACATGAATATTTTTGGTGACTATGATTGCTCTGGCATGTGCTTAAGTGCCCCACAGCTATGGAAAGCAAGTATTCGCGTGCACGGGAACCCTCAGATAAATTTACTGCCCGGGATAACCCATTTTTCTGGCTGTATCGCTTGTCCAGAAGATTTACGCCTCCTTTCCCAACTACCGAACCTCAGAAGGTGTAGCCTTTGGATGAAATTGGCCGCAAAGGAGGCGCCGGTGGTTACAGTGGCACACCTCACACACCTCCATGTCGATCACACGGATGTTCTCGATGTCCTATCTGCTCCTCTCCTCAGCACTCTGGCCATTCGCCTTATGACAACGCTGCAAGGACCTCGGTCATCCTCCGCACAAGAATCTCTCACCCGTTTCCTCCATCGATCGAAATGTCATCTCGACAGTTTGAGCGTCAGCGAGGCCATGTTCACATTAAACACACCTAGTGGAATGTCCGCACTAGAAGCGTGTTCTACCATCTCTCGACTCAAGCTTAAACTTCATTCACGAATGGACAGTGACGTTGTCGAGGCTCTGACCTCCCCATCTGTTTTACCGAACCTACGCCACCTCGTTCTGTGTATGTCGCTACCTTCAGGGGACGAGTGGACTGCCATACTCCGCATGGCGCGCTCCCGCCGTGATGCAGGAATGTTGAAATTAGTTGAGGTGCAGTTTGAGCTAGATGAGCATGACTATCACCTAGCAGAGGACATGCGAGCTCTCACTGGGGACGACTTCGAGATGCGGGTCGCGAAGTGGGATCCACCATGTCGGGACCCTTTGTCCCTGGAGCACCTATCTTGAGGTCAGGGCAATAGCTTTTCCTTTCTGTGAGTTAGTGGCTTTTGTCATCGTGCGTCCTTCCAGTTGACCATTTGCTTTCACAGTATGTAATCGTACTATGTCATCAGAGAAATAACAATAAAAATAACATTTTGCCGCCCACGCATCGCGATCAGATTTTGTCCATCTTTTAGCACAATAATCGGGATCCCAGTGTATAAACGAACTCCAGTGGTCAGGAACTCGCTCTGAAGCGGCGCGAGTACTAGGCTCATATTATGCATAATTGGCACATCGTTTGACGGTCTTTTCCGAACTGTATCTGTTCGTTCTTCCAGTCCTAATTACAACGGATGCTCCTTCAATTGACATGGCAATTTCCTCCAGTCGTGCATCACAACAGCGTATTCGCCACCACCCTGGATTTTCCAGCCAAATTACGTATCACTATACTCGATAGACTATGCGCTTTTTTTGCTAACCCAATCTAATGCACTATACGTCAGGAATATGGAAGTTCGCTGAGGACTTCGATGGCGAGAAGTCCGTGTTGCTCATCAGAAGAATGCAAATCCCCTCGAAATTTGCATGCAGCACGTTTCTATGAAACAAGTCAACCTTTACGTTCGTATTTCTCTCTTCTAATGCAACACCTAGTTGCGACGAGGCACCCGAGTTGCTAAAGACGCCATGGCGCAATCATAACTTCGTTGCCCTAGCCTCGGTCCTGCTCGTATTCGTATAAAAGGAGAGCTAGACAGATTTCTTTCATCATCATCATATCATGTCTGCCCCACAAACCCAATCTTCCTCCGTCCTCGGTGGACAAATCGTCGGCCGCTCTGAGCGCCAGGCTGTCGCACCCCCCGCAGCTTTGAAGCTGCGCCTTGACCTTAACCTCGAGGTCGAGATCGCCATCCAGGCAAAGGTCAACGGCGACATCACTTTGTCGCTCCTGTAAGGGGATTGCTCGTATCGGGCGCGTCGTTGGGCTGACCTTTGGTTCACAGAGAGTAACTGTACTGCGCGCGTGGAGAGTCGGAGGCGGAGTGCGTTCGTCAGATTGAGGTGAGATTTCCATCGTTCCACAGTTTCATTGTTGTGCTGAGGGCCGCCTGTTGTGCTGTAGGGCTCATTCGCGTCGAATACCTTCTCTCCATCCTCTCAGGTACCCGTACTTGCATTATACCATTTTCGTACCCTACGAGATATCAATATCAGTGTCGTTTCGGGATCTCTTTTTAAGTCTTAAGTCTGCTTACTGAGTCTGCATCCGTCGCATTGCATTTTAGATTATCGGGACTCGTGAGATGCATTGGTGTATGTGACGATCGGGAATGGTCCCAGGGAGACGCATTCTTATTCAAGTTGAACGTGCAGTAAAGGCGCCAGTCCTTCACCCCTCATCGATAGTGAGAAAAGTGGACGCGCATCGCGGGAGTCATGCTTGGACATGCTACTCAAAGGACTTAGAAGTTAGAAGTTAGGATAAGATAACCCGTTTAGCAAAAATAAGCTCCTACAAGGAGTCTCTGGTTATCATGAGTCGGCCCAGGTTCGAACTGAGGACCTTCTGTGTATTATGATCATCAACATTATGTTAAATAGATGCGATAACCAGCTACCCCACCGACCCAACAGCTAGAGGCACTGGAATTCGGCACGCGGATGGGATATAGGCAAAGCAAAAGGAGTATTTAGAGCAATTGTGAGAGAGGAAAGCGCTAATCTTATACTCATCAGCGCCGAAAGGAGCTGGCATGGAACCCCGTAGCAAAAGGAAGGAGACAAGCGCAGAGTAAACGACTGTAACGGGATGGTGTTCGGAAATGGTCTGGGAAACGCCATCATTAACTTGTGCTCGAGATGAGTCCGAAGTTGTTAGAGCCGCCAATAATTCTTGTCGTATTCGTACTTCAGGTCTGTGCTCAAGGGACTTCAGACTGCAAAGAGGTGCTGTCGTTAGATTGAGATTCAGGGAATCAGAGACAAGTTACTACTTACAATGTCGATGACGATGAGATATGTCTGGCTCTCAGGATACGCGGGTAAGCGTCTCCCAACAGCTTGGACTAACCATCGTGATCCCGTTGGACCGTATAACATTGGTGTATCCTCTGTCCGAGCGGAGAGTGATGAAAGAATTTGCCTATATACCGAATTCGAGGCTCTGAAAAGACGTCGGGATATGTCTGATAACGCCCAGAAGAAACCGCCTTGGGAAAATGGAATTCCCAATCACTAGCACCGCACCCGTGCACCCACGCGCGCATCTTCGGCATCAGAAGAGCACGGGACGATACGAATTGGAAAAAAAGCAGGAAGAATCTTTGGAGAAAGTCTGCCGCCGGAAAACTAGCGCAGGGAAGGGAATGGCGATAGCTATTGGACGTAGGATTTCTTCTACCGAGATAGTATGATCATTGATATCAAGGACCGAGGTCAGCGTAACGGTGTTGAGGTCGGTGTCTATCCGAATGAACTTTGAGTATACGAGCAGAAAATGTCGAAAAGATTACTTACCAGCAAGAACGTACATCCGATCCGATTCACGCAACCAAGTCTAAATGTGGGAGACCTGGGCCTGACCGCCGAAGCGCTTCATATACAGGTATAAGCTCCTACTCACAGGCGACCTACGCGCATACAGCGTACTGATTCTCGGCGTCAGACCTGGTTGTCTGCGAGATTAATCATTCGGTGGTCCAAGACGAGATATATGGCAGGAGAGAGACGATACAGGCGTGGAGACTTTCGGAGTAGAAGGAGACGGAAAATGGAGTGATGTTGATTTGCTAACGCCTTGATAGCGACAGGAAGAGAGTAGCGCGACGGACCGCAAGCATCTGGATGAATGTTGAATACAGTAGTCAAGATACAAGGAGTCACTGACCAATACACCATTGCTGACCAGCACGTCGCGACCCAAGTACTGCCCACTGTAAAAGTTGCGTCGTGATTTGATGATCCTTGCAAATATTTGTTCAGTTCCTCTCCAGCTTTGGGCTCATACCAGTACGATTTCACGAAGGAAGAATGATGAGGGAAATGTGAAAGAGTAACGTAAAAGAAGCGTGGATTCAACAGTAGCGACAAGCAGATGAAGGCAGGGAGTGAGTAGGACCACGTGCGACTTTTGCCTTTACCCTTCATGTCGTGCTTCACCTGCCGCGACTGTGGATCCATCAACCTCCTTCTCCTCGAGTCACGTTTCAAAGCTACCGAGAGCTCCGATAGCCTCGTTTCGCAGATTTTACGCAGGCAGCAACCATTGCTCGACGCTGACCATATCTTGTTCACCGCTGAAATCGTTGAGTTAGAACAGCAGCAATCCTTGTATGCTGCTCAGCTTGAAGAAAACCAGTTGCGACAATGTGCAATACTGAAAGCCCTCGAAAGTCGCAAATCAATCTATGCTCCCATCCATCGTCTTCCCCGCGATATTCTCATCGAAATCTTTCATTCTGTTTGTGATTCTTGGTGGCAGGAAAAAAGGTCGCCACGCGTACACCACAGCCTAAATGTATCCGGGCCTCTTTGGGTTCTGGGTCGCGTCTGTGGGGTTTGGAGGGATACTTTGCACAGCTCGCCAGCGTCCTGGGCTCGGAAGCTTGTCGTGCGGGAGCCTTTCTCCAAACACGCTCTGGAGATATTGCAGACGTATCTCGAGTACACAGGGAAACATCTTCTCAATCTGCAGGTCTCCTGCAGGGACTCGGTAGACGATGACATCCTGTCTCTTCTTGTTCAGTCCTGCCAGCGGTGGAAGATCCTGCGCATCAACGTTGTCAAGTCTTGTATGCCCCATTTCGAATCTATCTCGCACTTTCCAGCGCTGCAGGCGATTGACATAAATATCTATAAGGCCCATGGCTCCGATGATCGGTTGGACATGTGCTTGGGCGCCCCGCAGCTATGGCATGCGCGTCTTCAAGGGCATGGGATTCATCAGATAAGGCTACCCCTAGGGATAACCCAATTTTCTGGTTCTATCACTTGTCCGGAAGATTTACACCTTCTTTCCCAACTACCGAACCTCAGAAGGTGTCACCTTTGGATGACACCGGCCATGGTCACAACGGAGGCGTTTCCGGTGGTTACGGAGGCGCAGCTCACTCACCTCTATGTTGATAGCGTCGATATTCTCAATTTCTTCTCTGCACCTCTCCTCGGCAGTTTGGCCATTAACCCTATCACACAAGGACCTCCGTCATCCTCCGCACCTATCACCCGTTTCCTTCATCGGTCTAGATGTCATCTCAATAGTTTGAGTGTCGGCAAGGCAATGTCCACATTAGACACACCAATGTTCACATTGGAAGCGTGCTCTACCATTTCTCGCCTCAAACTCGAACTTCACCCACGAATGATCAATGGTATCGTCGAAGCTCTCACCTCTCCATCTGTCTTACCGAACCTTCACCATCTCATTTTTTGTATATCACAGCATCTGAAGGTAAAGGACGAGTGGGCTGCCATAATCGGCATGGTGCGCTACCGCCGTGATGCAGGATTGCTGAAAGTGGTTGAAGTACAATTTAAGCAGGAAAGGTATGGGTATTTCTGGGACGAGGATATCTGGGGTCTCACTGGGGACGGCTTTGAGGTGCGTGTCGAGAAGTGGGATCCACCAGGTCAGGATGTTTACTTGTGGCACCCGCCTTGAGGTCAGGGCGATAGCTTTTCCCTCCTGTGAGTTACCGGCTTTTATCAGGGTGTCCTTCCAGTTGACCATTTGCTTTCATAGTATGTGCCAAATCTACCATGTTATCGGAGAAATAACAATATCAGTATTATTTTGCGGTCAGATTTTATTGCTCTTATACCACAATAATTCGGGATTCCAGCGTGGAACGTAACCCGCATAGTCAGGAACTCGGTCTGAAGCAGCACGATCACTAAGCGCATAATTGGGCCATTATTCGACGAGGATTTTCGAACTGCATCGGTTAAGGCTATATACCGTCGTCCAACAAGCGGGCGCTGTGCAACGAAAAAGTGAGGTGGGCATCTATTATCTTTATCTGCCGGGAGGAAGAACGAGGGCCTCACTAAAGGGGTCCAACGCTTATTGGTGTGGACTCCCGAGATGCAAAGAAATACAGTATAATGGCCAGGCAGGTCGTCGCCGTCTTTTCGGGGTTGGCATGACTTGATCTCTTCTCAGCGAAGGATATCTCGGCCTTGCATCGGCGAAGTCAGTCTCTATTGTTTGACCTACGCCCACAGCAGATTGTGATCGGCGTCGTCTGGTGAAGGCAGTACTCGTGCGATGGAAGCCGGGAACAGTGTTCTGGCGCAACCCATTTTTTATTGACACCCTCGAGCCTGGAAGCATCTACGTCGATGTTTGTGTACCTCGTTTACGCTCTCACGTTCTGCGCGTGGTAACTTGTCAGTCCTCATGTCGTGCTGAGCTTCTCCATCCTTCCTTCCTTATGTCCTCTGAGAGGGCAGTGGTCCCTCATCGTATCTTCGAATTACGTATCATTATAAGGACTACGCGCTTCTTTGCTTCCCAAATCCTACCTGAGGAATATAGAAGCTCGCTGAGGAGAAGTCCGTGTTGCTCATCAGAAGAACGCAAATCCCCCCGAAATTTGCATGCAGCACGTTTCTACGAAACAAATCAACCTTTACGTTCGTAGTTCTCTCTTCTTCAAATTTAACACCTCGGTGCGACGAGGCACCCGAGTTGCTAAAGACGCCATGGCGCAATCATAACGTTGCTCTCGCCCCGGTCCTACTTGCATTCATATAAAACGAGAGCCAAGACGAATTTCTTTCTTCAGCATCACCATGTCTGCCCCACAAACCCAGTACGCACCTACCCAATCTTCCTCCGTCCTCGGTGGACAAATCGTTGGCCGCTCTGAGCGCCAGGCTGTCGCACCCCCCGCAGCTTTGAAGTTGCGTCTTGACCTGAACCTCGAAGTCGAGATCGCCATCCAGGCCAAGGTCAACGGTGACATCACCTTGTCCCTTCTGTAAGTGTATTGATCATTTCGACGCGTCGTCGGGCTGATTGTTTGATTTGCAGCGAGTAAATATGCTGCTCGCATAGGAAGATGTAATCGGCGTACGGTCGTCTGATCGAGGTGGGATTTGTCTTTCGGCACGCTCGTCGGTTTCATGCTGAGACTTGTTAGGGCATCGTCGTGTACCGGTTACGTCCTTCCCGTCGTCCTTGGTTAGCAGTGTATTGGTGTCTCTATACCTATTAGATACGAATATCAGTGTTATTCTGGGATCACACAATGAAGCTTTCACAACACAGACACCTGATTTCCACGTGGGAAGCGTGTCTTAAATCTCGCTGCGAAGAGGAGAAGCTCATCGAGGATGTCGACGCAAATATAATGGGTAAATTCGGCATTTTTGTCGTGAATACCGACTATTATTACTGAGCCCAAAGCCTCTCCAGTTCTAGTGGGAATATGGAAGGAACATATGTCCAGAATACGTTTGTATTATCACACTAGAAGTACTGCATCGTTAGATTAGAGTAGATGGGCTGAGAAAGATGTTCTTCGCACCGCTCTCAGAATACGTGGGCAAGCATGTTCCACAGCTTGGACTAGCTATCGGCATTACTCGTTGAACACATGATATTAGTGAATCCTCTGTCCGAGTCAACTACAGCGGAGAGCGTGTTGCAAGAATCCGCTGATGTATCGAATATGAGGCGCTGAGAAGACGTCCGAGTATCTCTGAGAGCGCACAGAAGTCACCTTGGGAGAGTGGAGCTCCTGATTACTAGCATCGGACCCGTGCGCCCACGCGCATGTCGTCCAGGTCAAAAGAGCACAGGACGATATGACTTCGGGAGGAATCTTTGGAAAAAACCTGCCATCGGAAAACTAGCGCAGGTAAGAGAAATGACGATAGCTATTGGATAGCCGTAGGATTTCTTCTCCCGGGATATGATATGAAGGACCGAGGTCGTCATAACAGTGTTGAGGTCGGTGTCTATCCGAATATATTTTGAGTACACGAGTAGAAAATGTCGAAAAGATTACTCACCAGAATGAACGAGCCCGTTCACACGACAAAGTCGAAAAAGTCAGAGCCTCGCTTCGCTTCCACAGACCGCCCAAGCGTCGAATATAAAGCTACTGCTTGCAGACGACCTACGGAGCTGCTTCTCAGCGACAGACCCGGCTGTCTGCGAGAACAGTTTTTTGGTGGTCCGAGTTGAGATGTAGTGTATTGCGAGGAGAGATGATACGGGAGACTGGCAAGCTGCCAATACAAAAGAATAATGCAGAAAAGTAAACGAACAGCAGCGACAGTCAGATGAGAGGCCTGAGGGTAGAGAGAGAGACGGACCACGTGCGAGATTCTTGCCTCTCCCCTTCATGTCGTGTCGCAGCTGTGGGTTCGTTCTCGAGCCACAACTACAAAGTACCAACAGCTCCGACAGCCTCGTTTCACAGATTCTACGCGGATCACGACCATTGCTCGACTCTGACCGTGCCTTGCTCAGCGCCGAAATCGTCGAGTTGGAACAGCTGCAATCCTTGTATGCTGCCCAGCTTCAAGAGATCCAGCTGTGTCGATGTGCAGTCCTGAAAGCCCTCGAAAACCGCAAATCAATCTACGCTCCCATTCGTCGCCTCCCCCGCGATATTCTCATCGAAATCTTCCATTCTGTTTGTGATTCTTGGTGGGAGGAAGCAGATGAGAATCTGAGCCTTCGAGAACGGCGCGATAGTCTAGACGTATCCGGGCCTCTTTGGGTTTTGGGTCGCGTTTGTGGGTTTTGGAGGGATACATTGCACAGCTCGCCAGCGTCCTGGGCTCGGAAGCTTGTCGTGCAGGCCCCTTTCTCCAAATACGCTCCCGAGATATTGCAGACCTATCTCGAGCGCACAGGCGAGCATCTCCTCCGTCTGTATGTCAACTGCACCGAACCGACACAGGGCGATATAATTATGTCTCTTCTTGTTCAGTCCTGCCAGTGGTGGCAGAACCTGCGCATCAACGCTGATAAGTCTTATATGCCCCATTTTGAATCTATCTCGCATCTTCCAGCGCTGCAGACGATTGACATAAATTTCTATAATGCCCACAGACATACATATCTGCCGGACATGTGCTTGGGTGCCCCACGGCTATGGCAAGCAAATCTTGGCGGGCATGGGATCCATCAGATGAAGTTACCGCCTGGGATAACCCATTTTTCTGGTTATATCGATTGTCCAGAAGATTTACACCTTCTTTCCCAACTACGGAACCTCAGAAGATGTCACCTTTGGAGCTTGCCCTTGGCCGCAATGGAGGCGCCGGTGGTTACAATGGCACGGCTCACTTACCTCTATGTTAATCGCGTGGATGTTCTCGATGGCCTATCTGCACCTCTCCTCAGCAGTTTGACCATTGGCCGTATCCCAGCAGGACCCCGGTCACAAGAATCTATCATCCGTTTCCTCCATCGATCGAGATGTCATCTCGAGAGTTTGAGCATCGGTGACGTAGTGGTCACGTTAGACACGTCCACATTGGAAGCGTGCTCTACTGTCTCTCGTCTCAAACTTCATCCAAGAATGATCAATGGCGTTGTCGAGGCTCTCACCTCCCCATCTGTCTTGCCGAACCTAAACCATCTCATTCTGTGTCTATCACAGCATCCTGAGGACAAATGGACTGCCATACTCGGCATGGTGCGCTCCCGCCGTGATGCAGGATTGCTGAAATTGGTTGAAGTACAGTTGAGGGTAGATGAGAACTGGCATGATTGGAACCCGGCAGAGGATATCCGAGCTCTCAATGGGGGCGACTTTGAGATGCGGGTCGAGGAGTGGGATCCACCAAGTCAGTACCTGTGGCACCTGTGAGGTTAGGGCGATAGCTTTTCCCTCTTGTGAGTTGCTGGCTTTTTCCGTCGTGTGCCCTTCCAGCCGACTGTTTACCTTCACAGTGTGTAAACGTACCTTGTTATCGGAGAGATCACAATATCAGTATTATTTGGTGTTTGTGCATCGCGGCCAACTTGTATTGATCTTAAACCGCAATAATTCAAAATCCCAGCGTGGAATGCAGTCCAGGAACTGGCTCTAAAACGACACGATCACCCGGCTCAGCCTGGTCACATCATTCGATGGCGATTGCTGAACTGTATCGGTTCGTTCTTTCAGTTCTAAGCGCAACAGTATCTCCTCAAATTGACACGGCGACTTTCTCAAGCGTAGGCCATGCCAGCGTATTCGCTATCTCCTCGATTCTCCAGCAACGTCGGTACCCCTGGGCGACTGTCTTTGCAGCGCCAAGATCTTGGATTTGATGTATCGTCGTCCAATGAGCAGGCCCTGTGCAACGACAAAGGCGAGGTGGACCTTTATTATCTTTATATACCGGGAGAAAGAACTGGGTCACAACGAGGGCTTCACTAGACGATGCTTATTGGCGCCAAGTTCGACTCTCCCATGGCTGGGCACGTCGACGTCGTCTCTTCGGGGTGGCATGATCTGATCTCTTCTCAGCAAAGGGTGTAAGTCATAGTTTCGATTCTTTGACATACGGCCACAGCAGTTTGTGATCGACGTCGCCCGGTGAAGACATCAGGTTTGCATGTTATGAGATATAGAAGTTGGCGACAGTGATATGTCGCATCGGATTTTATTCTTCACGCCCTCGAAACTGGGGGGATCCATGTCGATGACAGTCCAATTTGCTGTCGCGTTGGGTTGGTATCCAGAGTCCGACTCCCACAATGTCCGCTCGGGTGCACTCCCCTACTTCTAGACACACAATCAGAGATCTCTATCCAAAAACCGTGGATACAAGAACACGAGATGATTTCATTTTTCTTTCATTTAAACAGCGCGGAAGGATCCGTGTCTTCGTTTACCATCCGGATGATCTTCTCGAGGCACCTCCCCAAGTAAAATATTCCGGAACAAAGCATCAGCACCACTACATCATCGTAAAGTCTGCTGCATAGACATTTCACATGTAGCGCTCCACAAGACTCGCCAATGCCCTTGAGCCATAAAGCCGATATAAACAACCGCGGCGGCACCACGAAGCCTATCACAGACGAGTGAGCTAACTTAAACTGAATGCATGATCCCAAAAACAACACTGATATTGTTATCCCACAGGTATAAAACGCTCGTAAAGACTAATACGGTGGAGGTAATGGTAAAAGGGAGTATGGAGAAGACGTTGTCGACACGAATGGGCCCTGGCGCAACAGCTCTTAGTACAAAATGTCAAGCACACGAAACAAGGTATCTTACCTCAAGCCGCTGAATGGACTCTGCCTCCAACACTCCGGGCCCACAACACATTTACTGCCTGTAAACGAAATATTCAGCCCAACGACGCGTCAACATAGACGATCCACTTACAGGAGCGACAAGGTGATGTCACCGTTGACCTTCGCCTGGATGGCGATCTCGACCTCAAGGTTAAGGTCAAGACGGAGCTTCAAAGCTGCAGGAGGGGCAACAGCCTGGCGCTCAGAGCGGCCGACGACCTGTCCACCGAGGACGGAAGAGGATTGAGTAGGTGCGAATTTGGTTTCTGGGGCAGACATGGTGATGCTGAAGAATGAGAGTCCAATTGCTGGTCCTTTTATACGAATTTCGACACCCTCCCCGGATTAGGATGGGGGCCAGAGCAACGTTATGCTAATTAATTTGCGCGACCAAAATCGGGTGCCTCCTCGTAGCAACCTGATTGAGACTCTACGGCGAGAAGAGAAGATCCCGAGTCAAATTTGGGGGTACGTAAACAGTTGTTATTTCGATAATGGTCGGCCCGAGGACACAGGCGCCTGTTCGGTAACCGCATATGTATGGGCGATTGTAGGTCCCTCCGAGGAAAGGGCTAGACCTTGTTGGTTGCCTTCTTCCATCCATCACGTATTCTGCGTGACCCTTCTCATAATAACCGAGCTTCCGACTTAACCACCAGAAAAAATCCAGAAAACGATTCCGCCCGACGGTATGTATCCGTTTTGGGAGTAGACCTGCCTCGAAATTTGCAGCCGTACTAGTTACTGGACGACATGACAGATCATCAGAGCTTTCTGACTCGAGAGATTCTATTGGGAAGAAAGCAACGGGACATGGCAGGTCGCTGTGGCCTAAATGTTACCGGAGAAGCGCTTACACCGATGCCACGACGAACGGCGATCAAGGACTCGTTCTTGTGAGAGTTTCCTTGTATTTGCACCTTCGTCGTGCAGGGTCTGACGGTTAACTGTTCATTCCAGCTACGAATGCCTGGATTAGCGGCATGAGCGATGTAATGACCAGCTCGTCCTTCAGCTTCTCCAAAGTGCTCTGGATTCGAAAGTATGGATGCCTTCATCTCCGCTTGTTTCTGTATAACAAAGCAGTGGCGGCGATGCTACATTTATCGCCTTCAATTCGCTCTTTGACGGCTGTTCTTCTCCGACTCCCGTCTCTAAAGTCGACATCTTTTTGCTGTCGTGCGCAGATACAGTTTCGACGTGTCCATTGATTTTCGTTCCCAATGCGCTGTCTATTTCACTCCGCCTGCGAACTTCCTTTGTTCCTCTTTTCTACTATGCTACATGTTGTGGCTGTGCCATTCTGGGACGTCGATATCAGTGTCTTTAGTTCTTTTCCCACATCGGCGTCTTGTATGTATCTTTCAGTTACATATAAAGAATGCAAAATCATTTATTGATCTCTATTGGAGTTGGGCAAAGAATAATATGCGTCTCAAGTTTGATTGGCTTTCAGTAACTAGGGATAAGTATGCGCCAAGGACGATTCCATAGATGATAGGACATACCCAGCGCAGAAGTAGATGAACTCGGTCTCGATAAATCGGATGGGATTTTCAGGCCCTGCAGAAGAAGGTGTCACAGAGTCAGGAAGCACGCATACTTTATAACGAAAGAGCGTAGACATTACGTGGGATGGTAGGAACCAGAATAGCGACATGATCAGCAGAATGGTAGCAGGAGATTAGACACACAGGACAGCATATGACGAAACTACAGAGCGATAGGTAGAAAGGACACAAGGTGAAGAATTAGTGATCTCAAATTGCGTTGGGACGCGAAGAAGAAACCCGATCCATACGCGAAGCCTGGTCCCTTTTGTAGTCATCGGGTTCCTTCTGCTTCCTCGCAAGTTCTTCATCTTTCCTTCAGAGCTGTCGCAGGACGCTCTCTTCCCTTTGCAACGCAGCCTCTTCTCTTCGCTGCGCCTCTAGCTTTTCCAGTCTCTCCCTTTCAGCGACGGCTTCCGCGGCGCGTCGAACCGCTTCTTCCCTTCGCAACGGTTCCTCCTTCTCCTACAATCTAAAATCAATAGAATCCCAACATTGAGAAGTAGGTGAAAGAGCACCTTTATCCTCTCGCTTGAAATCCTCCTGCCATTCGTGCCATTTCGCAAGGCAAGTTTGGGCCAACTATTTCGAGGTATCAGAAGGGGGTATGAGGATGTTCGACGCCGCATGGTTGACTATCTTCACCCTTACACGCCTTCCCATAGTTTATCATCCTCAAGCGACGTTTTAGTATACGTCCCCGCCTGTGTCTCCAGGATAATGTTATAAGTCACCCAGGCATACCAGTAACACTGATGACTAAGGACACACTATTCCGAATCGGCAGCATAACTGGCGACCAGGGCGATCGCCGATCACCGCAGCCTCCTCTGCCGAGAACGTCGAATTATCGTTGAAAGTTAAGGTGGAGAGAACATCGTAGTCCTTTACGGCGATGACTGGTATGCAGGTGATAGTAAAGAGGTAAAGCGCAGGACCAACGGGAGAAGGCGAAGAGCTGTGGGAGCTCGTGCCCGAGATGGACTCCGAAGAGAGGGTTGAAGTGAGGGCGCCGAGGTGTTAACGTGTGGTTCCAATGGAGGCTGAGGGGGAGCACTGTCACTAAAGTGCTCTATTCGAATAACAGCCTCCTTGCCAGAGATATTGCGGCGGTCCTTAATATAACAGAGGAGAAACTCGTGGTTCGGAACCCGCGAGGACTTCATGAACTCGATCTTCTTGATGACCGCCTCTCCAGCTCTGTGGGGACAACGCTGAGCTACAGAGCTGAGATGAGAACGAGCAGTCTGAGATTTCCTATCCTTGCGAGCACCGAAGATAACAATGTTCAGTGGAGGGATAGTACGGAAATCGTAGGGTGCGACATAAGTCATGACAGAGTAAAAGAGAGATTGGAGGACTTTTCGAGCCTTTGAGAATATTACGGCAGACTGCACCTCAGATAAAGCAAGGATAAGCGCCCTCAACACGTTGTTGCGGACGCCTCTTCAGAGTACTTACGAACGAGGGAACGATTCGTTCAACGATGAAAGAGCACGTCAAACACGTGGCTGCGGCCACCTTTTCTGATCGAGTCGCCGCTCCCGGCCGCGCAATCACAATCACTGCACGAACCATCACCTAAACCTTTCGCACTATGCAGCCGAAATGTTTCGCATAAACCAACCCTCTAGCTGCTGTAGCTTGTCTTCATTCTCGGCAATATCCAACCATGTAAATCTGGTCAATATTACAGTGTGACTTGAAGTCTTAAATCGACGAGTCTGACTCGACTTAGACTCAACAGCGGCTAGTGAACTAATCGGATTGACTCTGATAGTCCTACTTGGGGAAAGTCTGGCTACATTTCTAGTATCCTTATGTGCGCTTCGTCCACATCTATCAGTTAACGCCCGGTGTGTTCTATGTCTTACATTTGGAAGTTAGTAAGGGCTGATGTTTCTTCTAGCGTGTAGTCGAATTCAATCGCTCACGGCGGCTTGGTACGATCTTGATGCCATTCAGTGGCGTTTAACTTTTAAGGTTTTTCCAATGCTGTATCAATTGGGCTGAACGAGTTTACCATGCGTGAAACGCGCTGCAACCTGTCAAGCTCGAGAATGATATACCAATCTGTTACTGGTATTTGTTCTCCTAGCCATCGGTCAACGCTGTTACGGACCTTCACGAGGTTAGGACTCAATATCGATATCTACTCGATTCCATGCGGTCGACTCACGGCAACGGTATGTCTCGCGATTGATCACTACCTAATCCGATTCTTTGGTGCTAATTTTCTGATGAGAGGAACAAGTGAAAACGCTCCTGTGTCGCACATACGAGGCCTCACGAGTGACAGGGCGGCAAATCAAGAGATGCCTATGCCAGTACACTTAGCGCCATGAGACGATGTTTCCTCGTGTAGAGGTGTTACTTCCGATGCACCGTGCCCTCCCGTCCAACCCGAGTTAATCATACGTGATCCACTTCTCGAGTCGCTGTTGCACTCGCGGTTCCGCTCGGGTCCATCGCTCTTTCCCATGGCACCTTTTAAAACGGCCGCGAAAAGTTGCTGTTTTATAGGGCAAAAAGGGCGCTCTAAGGCGAGATAGGAAACGGTGTAGGAAAATTATCTCCCACCATGCATCCTTCGTGTCTGGTGATCTAAGGCAAGGACACACATGATTGACCAGAAGGGTCATTCACCACCACCCTCCACCACCGCCCTCAAGTACTGACTTCACCGCGGGATCACTGACGACCATTCATGTATAACGAATCTCAAGTTCACTCAAAACTGGCAACTATGATCCCGAAAAAACACTGGTATTGATATCCCACAGGCATGAAACGCTCGTAAATACTAATACAGTGTATGTAAGGAACTGGAAAGGATGGGAAAGTCGCAGCCGACAAAAATTTGGACAACTTCTAGTATTAAAAGTCTCAGCACGAAAACGACAGTCTTGGAACAGTAAATTCTTTACCTCGATTCAGGTAATGCAATGCAACCCCAACTCTCCAAGTCTACCGCACATTTACTGGCTAAAAATCAAGCAATCAGCTTCAGCACGCCCAGCAATGCGAAGGAATTCGACTTACAGGAGCGACAAGGTGATGTCACCGTTGACCTTGGCCTGAATGGCGATCTCGACCTCAAGGTTAAGGTCAAGACGGAGCTTCAAAGCTGCAGGAGGAGCAACAGCCTGGCGCTCAGAGCGGCCGACGATCTGTCCACCGAGGACGGAAGAGGATTGAGTAGGTGCGAATTTGGTTTCTGGGGCAGACATTGTGATGCTGAAAAAAGAAAGTTGTTCAGACTCTCCTTTTATACGCGTATCGACACACTTGCCGGATTAAGGCCTAGGCCAGAGCAACGTTATAATTGTACCACGATGCATTCAGCAAATCGGGTGCCTCGTCGTAACCAGCTAATTACTCATGAATAGTCTCGTAGAAGAGGAGGCTGCGACTGAAACTTCAGGTACGTAACGCTTTCTGCTATTTCATATTGAGAGCGTACCCCCATTCTGATACATACGACAGCATTCTTCCGTTGAAGCGGGTTCGGGTCCTTCTGACGGACGCGCAATTTGACGGCCTGCTATACCACGGGTTTCGCATCCATTTACCCGTTCTCTTTGGAACCCTCGCCTTGTTCCGAAACTGTGGGGTTTCGGTCCATGGCATGGTCCATGAAATTTAGACCGTGAGAAAGGCTGCCGGTGACCTTTTTATCGCCCAACTCATATCTCGTCAGTTCGTCGCAATTTCCATCAACAAATCGAAAATCGCGGGAGATGCTAGTGATTTTAGCCCGGTCCGGAGTTGCCCATGCGCATCTCGTCATTTGGGACTTTCCCTTATTAACAATCAGTGCAACCCTTTGTCGCGGGACCGGGAAATGACAATGAAGAAAGGCTTTAATTTTGAACGTCTCGTCTGAGGGAGGCCTCATATCTGCGTGAATGGGATGCTCTGCGCGAACTTGATTATCAAGGTCCTCTTTGGGTAACTATGCAGAGTGGTACGCCGCCGTTAAACTTTAACTCTTCTCTTCCCTTCTCTTCCTAACGAATTTCACTGATGAAAAGCAAGTAGAGGACCACGAGCAAGATGCCGTGATCAGTCAAATTTGTGATCCACATATACGAAGGCGAATTCTTGAGTTGATTGAAACTACTGTGTATGTAGACCTCTATTGAATCATCGTATGCGTTTTGATGATTACCATCGGTGATACACCAAGGATGGCGGGATGCTGATGGGCTCGTGCTCCGTACAAATTGAGTAGAATTTATGAGTCGTCCAATTATCACCGTTGCTCGCCGTATTCAACTGCTTCAGGTACTAGGAATTTGTCTCGCCGTAAAAATTTTGCTGGTCTGGTCTGCATCGTTACGCTTCTATTTTTGAGTGTTCCTTGGCCATGGTCTTCAGTCAAATACTTTGCTTATGGAGATATATTCAATATCTTTTGCCAATTATCAGGATCTGTCGCGTGTCTGAACTCACCTCTTGCCGGAACAAAGGTCCCTAACCCTCCCGACGTTATACTTTCTCTAAACGTGTGTTGACTGCGGAACTTGAGATCCTACCGATTTAACCGAGCGATTTGTGCGCGGCTGGTCCTGGGATACCGACGCTCCAATAGCAGGTATTCACGCTGAAGCCCATATAACAACATCCATTGCTTGATTGAGAACCTTTCATGTTATACTCAAAACTCGATGCGTTGACTGAGAAAACCATTAATTTTTATATGTAGAAACGACTCTAAACGCTTGTATGTACAATGTCGTCAGCAACGAGTCGATGGTGCACTGGGTATATTTTCCAAATGAACAAGGTATTTATCCCTAAGAAAGCCCTAACCGGATCCAGTCTTAGCACCGACTACAACTTGAAACTCAGTGATAAATCTTACCCAAGATGTCGATCTCTGCGTCAGACTTGTGTCCCCGAAACCGAGAGCACATTTACTCACTAAAATTGAAGGTCATTTTGAGAATACCTCAGGAAACGGAAAATATCTTACAGGAGGGAGAGAGTGATGTCACCATTGACCTTGGCTTGAATGGCGATCTCGACCTCGAGGTTGAGGTCCAAGCGAAGCTTCAACGCTTCTTTGGGGGCGACGGCTCCCTTGTTGGGGCGGCCGACGAGCCGTCCGCCAGCGACGGAGGAGGTCTCAGCAGTGGAGTATTGAGTAGCGGTTTCGGGGGCAGACATGTTGATGCTGAATAGAATTGGGAGAGGCTTATCCTTTTATACGAGGATCGACTTCCTACGGGATGGAACCAGGGTATGGAAATACCGTTAACATTAGCATTGTGCCATGGTACCGTGCGTAAACCGCGTGCCTCGCCTCAGTACCTTTAACCAAGTTTGTGTGTGAGGATACGAGTACCAGCTCTGTCGAGTAGGTGCCTGTGATTCTGTCATAAACTGCGAGAATATCGAACATAGATTCTTCTGCAACGGGTAAAAATCAAATATTGAGTGACATTTGTCTGTCCTCTTGCAGGGGTCAGCGAACCTTCCGACACCGTAACGAAGCGTAATGATCGAGGGGAATGGGACCGCAGATCTCTAATAACAAAGACTGTCCCGAATATCCCTGGTCTTGGTTTTCGCACCATGATTCTGTCATTCTTCTGATGTTGTGGGTGTCTGTAGGTCCAGTATTAGGTTGTGAGAAATGGCAGTCCCGTTGTTTCTTCCCCATGACCCGTCGATTTAGAAAAACTTTGTGGTCAGTCAGACATGATGGACGAAAATAGTGTCTTTACTTAGCGTCGAATTGGAAGCAACCTCCAGCGAACCCTACTTCTTCTTAACGAAGGTTCGAATCTCGACCGCAATATCACGTCTTAACTACAGTCATTTGGAGCTGAATGTCAAGGATATTTGTGAATCGCAGCCTTCAAGTTTCCATTGGTGGAAATGGTTTACCCAATCACATCCCCTTCTTCTATTGTGGCTACTCGTGAGAAGAGACCGTGAAAATTGACATCGTGGCGTTCGGACGTACGTGCGACTTTTTATCAAGCACTCACCAGTGAATATCGACCGAGGTGTCGGTTCTGTCGACATCAGATCCTTGTTAATATTCTGTGGCGCCAGGCTGGCTTTGTACTTGACGGATTCTCGAGATCGTGATGAGATGCATAGCTAGTTCCATAAGCGGTGGGCATGCTTCCATGTACTAGCGTGCACTTCTTTTAGCAGTGTTAGACGTCTTCCTCTCGACAAATCGTATTGATGGCCCTTGGCCGGAAGGATTTGATGTCTGCCAGATCTAGAACAGTATCATAAGACAACGCCTAAATCTTCCTCATGTAAATCTCCTACCTTTCTCCACTAAGAGAAGTGGGGCAAGCGTGGGGCCCGCAGTTGGGGAGCCCCCGACATATCTGGGGAGCTTCTGTTGCGTTGTACAGGCTACGGCTATACGTCCTGAAGATTCAGCGGCACATTTGAACATGTAGGTGAGGGAATAGCGATTCTCAGTATCCTATAGAGTAAAAAAAGATTCGTAGCGCAATGTAGTACTGACAGCTTGACAACGTGAGCAGGCATAGAATCGCTTGACAGTTTCTGTTAAAATCGTCGTGGCGCCTGTCTCCGATCCACAGAGACAGTTTGGACTGCTACCGAGTCACAGATGGTATATTCAAAGGTCGAGCTGTGTCTAAATAGAGCCCCAGGACACGAATAGTGAACAGCTAACTGAGAGGGTTGTACTTGGGGGATTGGCAAACGTAGATCGTCTGAAAGAATGTCACTTAAGGTAGTGAGGTCGGAACGCCCTTGAGCAAGTGATCTAGTAGAGTTGAGATACTGGGTCACAGGTATCCTTCTTTTGTTGTAATGCCTTCGACGCTGAGAACCCGATTACCAACCATCAGCAAAGCGAATAGACATCGCGAAGATGCTCGATATGCCTGCGATATGCTATGGGAAAGAGACAGAATTACAGTGATTTTTGACAAAGGGCCGGAATCAAGAATACACAGTTCTCAGCTGTTGTAGCGACGCAGACTCCAGGGACTTGGAGTGAAAGTTACGCATCAGCTTTCGTGAGTGTGACCGTGAAAGGAAGGTCGGTCCAATATCCGCTCTGTCCAGATGCTTCCAAAAGCGGCTCAAGATTTTTGATCCCACACAGCCATCTGTTTTGCAGCCGCAGGACAAGTTCTTGTATTTCTTCTCGCTGTATCCTGTTCAACTTGAACACATCCGGACTTTATGGCCACCGTCAGTCTAACCTTCGTTCAATCCCTCTAACATTCTTTTCGATGCTTTGCTCGGTGTACCGCGTTTCTTCCCCCAAGCTGCAACCTGAAATCGGGATTACCTCAACCATAATCCATCTCGAAACCGTACTTCGGACCGTCTGTTATCTTGGGAAACATTATTTATTCGGGACTTCATCTAGTGGGCGGCGGGCGATGCTATATTACCGTTCAGATGGCAACTCGAAGCTCCGTTCCATTTTTTCTTACAGTGTTACATCTCCATCGAACTGATTATTGTCTCGTTCAGCCTAGTCCTTTATCTTAGCTCCCGTCGTAGCGGGGAACATTCCTTGTATCCCGTCTTCCGGACCGTAAGAGGCGACGGACGCCACATTCAAGAATTTTGATGCTCTGTCAGTTTTTCCACTGTAGTCCTCCATTGTACTTTCCAATTTCTAGTACATCGATTATGGATCAAAATTGACAAGCTCGACGCTTGGTCTAGAACTGCTTTCCTGGAATTTCCCTTGTTCTTTCTATAGATAGTACTTGTCCCGGTCATGCCAAAGTCTGGGTTCCCGATCCTTCAGTGAATGGCCAACTGCAGGACCGTACGGCTTCACTGGCAGAAAATTTTTGGGGTTTATTACTCTGTTCCCCCTGACGGGGAACCCGGCCACATGTCCTTGCACCATTCTTTTTCTGTTTTCCTTTCACTAACGTTCTGATTTATGAGAAGTTCTGCAGAAAATTTGAAGTCGAGAACGGCGTTATTCGTCGAATACATCGTTGCCTGATAGGAAGACTGGAATACGTCTATGCGTCCCCACGTATATTGACATTTGCATGTCTTGTATCATGTAGACGGTGTATCGCACAACTATTACGACGTCCGATTTCCGTGTAGGCAGGTCGGACCGAGTGTGCGTCGAGCAAATACCCATCCTTCGCAGCTGACCGTTGACGAAGAGTTCTACCCCAAGTTTCAGTTCAACTTGAACATAGATCGCAACCCCAAACGCAATAGCGTAGAATTCGGCAGCGGTGAAGTGTTTCGGTTTCTACATCTTCCAATAACACCCGTCTCCTCAGCTTGGCCCTCGGATACTCGCTGTTGTACCTGCATTTTCCAGCAATGGGTTAAGACAAGAATACACCAAAGTCGAAACGCATGTATCATGTGCCGCATAGGACTTCGATTTGATGCCAGGGGTACCAGGAGAAAAGAACAACGAAAATGGATATTGCGCGAGCCTCGGTCGACTCGACGACTTCGCAGTCACGTCAATAGATATCTCGATCCGTGTTCCGATTCTCTCCCCCGCAGGCTAGACCTCCACCCGAATTGCCTCCAGACGCCGCGGTATTCATTTGCTTTAATGATGCTCATGTGCACAGCGCGTGCCATATGTTTGAAATATAGGAATAGCCCGGGGCCGCCGTTTACGTACCGCGCTTCAGCCTCAACCTTCTCGGTTTTCTATTCCTCTGGAATAAATCAAGTTGCAACGACGAGGCACCCGGATTACTGACCGCTGAGTTGTAAGTAATATAACTCTTTTTGACCCTCCGTTTTCGTATAAAGCACCAGGTCGTTAGGTTTCTTCTTCAGCATCTACAGCTTCAACATGTCTGCCCCAGAAACCTCTACCTCCGTTGCCACTCGCTCCAACCAGGGCACTGTCGCACCCAAGGAAGCCTTGAAGCTTCGCTTGGACCTCAACCTTGAGGTTGAGATTGCCATTCAGGCCAAGGTCAACGGCGACATTACTCTCTCCCTCCTGTAAGTGATTTTGTTTTGGTCCCGTTGTTCCAGGGCTGACCGTCCCCCTTTCCACAGCGAGTAAATGTCTTCATCGACACGGAGAGATAGAGTCGGAGTGCTATTGTTGGGTTCAGGTATGGAAGATTTCGTCGTGTATGACTAGTTTTGATGCTAAGACTGTTTTCGTGCTAGGTTGTCCAAATCATGACGTCGGCAAATCATCTCGATTCCATTCTTTCCCTTCCTTTACCAGCATTGCGTACTAGTTTTACGGGCGTGAACCTACGTAGATACCAATATCAGTGTTGTTTTGGGATTTTACGCGTTGAGTCTAAGTGTACCAAGAACCGCATGTGCATCAAAGCAGGAATACATCATGTTCTCGTGTCAATGAGGATTTTATACCTGCAAACCGAAGTGTTTTATACCTGCAAGCTGAGATTCAGCGAGGCCATATCAATGGCTAAACCCATGAATGACATGAGCTCGCGGCAAAGCGTGTTGTATCTCAATTTTGCAGGTCCGTACGTTTACCGTAATAGAGATTGAAATTTGAAGGCATGAAAGGAGCCAGCTAAGGAAGTTGTCAGCAGCACCGTTCCAGGCGACAAAAATGAGAAAATATTGTATCTTCAGGCTCTGGGAAATCGTACTAGAAGACACTAGCGAGCTGCGAGACCGCGGCAGACTAACAGGTCTAGATGGCCTTGGATGCGGCTTCGACCTGACATGAGAGCGATACCGTTTAAGGACGCTCACTGCACAACATTGATCCAGTTTTGTTTCCAATGGTCAAGTTGAAGATATTTGCGCATATTGGAGTTAGAGAAATTTACAGAGGAACGGCAAAAACGGACCGATATGGCCACGTGCTAGTCTCGGCAGAATTCGAAGCTCCAACGAGTTGCTTGAAGGTCGTTCACTTCGTTCTTTATCACAGGTACGAATCTATAAAGCAGAGGTTTACCATGCTGAATTCTTTCGAGCAGATACTCCGGTGCCTCTTCTTCCTACGGTTTCCTAACCCATATTCCAGGATTCTCAACTCGATGTCGTGCCTCACCTGCAGCAACTGCGGGTTCGTCAATTTCCTTCCTCCCGAGTCGCAACTACAAACTCTCGCAACCATTCAAAGCTCCGACAACCTCGTTCGCAACTTCTACGCGGGTCACGGCCATTGACCGACTCGGACTATGCCTTGATCAGCGCCGAAATCGCCAAGCTAGAAAGGTTGCGATCCTTGTATGATGCCCAGCTTCAAGGGCTAGACTCACGCCGACGTCCCGTTTTGAAATCCCTGGAAAATCGCAAGTCGATCTATGCGCCTATCCGTCGCGTCCCCCGAGATATTCTCCTCGAAATCTTCCATTCTGTCTGCGACATTTGGCGGCAGAACTCATTAAACTTATCCGGGCCTCTTTGGGTTTTAGGTCGCGTTTGTCGCGTTTGGAGAGATGCATTACACACTTCTCCAGCATCCTGGTCTCGGAATGTATTGATAGAGTCCCCTTTCTCCAAGCACGCTCCCCAGATATTGCGGACCTATCTCGAGCGCACAGGAGACCATCCCCTCAGCATACAGATCCTTCATTCCAGCAGCAAGCCGACAGAAGACGGCGAAATTATGTCCCTACTCCTTCAATCCTGCTATCGGTGGAAGAACCTGTGCATTGATATCGGCGTACATCATGCGCACCACCTGAAATCTATATCTCACCTTCCCCTCCTACAGACAATTGAAATACATATCGTTGACGGCGACAACTACTCTGATTATCCCTCGGACATATGCATGAATGCCCCGCTGCTACGGCAGGCAACCTTTATAAGCCACGGTATCCATCAGATGAGGTTACCTTCCTCCAGTATAACTCATTATTCTGGATATATTATCTGTGCAGAAGATTTGCTGCTCCTTTCCCAGTTATCCATGCTCAAAATGTGTCATATCCCTAGCGTCATGATTGACTCGGTTGACATACCGGTGGTTATGACAGAGCTCCGCCAGCTATACGTAGGGGATTTGGATGTCCTCGACTTCCTGACAGCACCGATACTCCAGAGTCTCGCTATTGCTTGGGATTATCCTGGATCGTTGTCCACTATTACCCGTTTCCTCCGTCGATCTGGATGTCAACTCGAGAGCTTGAGCATGCACGTGAAAATATTCCAATCAGAACCCTCGGCCTTGATCAGCGAAATGTTGTCTTCTGAAGCATGTTCTGCTATCTCTCACCTCAAACTTGAACTCGGCTCGCAACTGGTAAAAGTTGCCAACACCCTTACCCCTTCCTCGGTCCTTCCCAATCTGCACCGTCTCGTCCTCTGTATGGAGGCGGATAATTTTCGAGGCGAGCAGACGAAGCGGCTTGTGAACATGATCCGCTCTCGCCGCGATGCGGGACTGCTAAAAATGATCGAAGTACAGTTTGGTGATCAATGTAATCATCATGGTGACGTGGATGAAGATGTCGGTGAAGATGATGATAGGGTGCCGACCAAATTTCATGACGTGGAAGTGGGTATCCGAGCTCTCATAGATGAAAATTTGGAGATGCGGGTCGAGAGGTGGAATCCGGTGGATTTGGACCTCCGGTTGTTATTTTGGGACGGAGAGATCATATGTTAAGTAAATAAATAATGATGGAAGGCATTCGTATATGCTCAATTCTTGCTATGCGGTGCTTCAAGCTTCGGCTTCAACGCCGTGAGTCCCTTCCCTCTCTTGTTCATTCCAGGGGAAATAACCTTTTGTGTGCTTTAGCACCCTCGCTTCGTTTATTCAGGGGAGTGTGTTGATTTGTCACTGCTCGCATTGTCTCTCCGCGTTGAATACCGCACCGTGCAATGACGTTATCCAAAGAACGACACAACGCTTGCCAAGCATCCAGAGACGATAACATTTCGGGAGAGTCGAACTCCACACCATATTAGGCGTCGGATCCTGTTATCCGCAAATGCTGAAGTCAAATCGGCGGGCGCCATGAGTCGCGCCATCTCGAAGAGGATATCCGCGCTGAAAACTGGGTTTTCAGCCGATCTAGATGCCCACGCGCACCAACGAATCGGTAGTCACAAAAAAGTATGAGCCGTGCACAATTTGGACTTGTATAGTTCATTGTGTGACGCGTCTTCAGAATAGTAATTCCATCGCACAGAATAGGGTGAAACTAGAAAAATACAACAAATCAGAAGCGTTCGATCCGACGAAGCTGACGACGGGTACTAATTACCCTCCCATCCCGGAGGATATCCTCCTTTCTTGTTGAGCGCGGCATCATTGACGTCATACAGGAGAGGGAATAGGGCTCCCATCCACGACCAATCTCTCCTTCCGCGGAGCAGTTATCGGCGTCCTTAGACCTGATAATTGGGATCGAAACGTTCGAGTCTGATTTTGTTGATCGACTAGGATTCAAGTCCTCTACAGCAAGTTCATCAGTACCAGGAACCTCTGCGGACCGCCTTATATGTACCTTAAATCAGCAAAGAATTGTGACATGAAAAGATGATCCAGGGCAGCAGAGAGAGGATTGCACCTCGGAAGAGTTGAACTTCATGCTCGTCATGTTGAGCATCGGACCCCCTTGTCCGCGAGTGCTCGTCAAAGGGTAAGTGCAAGTAAAGTTGAAGGTACTGCGTTTCCAAGGGCGCGCAATACCGGCAGGCAGGACGCGCGCCAACTGATACGTGTCGAACACGATGAGGAGCTGGTGTACTGACAAGGTGTCGGCAAAACGTTCCGTTTGACTCCACAACGGGTTGATCTTCTCCTCAGGTAACTCGTATCTCCTTCCGCGGTTCCAGAAGGGATGCGAGAAGAGCCTAAAGGACTGTCGTAAACCGCAAACGTGCCTCAAAGGAAGAATGCTCACAAAAGTCGACCTCGGAGGCTAGGCGAGAGTAACTTTTCCTCGTTCCAATGACGAGACTTCTGGACCTCTGGACCCAAGCTACGTTGACACCTGTAACGACACAGGGTACAGGAACGTGGTGGCAAGCGGCCGAGGTCTGCAAGGAGAGCCATTCGAATAAGCATCGAACCCTTCTGTCCGCGAGCGTCGTATAACGCCAGTCTGTCGTCCAATTCAGTATAGTATACGCAAACGAAGCATTATATTGCTTACAAAATGGAGCGATTGCGAGCTCCTACGAAGCGCCGATGATTCCCACTGCTCAAGTCGGAAATTTACTAACTCGAGCTTCTTTTCGGGCCCAGTCTATCTCTTGGCTGCTTCAGAGGGGGTATGTTTCATGTCGCGAGCGATGTTTTCCATGAATGTATTCAATTGGCAAGAAGAAGCCCGGTCGTGGCGTCACTGGTTTCGGGTATGATGGGTACGACGAGTGAAGAGCCACTTACCAGATCAATAGACCGGCTGATGCATATCCTCTTCTGGGGTGATAGCATCACGAGCTATGGTTCGGAATGCATCACCAGGGTCGCGATGAAATTCGTCCTTTGGCATTGCGGCTCCTCATCACTGTGATAGAGAGGGCAAAGCACCGAAGTAAAATGCGGTGGCGTTTCTGGCTAGGAGTGTGGTAAGTAACCAGGGGCGATGAGCTTCGCGCAAGACCCAGGTCAAGGTTTCCTACCCCGGCAATTTGCTGGAAGTTGGTACCGCGTGTTGGGCTAGTCCATTCTGAGTGACGAGATACGTCGCTGGCGAAAAATTTTCAGTAGTAGGGATGTTTGATAAAGATAGCGTCGTGGCACACAAGAATTGCGTGGTATCCATGGTCGTAGGTAGGTAGGTAGTATTACACGGCAGTGTCCGAGTGGAAGCAAGCAAGCCGGGAATTGTTCCCACGGTCTCCATATTTTCGGACCTACAAACACCCATAGGCTATATTTCGTTCGGGCGTGACTTTCTTCAACGAGAAGGCAAGTACATCGCATCCGTGTGTGGATGTAAATACGAACTCACCTAGTTACTCCTCAGGTCTCGAATCGCGTTTAAACGACAGACGTCACTGGTATCTGCAGCATGTTCAATACGAAATATGGAGCTTTCCGTTCTTCTTCTACGAAACTTGAAAAAGTTAAATTGCTATGGCGAGAAATTGACGATGGCGCGATAATAACGTTGCTGTGGTCTCGGTCCTAATCCGCCGGGGAAGGCGTCGATACTCGTATAAAAGGACCAACTAGATGACTTTATTTCTTCAGCATCACAATGTCTGCCCCAGAAACCGCTACCAAATTCGCACCCACCCAGTCCTCCTCTGTCCTCGGCGGACAGATCGTCGGCCGCTCTGAGCGCCAGGCTGCCCCTCCCGCAGCTTTGAAGCTGCGCCTTGACCTCAACCTCGAGGTCGAGATCGCCATTCAGGCCAAGGTCAACGGCGACATCACCTTGTCTCTCCTGTAAGTGGACTTCACGTTGTCTAGAGTGTCTTTGAGCTAATTGTCGGGTTTTCAGTCAGTAAACGTACCGGGGCAATGAAGGATAGAGCCGACGTTCAGCGATGGTTTTCTCGGTAAGATTTCCTTGTTGCAGCTTCGTTGAAATACTAAAATTGTTATGCGTAGGGACCTTTGAATATTTTCCCTTTATCTTTCCCTTTCGCCCAGCCTCTTAGGCGTATTTAGCATTGTTCATACCTTTTACATGTAAATACCAATTCGAGTCTTGTTTGGGGTCATATCGAGTTCGAGCGAAACTAAGTTTCCCTTTTTGGGCAAGTAACCAGCTCTCCTTCCTGCCACCATCACGCTTGCTGCACCATCCTGTCACACCAATCTCAACGCATAATGGGCTACTGCTTGTAATCCAACACTCTTCCGTCCTCATGTCGAGTTGAATGATCTCCGGTGGCCCGTCATCCTTCAAACCAGCTTGTGCAAACAGACTTGCTGCACAGATACAATGTCCTGGTCGATTCTAGCAGTATAGAATTGGGATGACGGGCAGGTTAGAGCTGTCATCAAGGTACGTGGCTTTCCCAATCTTTTTGCGATATCCTCATTTTTCCTTTAGAAGGCTCAACAGAGACCGACGCAATTATACGCCAGTCCTTAGTCCTTCCCTTCCTCATCAAGTCCAAGGACCGAAGTTCCCTTTCCCACCGGTCCACCGCGTTCCTTACCGCATCTTTGCTGACGCCCTACGAGTCCCGCAACCACTACAACGAGCTCGTACCTGGTCTCTACTGTGACGTATGAGATGAAATAGCAGCGTCCGACCGCTGCGACGAGCCAACAACTTGGACCAAGTGCATACGTGCTGAGAATCGACATGGTCGATTCATTCTGGCATCGCTCCCCTTCACACTGATACCACCTATCCCACACGTTCTCGCCTCGTATGTTCTCCTTGCACAGCTCCAACTCGCTTCTTCTCTCGGACATCCTGAGCGCATGGGTGTCGTTGTCGGGATATCGAACAGAGGGTCTATACGTCAATGGCGTTCAGTTGACGACCTCGCACCAACGCTGGGGAAGACGAGAGAAAAGATTAGGGCTCCCAATGCAAAAAAGGACGAGGTTCTTTGGCCGTCAGCTTCATGTCCCGCCCACGTCATCCCAAGGAGACGCATGCATGCTCTCGTTTCAGCAAGAGATATAGTCATCCTAACAGACGAGAGCTCAAGATTCCGGCGACGGACTAGCCTACCCCCTCTTCGTCACTAGCATATCCATCCTCCTGCATCCAAGCTAGGAGCCTTCGGAGGACTGAGGCTGTGGTGGAAGATGGGGCAAAGGCGGCAGCGTTTATGATGAGAAGAAGAAGTGAACCTGTTCATTTAACAAGAATGCCTTTTCGTTCGCAATGCTCGGTATCCAGCTCGAAACTCTTTCCTTTCATTCATGTTCAGAGTCGCTCTGTGGAGTTCTGCCTTCTGTCTTGAATAAGGCCGAGTATACTGGCTGGTTCGACAGTGACCATTATTGATCGGTGGTATGTGACGATACTTAAATTTGGACCTGACACAACGCTGATTTTCCGTAGGTAGCATATTACTTGATAGTTGGTACCAGATAAACAGAAGAGAGAAAGTGGTAATGAACGAAGCGAGGTCCTTGTTGAGAGAATGGAAGGGGAATAGCAAAAGGTATTAAGACTGGTACTTCGTCGATGAATTATGGCTAATGTAATGTTCTAATCAGTCCTATAACAGACAGGACTTTAGCACGGAAAAGTCTTTGGGAGCAAGCAAATGACCAACCCAATAACCCAACCACTCCGTCCAAGTTCTGCTCCTATCCCCTGACTAGGCATTTACTCGCTGCAATCCCAATCAGATGGAGAATTTCGGTATTATCCAACTCACTCACAGGAGAGAGAGCGTGATGTCGCCGTTGACCTTTGCCTGGATGTGGATTTCTACCTCGAGGTTGAGGTCCAACCTGAGCTTGAGCGCCTCCCTCTGTTTTCCGTAGGGTACCCTTGCCGCGGGAACGTGGGCGTGGGCATTGGCGACGTGCTTTTCACCACCAAAGATGGAGAACTGCTCGGCGTTGGCGACTTTGGGAGCGACTTGGGGAGAAGACATGATTGTTGTGGTGTCTGGAGTGACAAAAGTGGCTTTTATACGAGCAGAGTGGAGTGTTGGAATTATGAACGACGGTGTGGGCGCGTCGTCTTGTCAATTAGGCGCCTGCTTGATTTCGAGGAGAAAGCACCGCCGGCTACGTAACGGTTGGTCTACACCATGATGTCTGTCAACCGGAGTGCTCTGCGGTGACGCGGGATTTCCACCTGACTGCGCGATGGAGAACACTAAGAAACAGCCGGGGTGCGTAGGCCTCTTGGGGAAACGAAGTCTAGAATAGGTCCTCCGGCGACTTTGGCCATGAATTATTGACCGCCTTGTAGGTTGCAGGGCGTCTTCCTGTAAAACCAGTACATGCGACATTGATACTTCTCCTTGCCTGGTGAAAGCACTTGCCCATTCATTCACGGCTCAAGCTGCAGGACAATCGTTGGCCGTCTTTGTGTCATCCTCCGTCAGGTCCCCGCACGGCGGCGGGGATATGTGTTCCGTCTTCCGTATCTTAACTCTTATTCACTGCGTCGACTTGGCGTCGGCGCTGGAATCCTGCCTATGTAACATCCTTTCTTTTCTGGATGATACGTACGCACCGTTGGCTGTCATTTCTTTCTTGCCTTCGCGCACAGCGGGTGTTACGGTAATTAAAAATTATCTTGTTCGAACGAAGGTTCCTACAGCGCTCCAGCTTGACAGCTTGAATGAGCCCGCCCCCTTGTACAACGGTGTACAGACTATCCCGACATTTCTATGGCGCAATGAGATTTCAGACATCTTGACTCGATATTTCTTGATGAACAAAGATAGGTAGCAGCTTCTTCGAATCATTTACTAGGCGACTATTAGCATCGGATCTTGTTCTATGTGATAGATGGCGGCGCGGGCGTGGACTTCGCTCATGCACGTTCTGGGCTTCGTCTTGCAATGCATTGACTGATGGTGGTGCTAGGTCACCAATGCGCTGACTCTATGGGTGTAGAGCCTTGAATAAGACGCCAAATTTTCACCAGCTAACTTCCGAAGTAAGTATATCCTGCGCGATCGCGTTCCCAACCACTGCGACACGTACCCCGTGACCGTGATAGTTTCCTTTCTAGGGTCGATTAAACTTAGTCTAGTCATCGAAGACGGTCTGAATGTGGCCACGATGCTTTCACCCAGCCGTGTCGTTATGGCTGATGACTTGGAATTGACTCATCCAGGTAAAGAGACTGTCTTAAAACGGCGACCGCAATTACACCATACTAACTGTATGTAGAAATAATGGATTGATCAGGAAGGCGAGTATGTCTAACAACGGCACAAGTAGAGCATTTCACTTTTTTCGACTCTATCATCCTGTTTCCAACAAGCAGCATCGAAGATCACCAGACGCAGCTAGTAGCACGAATTTCAGCCATCATAAAGAAGACCTGCAATCGGAAAAGACCAACCTTCTTAGGCGCAAAAACCGTCAGATTGATGGTAAACTAATACCGAGGCGATTTACTCTCTGTGGAGCAAGCAAATCAGAAGTCGTTGAGAATACGAACTATGATAGACTCACAAGAGAGAAAGGGTGATGTCACCATTGACCTTGGCCTTGATGGAGATTTCAACCTCGAGGTTGAGGTCCAGCCTAAGCTTCAGCGCTTCCCTGTACGGCTTAGCGGCGACAGCGTGAGCGTAGGTAGGCTTGTGGATTGCGGCAGGTTGGCCGTGAGCAGGAGTGCCGGGAGAGGAAGCACGAGAAGAAGTAGACTCTGGCATGATGATACTGGTTTGTGTTGATACTGAAAGCCCAGCACGGACCCCTCCTTTTATACCAGAACAAGAGTGAGAAGATCTTGCTGCCAGGGACCTAGAGATTGAATATCGCTCGGCGCATAAATTCGAGCGGCGTTCACGTCGTTTCGTCAAGTGTGCATTGTGAATGTAATCATCTCTGCGCCTCGGATGTCATCTGACCGCTGAAAACTAGTCAAGTGTTCTTTGAAGGCGACACCAGCGACATCGCCTTCGCGTACTCAGGGATTTAGATCTGGGCGCTATTTTATGTGTTAATATAATGGTGTGCCTAAATGGCGACGCGGAATGATAGAGAACGAACGTAAAACATCCTGCTGGGGATGTAAACGAGCGCGGTGTACGTAGGTCCGTTGACCTACTGGTAAAGTACGTAGAAGACACGCCAGCGGTTAGGGTTGGTGGCGACAGTCTGAAGACATCCCATGTGTCCGACTTCGCCTAGCCCGGATGTTGGATGGAAAGGGGATCGATTTTCGCAACCATTAACATTCTTGTACCGAGAATTGATCCCCCGGAGATACCTACTTGTTAGCCACAAACACCATTGCTTTGAAGTGACAGCAGATAACAAGCTCGACGACATCATTACTGGATCAAAGGCTCAGAAAATACGTTTGAAGACCGAACTGCATTGCTTCAAATGCGACAAGTCCTCGTGTAACGGTGATACATTGCGGCTAGATATTGAGCTCAATATCCGGCATCGTTGCCAAAATCAGCCTTGCTATTAGTAGCGCATCGCCGTAGGAGATAAGTAAACACTGCACACTGTTATCATGGCCATACAATCATCCAGAAAACAACGCTGACAATAAATTCGCGACCTCCATCGCGTCGTATAGCGACTATCAATATAGATAGGGAGCCATATCTGTAGACGGGAAAGTGAGGGAGTAACGAAATGCCACGGTCATCATCGCCGGAAAAGTTTAGGAAAAGTTGGTTTAAAACTCCGATGACAACGTTTGGCTCTTGCACTCAGGCTGATTGCAACGCTTTCGTCCACTCTTCAAATAATTTCTTTAGTCTCGTGATTTGTGAAGAGTCACATCCGGTACGTCCTGTAAAATATTAGGTGAACAAGCCCTCGAAGCCCTAATGATCGACAGGCCCAGTGACGTTGGAACTTCAATACAAACGCCGCGAGACTTGATTGAATCTTGATGTCTACCTTCCATTCGATGAATACGAGACTCTGCCGCTACCACACACTTCCTAAAAATTTCTGTACAAGTCTGCTGGCTGAGGAAAACTTCGTCCGACGCTCCTCCTAACGATGGTAAGACTTCAAACGAACGCTTTGACTTCCCGAATAACATTGAATTTGACGTTTTATAGGTGCATAACTGCTTAAAATTCTATCGATAAATTCGTGAAACACGACCAAAAAAACGGAAAGCAGGTAATATCGGTATCAGTAATGATGCTTGACGATCAAGAAGTATGGATGGATCCATTTGCGGACAATCCTGCTTTATCTCAGCATTGGAACCGAAGGCTGAAGGATATGAAATCAAGACCAACCTGAAGTTCCGACATTTGTACTTTCAATTTCTGTGGACCAGCAGAACATTTACTCCCTGGAAGTGAAATTAAGAACGCGGTAGTGCCATACGAGCTCGGATCCGCTTACAATAAGGAGAGGGTGATATCACCATTAACTTTGGCCTTGATGCTGATCTCGACTTCGAGGTTAAGGTCCAAGCGAAGCTTCAAGGCCTCCCTTTGCTTTCCAACACCACCCGGTCCGAGGGAAGTGCGGGTGACGGCGCCAGCGATGGGAGAAGAGTCGGAGCTATCGCTGCCACGACGAGGAGCGGGGGCGGAGCCGAAGATTGAAGGAGTGGCAGCAGAAGACATGGTATAGAACTGGGGGTTTGATAAGATGATTCTCGGAAGAAAGTGCCTTTTAAACGAGCATCGAACAATGCGAGATACTTATTTGAAGAAGCACCGTGACATTATCCTGGTAAAGTTGAAACTGGCTCCCGGATGCTTCCTCTGTAGTACCTTAACCAATTACGAAGGGGCGAGATACCTACTCCTGGGATAGATGCGTCTCGCCTCGCGAACCAGAGCGAATTATGATTCAAGTTGTACTTGTATTGTACACGAGGTTATGGGTTAAATTCAAATGTTATAGATTGAATGGCATCTGTCATTTTTGGTAGGACCAGACGTTCGAGGTTTACAGCAGCCTACAACGGTCTTCAGTAAAGCCGGAAATTGACGGCGCACCCGAGACAACCCCAGGGCAAGGGCGCTTTGTATGGACACAAGAGTCGGAGGCTCGGAGCATACCGTTACTAGACCGAAGTAGGGGTAAATGTAACGCACTGAGAACTGTGCTTGGGTATCTAAATCAACCCTGCGTTGAATCGCCGTTCTTCGCATCCCAGTGATCTCAGCAACTATTGGATACGGCCTACTAAGTGCCAATGGTATGCGGTGACAATAATTTTCCACAGTCCACCCTGTTTAACTCATAATGTTCGGTGATACTTTGGAATTTACAACTCTGAGGTGATGATGATCGCCATCGCATGCAAGGTGTTTGTCTGCGAATTGGAATATCGGAGTCCCTTGTTCAAAGTTATCCCGGAAGGCAGTGTGAAACACTTGCATAAACTGTCTATTTCTTCTTTTTTCAAAAGTGGGAGAGTCTCGAGAGCAAGCGACAAGAATGTGAATATTATTAGCGGTCTGGCCTTTCTTGGAAGTTTTCAAAAAGGCACAGGCCCATACAGCTACCAGCTGCGAGGCCTCATTTTCGCGTCTTATTTGAAGGTATTAGTTTGAAATTATTGCGAAGTGAGGCTTTACATATCTAAAATTTCAGATTCTCAAGGCTACAATGTCATTGAGCCGGTTTCGAGTAGTTTCCCGCCATTTCTTCCACACCCAATCATATCTAGCTGCCATCGAATAAGTTGAATGAACGGAATTTAGACAAAGCCCTACATACCACGCTAAAGTTATAAGTAACGTGGTAAAAATATGGTCTGTTCATCTATGAAATTACGATCGTCGATCAGGGGGTTCCCTCCCATTTTGAGCTTATCTGATTATCACTTGATTATCACAACCGTTCTCGTGATTGCTCATTTGTCACATAAACGTACCTGGCACAGCTTCTTCGTCTTCTCAGAGTCAATTTCTCCCAATTTGTTGTACGCCAAGTTATTGGATTACCTGGTATCAGCCGCTTCCGCGTCTCCCAGAACCTCAAACCCTCCGTTTGGGAGGATTATAATACAGTGTTTTTCAACTCTTTATCACGTCAGTGACTGACTTCCAAAATAAGTATCTGCGCGATCGTGTTCCCGACCACTGAAACAATACCCCGTGACCGTAATAGCTTCATTTCTAGGACTGAAGACTCCTGACTTTAACTTGTATGTGAGGCCTGCCAGATTCTCGAAGAAGACTTAGATGTGATGACGACGCTTTCACTCAACCGTGCGATGTAATGTTGACGACGGAGTTCGTCCATGACTTGACTTGACTTGAAGACTGCGTTTGACTGAAATGTTCACCCCTTACTGACTCTAACGATTTGAAACGTTTTACATAAAAAAATCATGGATTTTTAAAGAAGGCGAATATGTTTAAAAATAGTACAAATAAGCGAAGCTTTCAATTCCATCATCCATCCTTCTTTCTAACAAGTCCAGAATAGAAGACTGCGAAAACAAAAGACGCAGCTAGTAGCACGAATTTCAGCCACCATAAAGAAGACCTGAAACCGGAAAAGGCCAACCTGCTTAGGCGTAGCAAACTGTAGAACTGATGGTAAAGTAACACCGAGACGATTTACTCGCTGTAGAGCAAATAAGTTAGAACTTGTTGAACCTGCGCGAGAGCAAAAATAATAGACTCACAGGAGAGAGAGGGTGATGTCGCCATTGACCTTAGCCTTGATGGAGATTTCAACCTCGAGGTTGAGGTCCAGCCTGAGCTTCAGCGCCTCCCTGTACGGCTTAGCGGCGACAGCGTGAGCGTAGGTAGGCTTGTGAATTGCGGCATTTGCAGCTTGGCCGTGAGCAGGAGTGCCAGGAGAGGAAGCGCGAGAAGAAGTAGACTCTGGCATGATGATACTGTTTTGTGTTGATACTGAAAGCCCAGCACGCGCCCCTCCTTTTATACCAGAACAAGAGTGAGAAGGTCTTGCTGCCGGTGACCTAGAGATTGAATATCGCTCGGCGCATAAATTCGAGCGGTGTTCACGTCGTTTCGTAAAGTGTGCGGCGAGCATCATCAATATTGTGTACGGTGCCTTCGGGTGACATCTCTCCGTTGGACCTACTTAGTCGGACAGTCAGGACCCTGAAGAGGTACGGCGTCAAGGTCCATAAGGATTCTGACGGTCGCATATACTTACATCTATCCTTCGTCATTCATCCCAGATGCGGGTGGGTTGAGACGTAGAGTTCTTTCAAGTCCATGGCACGTTTCAGCCACGATTTGAGTACGCCCTAGTCGGCGTCCTTGAATGTTCTTTACAGATATCCGGTAAAACCAGGAACTTCACCTTAGTTTTCTCGGGGATTGATATCTCGCGATTCTAGGGTCAGACGCCCGATGGAGGGCCCATTGCCTAACCGACGACACTGAAGCTATAGCCTACAAGAGTAAAATGTCATGAGATGTGAGTGTGTGTGATCTGTAAACCTACTGGTAAAGTACTTGCAGACGAGACACGCCAGTGCTAGAGGTTAGTGTCGACTAGATGTCACAAGTGTCCAAATAGCGCGAGCGTAGAAGTGAACATCACTATCCGCTTGTATAGCTGTCGCCCGGAAAATGGTGGGACTCGCATGATTGAACTGTGCAAGCGAAACCCACCGGACGCATACTGGGTAGCCAAGCACCAACCTCGATAATTTCTTCACTGGAGCAAAACCTCAGAGTCATACGCATTACTTCGGAAGACCGCCGAGCGTCGCTGGGAAAAGTTATTATATACCCACGATTACTGCTTGAATTGGAGTCTAAGGTCCGATACTTGATAACACTGAGTTCAAGATTGAACACGGACTGGTACATTGTTGAGCGACAATACAAGATATCAAGTCTAGGAGGTCTGAAAAGATATGTCAATGCTAGTACGTAGTACGCATCTGAGTCGCTGTTGGAGATAATGAACTTAGTGACCGTCATCATTCGATACGCGGCAATAAAAAAACCTGTCCTCCATCGTGTCCAGTATTCTTGCCATAACGTTGAGCAGAGTTCTATATATCCTGGTTGAATAGCACCAACTTGAAGTGCGGCCGGCATCCGGTGTCACGGTCCCCGAGGAGAATATGGTTTCAGACTCCGACCGCTGTTACGTCCTTCCGAATCACAAAGATGGCTCTAGTGACTATCCAACTTATTCCTCGCCCTGCGTGGCATATTGCTTGCTGGTCAACCACCTGGCAGTGGGCAAATCATTCCACGAGCTGATTCTGAATGACCAGTCGTAGGCATCATACAGAGCGGAAGTGACTTTTTCTACCTCGAACGTCCTTTTTCGATTGTAACATCTCAAGTTTCCAAGTAACACATTGACATTTGATAGGTTCTTAACTGCATATACAACTCCACTGGTAGCTTCCGGCAATACGACAAATGAAATGAAATGAAGATGGTAAAATCGGTATCAGACAGTATCTATCCAAAGACTGGAAAGGATTCCCAAACGACATTTCTGTGACATCTCAGCATTGAACGAACTCAAGGCACAAAGCCAAGACTAACCTGATATCTGACACTTACCCCCTCGACTGTTATAGGATGGCAGCACGTTTACTGCCTGGAACTGAAGTTCAGCATACGGTACTGCCAAACGAGCTCGGATCCACTTAGGAGAGGGTGATATCACCGTTGACTTTTGCCTTAATGGCCATCTCAACCTCGAGGTTGAGGTCCAAGCGAAGCTTCCAAGCCTCCTTTTGCTTTCCAACACCACCCCGTCCGAGGGAAGTGCGGCTGACGGCGCCAACGGGGGCGGCGTCGGAGCTGTCGCTACCGCGACTAGGAACGGGGGCAGAGCCGAAGATGGAAGGAGCAGCGCCAGTGGAAGACATTGTAATACTTGAACTGGGGATTCGATGGAACCACTTGTCAAATTCGAAGACTTTTATAAGCGCGTTCCGAGTCACCGATAGCGTTACAAAAGTAAGTGAACCAATGCTCTCGTTGCAGCAACTTGACTAATCTTGGAAGGGGACCTTCACGAGCCTTCACGATGAAGCGCGAGCAGTTATGCCATTAAAGATCCCCGCACTGCCGGTGGCGTATGCTGCGCTAAAGGGATTCTTTCGTTGACTTCGTGATGGGCTATCTGTATGGGCACTTAGGCGGAGGAAATTTAAATGTAACGCGAATGGCCTTGATTGGTGGTGACTCTCACAGGCGTGGTTCATGGATTCCCTACGGCTCCTCCAAAAAACCGAATTGAATCACGACTTCTCGGTCTTTTCCTCTTGGCCTCAGTTGATACGGTTTTACCCGAGCTGTACCAAGGCGATGTCTATAGACAGGTACGACAACCCGTGTCGAAATCGGGTCGTTATTATACCCTTGGGGCAGGTCACTTACAAATGTATTGTTTCCAGGACTCACAAGCGACAAGCGTTTCGTGCCTTCGCCGAGGTCCTGGATTTTTTATTCCGTTCCTCCATTGCTTGGTGTTTCTTCAACAGCCTTGTGATTTCGTTATTCGGTTGCGTTTCTTGTTGATGCTGATGGTAATAAATTCCATTTTTGGAGATTCGGAAATCCCGACGTACCGGCTCTGCAACTTATGCGAAGTTTACTGGGGCCAAACAGCAGAAATTCAATATCACTGTAGATTTACTCCTTCAAGAGGGCTCGGGTATAGAAGCTATTTTTGAAATCTCTTTGTACTCAGTGTAGGCCAACAGCCGTGGATCGTACAGCGTAGTTCTGAGCTTGACACACAAATATTGGAACGTCCTCTTTGGCCGGCTTCCAAAAGGAGAACGGGGATGGTAGACGAAGCTTCCCTTCCCAACAGAAACAGCTTATAGTTGTCTTGGGAAAAACGCAATCGTGCATTCATTCGCAACGGAAGCACCGGGATGTCGTGAAAAGCGTGAGCCGGCGATGGTTATTACGAGACGGTCTGCTCGCACTAGACGCACTCTAAGCTAAGCTTCAAGTTGAACCTTGTTAGACGGGCGGAAACCCGTGTTACACGCTAACGAAGGCCGTGAGCAACTGAGGCTCAATGAAATCCAGGTGTGTTTCAATGGCCAATTAGAAACGACTTACTGAACAACCATCCATCCATCCGCGGGTCTGGACTCTGGACTCTGTCAAACGTACCAATCAAAACGCTGAACCTATGGAAAGACCTTCCCTCTCACAGGAGTTCCGATTGGGAGACAAAAATATCACCTAAATTCGGGGCGCTCACCTGGTTGTGGGAGCTACTGTTGAGCATAACAATTCACGGTGAATGCTAGTGAGCGCGGAAACTCGCCGCGATATGTGGGTCGGTTCTGGTCAATGACCTGTTATTCATTAGACTCCATACGTGGTACTCAGTGCCTTCATTGATACTTCCACCCAACGAGCACTTGTTGCTTCTCCAGAGTGGATTCATCATTCCTCAACAATATCGCGGCAGAAGTTCAAACCGCCTGGCCACTATCACGTGTGCTTCGATCAGCCGTCTGGTGGCTGTTCCTCCCACGTGGTTCCCGAATCCTTCAACATGAATCCATCAGCACAGTGTTCTCGACTTGGAAACTGAATTCATGGCTGCCGGTAACGACTCCGCGCCTCGAGGCTTGCGAAGCTCGTATCGTGCCTTTTTAGCCTCGGATGGAACCGTTGAAGGTACCGCATAATGCGCGTGGTGTTCTTTTCACCTGTCGTTCAGGTTTATGTTGCTGAGACCCGGGTTACAGTGAGGGGCAATCTTTCAGAAACGCAGCACGGCAGGCCGTTGAATTGACATGTGGAACTGCGTAGCCTCCAGGTACGGATTACTTTTCTTGTGCGTTCGCATTCTTGCAACTTATTTTGAGGCGAACAGCACCCGTAGAAATTCTGAGTTAAACCAGCCAATCAAACCGCTTGAAACATGATGCACGCCACGCTTCACTGCAATCTTGGTGCTAGGCCAGACTCGATAGACCAAAGGTTAGTTGTTGGATGTGCTAGCAGGGGAGATATCAGCCCTGCGGTCAGCTCAACACGACCCCAAATCGAGCACAATTGGTGCAGGTTTTGCTTTTGGGGTGCACACAGCTGCTCCATACGCTACTATGGTCGACTACGTCATGGCTGACTTATTCGTCTGCATTTCAGTCAGCTGGGAGTATGTACCGCTGTGTACCGTTATCTCCATTATAGCCAGTGATACGGATCCTGGCAACACTTCCGTTCAACTCGCGGGCCGCAGTCCATCTCATTTCCCTTCCCTGGTTTCCCCTATGCGAACTATAGCGCTGATTTAATATATTTTCTAGCGCGTGTCAATCCGACTCAACCGTCGATAAACCGACTTGGGACGCGTTAATTAAGACTGTCGCAAGTATTCACGCGTCTCGGTTCAGTATGACGTTATAATGCACGGCCTGCCGCGGCACGCTCAGAGTTATGAACCGCGGACGCCATCAAGCATCACCTTGTACTCCTATGCTTAAAGTTGTAGCTCCTTACGGGGCCATGCAATCATAACAAGACACTTCTTCGCATCCACAATAGTCTACCTTGGACTTATATAGTTTGATGAGCAAACTAACCAGATTTACCAGTACGTTAGCAGTTCTTCAAGCCTTGACTTGACCTCCAGCGCTTGTAATTTCTAGGAGTTCGCAATAGAAAGGGTCTTGTGACGATCACCGACAATCATAGAAGCCGGCCATTATTGTATTGGACTTGAGAAATACTGATTGGGAAGCCTCATTTCGGATAAAATAACGAGTTATCTTACGCTCAGTCCGGATGCGAGTGGTTGATCGTGATACGCGATGAACCAAGGTAACATTTTGTTTAGTATTGCATCTCAGAAGCTTAATCGCGCCAACAGTACTTTCAGAACGTAAACAAAAGTGAATTGGGAAATCATAAGTATCGTCATAACTTTCATCAAACGCCAAACTATGTTAAGAAATTTCCTTCCAGCAAAATCATCGCGATCAAAAGTCCCAGCGGTTACAACTGCGCAACGAAGCCATAAGTGCCAGAAAACAAACATAAAGGGCCGACTAACCCAATGATCCAACAACCAGCCCCTTCGATCGTTCAGGATTTGCATTATATTTACTCGCTGTGAATCCGAATCAGAATACAACAGATACAAACGAGTGGAAATTCACTCACAGGAGAGAAAGAGTAATGTCGCCGTTAACCTTGGCCTGGATGGCGATTTCGACCTCGAGGTTGAGGTCCAAGCGGAGCTTCAGAGCCTCCTTCTGCTTTCCAGCACCGCCGGGGCCCAATCCTCTGTTGGTGACGGGGGCAACCTGGTTGTCACCGACGGCACCGGCGGGGGCGAATTGGGTAGTGGTTTGTGGGGCAGACATGATGTTGTAGCTGTGAGTGGCTAGAAATGTTGCTAGATATCCTGCCCTTTTATACAATTTTCCAGCGCTGCTTCCGAATTGGGAGCAACATAAAAAGTTCTAGCCCATCAGCTGCAACTTGCACCGCAGAACGGCTGTCAGCGAGCCGCCTGCCTTTTCGCAGCAAAATAACCCTTTCTAGAGGACATCTCCCGGTAGTAGGTACTTACGTTACGTTAACGGCTCCGAGCGATTCCTAGCTTTCCACGACCGTCGTCGAATGAATTTCATAATTACAAAATCAAAAAATTATTGTACACATATGATGCTAAGCACGTCTATAACAATCAATTGATATATGGAATGCTTCGATAAAGCCGCGGAACAGCAAGAAAACCGGAAAATCAAATGGTGTGGGGTATCTGGACATGTTGAGAAGGAGAGCAGTAGAAGTCCTTCTGATTTCATAGGTTACAAGAGTATGAAATTCAAGACGAAGAGCTGATAATCGGCAAGTTTCATTCTTCGCCATCTTTCCCGGTAGAAGTTCATAGCACAGTACCTGGAGACGCGTTTTAATACGTGTTGTTGAATGGTGCGTCGATTGACCTATTGGTGTGAAAGTATGGTCCAGGCTCAAATTTTGACTGACGTTCTATTGGAGTTATGAAGTTTAGAAAGGGAATTGGTTTTCAAGGAGAGCACGCCATCTGACTACTAGATCCTCACGGCTGTCAATTCGTGCGGTATGCACACAACAAAGCCGAACCCGCTTTCCTAAATGGGAGCTCATCAAATCCATTCGCCAAAAACACCACATGCATCTTGGAGTTCTTGTGAACTTTGATTGGTTGGAGCATTTACATTACTGCGGTTCATCTCTGAGCATTGAAGGGATTGGGGAGTTTAGTACGATGGGAATTCTTTCTGTCATCCAAAACTTCGCGTGCTGAAGATAAATGCATACTAAGCACGCAATAAACTTCTTGAAACCGGTAAATACTTGTTTTCTTTGCTTCCGTGTTGTAAGATCTCCTTCCGGCTATAGGGGATTTTAATAGCACAGTCACAGTTCGCTCCTGCACTTGTTATATATATACATCATTTAATCAAGTATCTTTCGACAATCTCAAACAAGTTGTGAGAGTTTGCCAAGAATTTGTATCAAGTACATTCAAATTTCGGACGAACGACGGAGAAAAACACCAAAGAAATTTGAGCCTTCTCAGCACTTTTCCGACAGCATTCTGCGGTTCAGTATTTACTTAGTCTTATCGTCAGAGTCTTGAAACGATGTAATGGCCACGGACACGATCAAAGATGTTGAGCCATTTTCGGATGGTCGGGGGTCGGACCGTACCCTGTCTCGTATTTCTTGAATCTCAAAGTCGAACCAAGTACATTCCAACATGGAGGTTTGAAAAATATCCTCAATGATTCATTCAATCGCCGAAGTGTCCCATCACCAAAACATCACTGCGAGTAAAATTTCACTGTTTCCGAAACCGTGGAAGCGCTGGCCGTGTTTCTACTACAATAGCACTACACATTCTTGAGCCAACATATGTTGATGGGATCCAAGTGTCAAACTGAGTTGTCTGCGTCAAGATCAATTCTGCGCTTCAACCCGATAGGTCCCGGGTCGCCACAGAAGTATCCCCGGGTATAACTAGAACTTCCCAGCATAAGCGACCCTTGGGCACCGTCGATGGATGGATGCAAAAGCGAGATGAGTCGCTTGGAATCTGACCCGGCATCCCCGTGCTTGGCTCGATGGTGTGTTTTAACTTCCTACATCTCATGCTCCCTGGCAGACTGGACGTGCCTGGCTTTCCCCCGCGGGGTATTCGAGTTCACACCGACAAGGCGCCCGGCCAGATATAGGAATCTGAACATGTCCGGACCAAGACCTTGAATAAAAACGGGGTAAAGATGGACGCTGGCCCCCTCAGGTAGGGTTTGTTCCCAAACTGTCATATTTTCAATACTACAAAGATCTCATCAGACATATGTTCGATGCAGCGTAAATTATCACCGAGAGAACCCTGATCTGCCCTCATGATTCATGGGATGTGCCATCTGGAGACGCAACGTGCACGGGCCCGGGTCTCCAGGCGCACCAAATTGAATGAATGAGTGAAATTGATGTCCCTGCCTGAAAGCGTCGCCGTTACGAAGAAACCGGTACCATCCTGAAAATCCACTTGAATACTGATTCATAATTCCCGCGACGCTATTGTCATTCTTCGCGGATGCTTTCATTTGTTTTTCAATTAAAATCATCATCCGTATAATTGAGACCGTGATTTTTATTGGATGAGTACGATTAACGAAGGTACGAATTCAAAAATCCCCAAGTATGCACGCGTCATTTACAACAACCGTCAACTACCAGAATCCTGTGCAGCAATGACTACAGCCAAAACTTTTGTTAGACAGTTTTATCAAGCCGTCGAAAACACCGACCTATCGAGCGAACGACACCGGTGGTGGAATATCATCTCCACCAATCACTCTCTATAAGACCTGTCAGCCGACCATCAAACCTGCAAACCCGAATACACTCACAAAAGCGACAGCGTGATATCACCATTGACCTTGGCCTGGATGGCGATCTCCACCTCGAGGTTAAGATCCAACCTGAGCTTCAGAGTCTCCCTCTGCTTGCCCGCTCCATGCTTGCCAGCTACAACGACAGGCGGTCGCACGACAGGTTCGGCCTTTTTCACCTTTATGGGAGCATCCTCATCAGAGGAAGAGGACGAAGAGGACGACGAGGACGAAGAGCGCGAACGCGTCTTATTTTTGAAAGAGGGAACGGGGGCGGACATGCTTTTTTGGATGCAACGTAGAAAGCTGTCATTCTTTTAAACAGGCGGTGGAGTAATACTGGAGTAACCGCGCGCGTCAACCTGACACCAGCAGGACGGGGGCAAATTTCGACCGTAGGCTACGGTCGGGATCGACGATTACCTACATGTTCCTGCGCCCAAGAGTTTTCGTCAAGTTTGATCCGGAGTCGCGCGCACTGGTTTTCGAATTCGTGTTCTTGGAAATGTAGAAGTCGTAAGCGAGATCTCCTAGCCGCCAAATCCTGTGACACTTAATTAAATTCAAGGGCTGAAGCAAGTAAGCAATTAGTTTACGATCTCCCCAGGAACTACGCACCTATGCTCGACGTCCATAATGATAGAGGTAGATTGACATGTCACGCATGGTGAGCATCTCCTTTCCGCTACCAGTCAGAACTCCGATTCTACTGGCGCCGCAGCCTAGGCCATCGTAAAGCTTTGGACCTTGGTTAGAAAGAATGCTCGATGATATTCCAAATGGGACAATGTCACTGAAGCGAAGATGCATAGTTTACGAAATAGGGTCTGGCCCTCAGATGACGAAAGCGGAACCAATACACGGCTTGACAACGGGGGAGAATACGCGTTTCTTCATTCTCACTCGAAATGGTAACTGCTACAATTCCGGCATCCGCGCCAAAAAGTCGTCCACTGCAAACCGAATCGAAACAGTCATGGTTGTTGGCGTCATCGGTGTTGCAGCAGGCGCCGTGGCCATTCCGCTCGCTGCGGTAGGAGCAGCGACGTCCGTAGCGAGTATAGCCCAGGGGGCAGGGAATCAACAAAGAGCCGCCGAGAACAACAACAACAATAACAGTGCACCCAAGGAGGCGGATAAGAATGATCCACGCTTAGCGAAATTCACACTGTATGCACACTGCAGCGAAGAAGCGCCGTTGAAGGAGTTTGTGGAGGGCAAGCAGGTGGTGTTGAGGGACCACAAGGTGAGCAAAATCAGTCGTTCGCTGCGCTCTGTGGGTTTGCTGATCCTCGATGATGCAGCTATACCTCGCCGACCCTGACATGGAAAAACGCAAGGAAGGGGGACACGGGTTCGCTGGGTTCTTTATCCAGTACCCGTGGAACAGTAAACCGATGGGACTCGTGAGCACGATCCAGCCTGACCCGCCCGAGCTCAACTGGATATACGTGGATAAAGACACTCTTGTCGTCACGTATGGCGGCAAGACACAGAGTCTGCCGCACATCGTCGGGCCGTGGGATTGGACAGAGAACCAGGAGAAGATGACGTTCGAGGGCTGGGAAGGGTTCGTTGCGATGGAGGAGAGCGAGGGGATATGGGTGTTGTGTTATGACCAGGACGAAGACCTACTGGTCGGAGTCAAGGGCGACAAGCGGGTCCAAGAGTGTACCTTGACAAGGAAGGTTTTGGATCCGCCAAAGGCATCGGATTCGTAGGCGTTGATTGGTCTAGGACTCGCTGACAGTTCGTCTAGCATAGGCTAATGAGGTCAAATTGTATAAAATCGTATCAATGATTACGCACTGATCTCCTGTTAGCCTCAGCGCGCTCATCCTTGAGCTCCGTTAAACGTTTGCAGTAGCATTTGTCGGCTACAAGTCGCAACTTTCAAAGTGAGATGTAAAATAGGTGAATTCAAAATCATGATTGCGTCGGGCCGTGGTGATGCTATACTAAGGACGGATGACCAACACTTAGGGGGCCATCCACCAGCGAATCAATGGCATATATGAAGTAATCTGATGGGCGATAGTTGTAAATTGCAGCAAGCGAGCCAACCGATTGTCAATTCAAACCCGCTCCATGTTGGGTGCAATTGGGGACTGAAAGACACCACCAGAAATCAGTCGTAGGCGTGACCGGAGCGGCAGCACAGACAAGTAGCGAATGAGGTTTATCCTCCTCGGAAGCGGCACAAACGTCGAGTGTAGGCAATGCACCCACGGTATCGTTCTGACCACCCCAAGACTTCTACAGCGAGCACATGGAAGGATATGAGGAGAAGGGTCAGCACCTTTCAATGTGCCGGGTATACTGAGGGCGAGACAAAGTCTTCTTGCGAGGATGCAAGCCGATGAGTGCTTCATGAGAAAGGCGAAACATGGCTCCCTTAATCATGCCTTCAATTTTTTCGTCGTTTGGAGACCGCAAGTAGACGTCTTCGACATTCGTGATGAGGAAAGATAGCAGCGGTATAAAGAGGACAAGTCGAATGGCCACGAGCGCATATATCAAGTAAACCTGAGCGACAACTGGGCCGAATGAAGATAATCGCGTTTTCGATATGTTACAACTGACGGTTGGGATACAATTTGACTACCTTGAAACTTACACGAAAGTCCACTTCAGTAAATACCAGGAATCAGGCGTGACGTGACGCGACGCTGGTAATCCGTCCATTGAACTCCATACTTCTTGCCCATGTATGTCGCCAGGTCTGGGATGGAGAACGCGAACTGGGTAAACTGGAAAAGTCCATAGGTGATAGTAGCAGGGATAGAGCCGGTAGCAAGGGTCATTCCGCAACGCCATAGAAGGTAGCCCAGATAGTTAGGATGTCTCCTGTCGAAGGTATCAGACAACGAACGCGTGAAAGACCAAAACATGACGCATACACGAAGCCAAAAAGACCTGTATCATCAACTTTGCCTTTATTCTCTGGTTTTGCCTTGAACGCCTTCCGGGATTCTTCAGAAGCGATTTCTATGGCGATTCCTGCCGCGAAAATCCCGAGTCCGACCCATCTACATCAGAGGATGAACCAAAGGTCAAAACGAGAAAGCCAGAAAGCGTACTGATGCCATCCCAAAGCCGATACCCATCCTTCAAAGCTATCAACGGGAGTGCTGAGGAGACGAGACGCTTTGGACAGCGTATATGCCGCGACAAACGTGTTGAAAGTCGACGCAGCAATATTGAAGCCGCCGACGAAAAGACTTGCAGAGGGCGGGAAATACGTCGAGTCGTTGGTGCACGTTACCCAATAGCACTGCAATACCGGTTAGAATTGAGAAAGATTTTGAGGATGTGGACGCACATGACGAAGGGCAGCAACGGAATACATCCCCATGAGCAAAGTCGGTACTGGACCAATACCGTTCCCTAACGCCAAAGTTCTAGCTGGGTGAAGCAGTCCGACGCGTACGAGCGCGTTGGCGGCGTATCCTTTCTCTAAGAGCGTGTACTGGAATACAGGGCTGCGGTCCTGTATGATTACCAACGCGTCTCCTTGGTGGGCTACCAGGACTCACTCGGCGGCACGTAAGGCAATCAAGGTGACCGTGCCCATGAAGGAGCGCTGGTAGCTCCCTCTAATCATTGGAAGAGAACTCGAGTCGGACATGGTGGTGGTGAAAGGGAAAGAATGTCTAACATGAGTGAATGCTTATAAAGGTCCTCGGCAGGTTCAATGACGTCGACAGTCGGGTCCACAAATAATATTGAAAACCAAGATTACGCCAGAGCTTGGCAAAAACATCCTTGCCAAACAATAGGTTCCTTACTGCATCCAGTCTCTCAGTGCGCACTGCGCGCCGCTGAGCTCCTCAGAGTCGTCTTGTTTTCCTTTCTGGGCGCGACGTCATCTCTGTAAAATTCAATGACTTGAAAACCTGCCCAGTCCTGATTCTGTCCCCGAGTACTCGCTCTAGCCGAACCGTCTTCGACATCCATTTACTCCATCTGCACATCAACAGTTTCTAACGAGCAGCTACGGAACGTTGAACCCCCAGACCAAATTTGAGTACACGTACGAGCGCACGAGGATGGTGCAAGTGAGGATGAGAAAGAGCCTACGAAAACACACGAGACTGGGTCGTAGGTGTTGGTCTCGGAGCCCGCCGTGACGAGCAAGGAAAGAAGGAGGATATCTACGCCATATACGAAGACTTTTCCGCCGTCTTCGCGTGCGACTGAGTCGTTCTGAACGGACAGGATCTGTGGCACAAGGAGCATTTGCCAAGGAGTCGGCGTCCAGTCGCAGGTACCTATGCAGGCAGATGACCCCCGAGCCTCGTTCAAAATTGAAGAACAATATTAATGTAATGCTTCTTGTATGTGATCCGTCCTTCTCGCCACTGTAGTCTCTAAGATATGCCGTAGTTACCTTACAAGCGTCATTTCGTTCTGCAATGCCCTGGTGCCATGTGGCCAGACCACAACCTTGGTACCAGAACCATACTGCCGTTGGTGTACAAATGCTTCTTGTGAACGGGATTGCCGGGATGAGATGTAAGTCTGCACGTACTTGTTTCCAAAATGCGCATCACTAACAACTTTGTAGTTGACGGCGTCCGATTCGGAAGGATATTAGCAAGTCGAGCATTTGATGCTCGAATGACGACACTGCCGCGTTGCTTCTGTCCTGGGTGCGTGTATAAAAGCTATTAACAAACATATAGAATGAGCTCATCAAAGTCGTAAGGGGAAGCCAAAAATATGCTGAAGTGAGAAGCTTTGCAGGTCTCGACGATGACGGTATGGTGTGTTGATGTCCTTACATGATACTCAGTTCCTCACTCTCATCAGCCCCACTGCTCGCCGTACCCAGACCCATGCCGCGCGCTTTTCAAAGGTAAAAAAAGACGTCAGTTTATATCAAAACCCGGGGTTCATTAACGTTCATTGACTGATTACTCCAGGCACCTGCAGTTCATCACGAAGATGTATTTTGGTCCTTCACGTATCTGAAATACCATATTCTCGAAAGAGTAATTCCTTCATTGATCTCCGTGCTCAACGATGACTGAATTGCAATTAGGATGTACCCGCCATTTGTTGACATCTCCGTTGATTTCTGGGTGGCATGGTCACCAGACGATTAACTCCATGTAAACGGGGGCATCAATCTCCACTGCTGTTTTCCAAGTCAATGGTTATGCGATTTCATACTTCACATCTCGCCATGGCAGGCAAAAGGCCCATTCGCCAAACTAGCTACGGCAAGATGGCGGCGATGAGGAAACGACCGTGGACTTTTCGAATCCCGCCTTTTCACTTGGTGGACCACCTTTACTGCATTTCGAAAAGTACGTAGTTGTCTCGCTTTGTATTGGCCACATTCTCATAAAGCGACGACAGACCCGCTTTACCTTCGTTGATTGACGCGACTCTGCACTGGCCGTTTCCATGTACCGCGTTGGATCAGAGTAAAATTATCTCACATGCCACGAGAACCTTTTGATCTTCAAAATTCAAAGACGAGAGCGCATATGGGATCGTCAGAAGAGCGCGGAACGGTGACTCGTACAAACAGATTCAACTGTTGCGTTGCGACAGGAGAATTTTTGTCAGATCACGCGCTGCCATCTTGCTTTACACACTAGTTCAATGTCTTGCCTCATATTGAATCTTCCACGCTTTGCACCCAACAATTCCCTCGTTGGGAGTCTTGGTCGATGGGCCAGTTGGACTCAACTATACGTAGCTGCCAAGGATTGAATAATCACTTTATCGACTCACTGAGGCTCTACGCATATGCTTACGACGAGACAGCGTGCTTAATTTCGCGCGCGGCGTGTAGACTATCAGGAGTAACGTCGCAGGAAACAGATGAATCCATGGGATGGCTTAGAGAACAAAGACGAGGATGTGCCGCCGAAAAGGCTCGGCCGGATCTGGCAGGTCTATCTACCGGCGTCTGTTCTCGATGATGGTTATCACCGACATGGGCATCTTCATATGCTACGCGATTCGAAGGTGCAGCTCGCAAAAAGTCGCGCTCATGGCTCTTTCGAATATCTTCATTGCAATTGTTATGCGTAAGAGTTGGTTATCTGTAAGTTCTTTCTTATGCGGGCATCAGGCTGAAGTTGACGCCTTCAATAGATGGCCTTTCTGAATTCGTGAACTCACTGCAAGAGTATGTCATCACGGAGGATTTCACTCCGGTACAGCGGCTTTTGGGACGGTCTAGCTGATTCACCTCGCTGTACAAGCTATTAAAGCTAGCCAATGTCAAAGGTGTGAGTATTCTTTCACTAACTACTTGATTCGTTCACTGACCGTGACGCTCTGCGCTTCAGACATCAGTAGCAACGGTTGTCCTCGCTTACATCATTCTGGCGTTCTTGGCAAGCATCATTACTTTTGAATACCTGGCACTCCGTGTGAAATGTCGTGACACGTTCAAAACGCATACATCAATTCGTAGGATGGACAGCAACTGCATTAGTTTGGGCACAAGCCAGTAAGGCGTAATCATTCTTGAATGTGTTCCAACTCAAACCCCACAAGTCGTCCTCCTTACAGGGGCCAGAAATGTCTAGAAAATGCCCTTGTTTATCTCAGTTGCTCGCTCATGCTGCCTTGGATCAAATTCCAAAAGGTCCCCATCCGCAGCGTCTTTATTTCCCACCACACGCTGTGCAGACGTTCGTTGACTACGTTATAGAAAATCCTGAGGGCTTGGTTAAAATAAGATCGTCGAAAAGAAGAAGAGAACCCCGTTCTCGGATCATTTCAGCGATTTTCTGCTGGTCCACTGTATGAGTGGCACAGCTTCGCTACCATCGCCACGCCTGGAAGGACCGGGTTGTCCACCATTATCTTCTCTCAAGCTGGCGACTGGTCAACGGAAATGAAATGATCAATAACCTCCAAAAGGAATATGGGTTCGCGGGATCCCGACGTGTGGCTTGTGCCACTCTTTTCACGGGTGCTGTTTGTTGCTATGAGGAGTGGTTTTGCTCTATTCATGCCTCGTATCATGAGTGAGAAGAGTCACCACAAATCGCTCTGGATGGCGCCGAATATGAGGAAGACTCGGTACTTCTGTGGTTGATATGGTGCTAGTAAATGGCCCTGGCGTCGTTGTTTACGTTGTGGAACATCTGTTCTTTCTCTGCATATTGACTGACTGCTTTCTGCTCCCAGGACGCGGACCCACCATCCTCTTCGGCAATGAGCTGGTAGGACGGATCTTCAGGGTAATAAGGCCTCACCAGCACGGCAAGCCGGGTATCAACAGGCTCACACATCATCTGGCGGATGTGTCCAAACCCGAGTGTGCTTGCGTCGATTCAAACTAGAGGCTGACTCAGAAGATTATTCTTGGCTTGGGTAGCAAGGGAATTTTAGCTTTGGGGCTACATTCGAACCTCAGGAGTGATTCGAAAAGACGAACGTCAAACTAATCAGACGTCTGTGTATTTTAGGCTGTACAGCATCAAAATGAAAAGAGTGATTGCGAACAATCCACGATGTCCGTTGAAGCCTTTGTGCTTGGTCTTTCGCTAGTTCCGTATGCTGATATATGACATTGGAATCTGACAGGCATCTGTCTGATAGTGTTTTGGTCGCGCGGCGAAGGTCGGGAACGATGCAATTGACATGGACGCCACAGCACGCGCGCTTTCAAATATCGATTAGGCACCTGCCAGTGGTGATTAATATACCGGCATAGCTCGGGGAGAGGTACAATAAGTTCCTTTACCCATCCGAGCGCAATGGATGTGCAGAAGAGTCTAAAGAGCACGACATAGGGCCGCTGCATCGTGCACACCCGGGAACTCGCGAGTGTCCAGGAATACCCAAAACTTGACCCGAAATTTGAAGGAAGGAAAGAAGCATGATAATCCGACGATGAAGTTTCCCTGGCAACAAGGCGAGGCCTGCTTGGTTCCTGTAATCATTCGCCACAAAGTATTGAAGCCTCGAACATTTATTCAAAATCATCTTCATTTTGCTAATATGTCTTTTGCTCCTACGGTACCGAATGAATCCGGTCAGCATAAAGTTATTGAATTCATTAAGGGGATGCAAAACGAGATGAAGAGTTGAAAACATCGTGTTATGGACCTCCCAAAAGAAGAAGAGTTCGAGGTCCCGGGAGACACGGACGCGGTACATACCATGTAATCCAATAACTTGGCGTACAGCAAGTTGGGAGAAATCGAGAAAAAGAAGCTGCTCGCCACAGGCGGTACCACAAAGTCCGGCACATCCGAGCAAACGCAAGCTTCGTCAACTGAGACCGCGGAAGATCAGAAACACTTCAACATTCATGAAGTGTGCATTGGAGGCAAGTAATCCAGAGGTCGCCGTAATTTGATAGTATCAGGTCCGTTAGGTACCGTAATTAGTTACGCTCGCAGTGACTAGGCAGCCTCCGACGAGCACTTCCGAAAGATTTCGCGCAAGCCACTGTGGCCCTCCTGATAGCCTTCTTTTTCCTAGTTGTGAAATCTGTGATCCATCTGTCTAACAAACATCTCTTCCTTTTCCTTTGATTACATGACGAGTCCTGCTAGGACCGATAACGCTTTTTCATCCCAGTCATTTGATAAGGATGGCCTCGTTTGTTGCGGTAATGACTCTAATATTGGATGTAGAAACAATATTCAAAGACTACTAAGTTGGCGACCATAAGGCGAGAACAGCGGCTAAAAACGCCGTGATCGATTCACCCCGTTTCAAAGCCACGGCCCCACCTAAACATAGGACAAATGAGAAACCAATGCAGTGAAGTCTAAACTTACAGAAGACAGAATTCTCCAGAGTTCTCCTCATCTAGTAGTCTATCATTTCGAAATGAATATTCAAAATTCAAATGTTGAACGCTGATAAATCGTGTGGAATGGTTGTGATAGTCAAGCGCCGATAATCAGATAAGCCCAAAACGGGAGTGAACGCTCAGTTGATCGACGATCGTAATTTCACAGACTGGATTGTATTTGTTTTTCGTCACGTCAATAACTTTAGCAAGAGCTCTGTCCATGCAGCTTCATTGGCGGCTGGATATTCTTGAGTACGAAGAAGGTGATGCGACAGGACTCGAAATCGGCTCAGCTGTCAAGTCATCATCCATGATGATCATGATAGATTTGAGTATCTAGTAGCAGAGGGTAAGCGAGAGAGCTATGAAAAAAGTATAGCGTTCGCACCTTGATACAAGTAACCAAACCCTTTTCCACCACACCCTGAGGAGCGAGCTTAGCACGGTAGCTTGCCATCGGTTGAAACTTCGGGGCTGATGAGGATTGGTCAGCGAGTACGCGACACTAAAGAGACATAATACGCGTACCTTGAGTGCCGATGTGGATGGAGCACGCGCAGCGGGGAGTAACGTCCCCGGTTGCTTGACAGTTGTCTGAATGTCAGATGCGAAATTCTGAGACGTCTGGCAATCAGTATTCAGCAAGTCTGATGCGAGGTCCAAGGGACTTACGAATGCCCGTATTCATATTGGTGTTCAAGCGCAGGTCAGGTTTGGTTCTAATGATGAATGAATCTATCATGTCCTTGCACGAGATGCGGTCCTATGGATGAGAGTGAAGGAGGGCGGCGAAGGCCGTGCACGAATAGAAAAGGAGGAGTGAGACAATCGGAATCGGTAGACAAGGAAAGAAAGAACAGAGGAAGAAAGGAAATCAAGACAAGAAACACGGAAGGGGAGGCAAGGCCAACGAGGACGCGGCGGGGAACAGGTAGGGCAGGACAGAAAGGCCGGATAGAATTTTCCCACGGGTCTTTCAGGACACTGATTATACCTATTTACTGTAGCAGGACAAAAAGAACAACTCGGAGATCGTGAGAATTTGAACCTCGGCATTCATGCCTTCCATCCATAGTGCGCAGAGTGATCATTCCATTCACACTGTGCCAATTTATTCTCCATCCCTCAATGTACAAAATGATGAAGACGAGAAATATAGATCGATATCCTCTGACTCGGAGCCAGACGCTGAGAATATAAAATCATTTTCGGCGCGTCGGCGGCGAAGGCGGGGAAAGCGAAAGACTATGGGTATTCCACAATCCGATTATCAGTTCGATGGTGTGTCTTTTATTGTCATACCCGCTTCCTACTCATTTGAAGAAGGGAATGGACGTCAAGAAGGCGAGAGAAAGGGGAGCGATCCCTTTGATTACCAGCACAAATTTCCGGATGATAAGCAGCATGAAGAGCTTGGGTCAACTGCTAAGATATGGAGAACATACCTTGAAGAATGCACTGCCTTTGATCTTGGAATGGTGGAAGGATGGAGAGATGCTCTGGATGTTCTACTGGTTTTTGTCAGTACCAATTTTCAAGAAAGAGTGTCCTACGCTGACCTGAGGGACTGACTGGCAGGCAGGACTTTTCTCGGCGGTGGTCTCCACCTTTCTTGTCCAAGCAACACAGAGCCTACAGATCGACTACAGTGCAGTCACTGCAACCCTTCTCATCGAGCTCATCAACGTCCAGCGAGCTGCTGCCAATGGTTCCGTCGTGAACAACGTCCCTTCCGCAGACCTCGCATTTCGTCCCTCGGCATCCGGCTCATGGGTCAATGGGCTATGGTTCACTAGTCTCGCCCTCAGTCTCGGCACCGCCCTCTTTGCTGTTCTGACGAAACAGTGGATCCACCAGTACATGCTTGTTCCCTCAGGCACGCCTCGTGACAAATGCCGGGTGCGCCATTTTCGGTACATGGGGCTGCGACAATGGCGTGTGGATTTCATAATTGGCCTACTTCCTGTCCTCATGAGCTCGTCGCTTGCTCTATTTCTAGTGGGACTTGTCATTTTCATCGTTCCACTACATGTTACCATCTCGTGCGTCATCGGAGCTCTCACATTCATATCATTTGTTGCATATGGTGTGACTAACTTCCTCCCAATCTTATATCTCGACTGCCCTTATAAGACGCCTTTGTCACATTACATGTTTCCCCTCTATTCCCACATCTTTATTATCCGCGAAAGCTTTCGCAAATTGGTCGCCGCTCCTCTGACATCCACCAGGCATTCAGAATCCGGGTCGGCTTCACCTCCACCTCCACCTCGCTCGCTCCGCAAGGCTGAGCGTTCTACGGTTAAACTCAACTCAGAGGCAACCGATGTCCATGCAATGTCTTGGCTGTACCATATGACTTCCAATCCTAGTGTATGGTCGGTTGTAGTAGAGTCAGTAGGTGCCTTGCCGCTTACATCTGTCAAGACCTTACGGCAGGAGATTGATCAAATCTCCTTCATATGCTACGAGGCGCTTCAGGGTCTTTTGTCGCAAGACGACGATGATGTTCAAGAACGTCGAATCGATCGTCTCATACGAGCCCTCTTACGCTTCCCGGAGTGGTCCAGCCGTCTATCTATACCGTCGACTTCTATCGAGGAGCATTTCTCCCCTAGTACCTACGCAGAACTTCTCTCTCTACAGACTGGCTATCGTGACGAAGTAAAAGATCTGGTTCAGTTCAATTTAATTTCAAATGATGGGCTTCTTCGCTTACAACCTATCGTTTGGGCCTATCTCCTCAAGCAACTTATGCCATTTGATGCCGCCGACTTCGACGTAGCCCGCCTGCTTTTTCTCCAGCTCCCAGAACGTGCCTGGGCTTCGGGCTCTACTTCCCCTCCTATAACTTTCGAATGGAACGGGGTGGAGGTCCGGGACAATACGCCTCACGATGGTGTCACGCTCACCGGAGCCATTGAACAATTTCTCTACCCCTTTATCGCAAATGCCATCTTCCTACGCTCAGCGCAAATCGAAGACACTGTATCGGATGATGACCCCAACCCAGAGGCTGGGCCAGAGCCGCAACCCTTGGACCCGCGAATCCGTTTTCTCTTGAACGCGGTACGCTGGCCCGAAATTCGAAGGATAGTCGTCGCCGATGACAATGATGATACCGCCCTCGAGTGGGTTGTAGAAAAGATATCTATATTTTTCGCTATCGACGCCCAATCGTTTGACCTTAACAGTGACACGTCCGCGTCTAAATCAGACGTGAATCGTTCTGCCATCCTGAAGGCACTCTATCCACTGATCTCATTGCCTTCCTCATCCCCCTTCCGAGATCAGCGTAACCTGCTGGCAATCTTCCTTCGTCTCCTCAAATCCACATCGCCTTCACCCGGCTTTCTCAACGAAGGTTGGTGTACACCCGAACTAGCTTCCCAACTGGTTCAGATTGCGTTTGAGGGCGAAGTGTGGACCTGGCCATATGAACTACGTCTTGACGATCCTGCATGTGAACTCGTCAACTACTTTTTCCAGTCCATAACATTCATGGACCATACATTTGCACACTTTGTCGATAAGCAACTCTTCATGACTATCAATTGGTCAGGTAGACCGGAAATCATGGAATCGATAGTCGTTGGACTGGCATCGGCGAGACGGCGACTGCCTCAGCAGGTATATGAACAATATCTTGACATCTTACATGAGCCGCAGAATCTGTTCACCTCTTGCACTTCTCTCATTGTCCGAGGTCGGCGAAAGACGCTTCGCCAACTGGCACTATTTCGTCGTCGGGATCCAGCCTGGGCCGCCTGTTTGAAGAGGCTGCGCCAATATTATGATGACCTGCCTCCGTCTATTTTTACGGAGTTTGAAACGTTCGTCACAGGAGCCTGCGTTGGAGAGTTTGGGTTGAATGGCCGCTTCCGGGAAAAACGAAGGAGCTTTAGTTCTAACCAAGATAGTAGGAACAACCCTTGTTAGTACATCGTTAGGATGAGCTTCAGAGGAAGTGTTGTCATGCAGAAGACTTGTACAGTAAAAATATTTAAGAAACGCATGATACCGGCAGAGTCTCGTACTCCGCACCATCGTCGAATAGATGGTACTAGACACCAGCCAAGTCTCGAAGTTTTTGCAAGTTCCAACTTCTCAGCGGCCTGTCCATCATGAAGGCTCCGAGAGCTTGTTCACCTGATAATTCACAGGAAGTGCTGTAGGTGGCTCTTCACAAGACGAAGGAAATTATTTGAAGAGTGGACGAAATATGGACGAAAGCGTTGCAATCAGCGCAAGAGGCAAACGTTGCCATCGGAGTTTGAAACCATCTCTTCCTTTCGTTACTCCTTCAGCTATTCGTCTATGGCTTTTCAGAACAGCTTCAATCTATTTGTCAAACTAGCCGCTTATATACGTTTCTGTTCTGCGCGCCACGAAAGGTTTACACGTGACGGTGACAAATAACGCGATAAAACTTGCCGCCTGAGACAGTTCCACTTTCTACTACCGACATACAACGATGCCGCCATCACGAAAAGGACGCTCTGGAGGATTTAGCCCGTATGCAATGATGGGTATGGGCGGGCGTTCCAGCAAGCCGGCTCCGGCCCCCAAGACATTCAAAAAAGTCACAGCCGAGTTCAATGGCGACATCAAAAACCCGCCTGAAGGATGGGACCAAACTAAGCTGGACGCGCCTAAAGTCGACACGCTCAAGTTTGGACGAGATTTTAGCATAAACGAGTGCGTATCCTCTCTTTGACCTGAAAGAATTTTTTGACGGGTACCACTACTAGCGCGGTCCTGGAATCCCTGATCGCCCGGCCGGCACTGTGCGCGAGGCTGACGACTTTCCTGGCGGGAGATAACGAAACCGGGAGCGTTTGTGCGGTTCATCAAGATGTGTCCAGAGATGAGGCTGATGAGGCTGGAGTCGCATACGTCCTTGGGCCAGGACGCGTTATTGGCCATTCTGGAGTCATGTCCAAAGATAGAAGCTCTGCATATCAGTGGACACGATCGAAGGTGCGTCTGGTACTCCGCTAAGTTTTATTATACGTAAAACTAATATATATCACAAGTCATGGAAGGATAGACGACAAGGCGCTCACGGCAGTCGCTGCAGCATGTGACGCGAATCCGTCGTTAGGGGTCAAGTTGCGAGATCTGACGCTCCACGACCAGAGTGTGTATGAGAAGGGTGTCAAGAAGCTGCAAAAGGCGCGCCGGTTGGTTATTGTGAGGGCGGGCGATACACCGCGTCAGCATGCGTATTCTCGGGACGCGGAGTATTACGCGTATCGTGGAGGTAAAATGGTATTTGGGGCGGTAGAAACGAGCAAGTATCAGTGGTGGTAGGAAAGGAAGACTGGACTGATTGGCGACTGATACTGTCCAGGGACACAAGCGTAAACTAATCTACCTCGGTAGCTCAGGGTAGCTTTTTGTAAGTCAAGGGAAACACAAGGGAAAATCAATGAAGACGATGAACAGGCGGTAACTGTATTGTGACGGTGTTGATTTTTCTTTACTATGAAAGTTGAACGCACCCTTCGCTTGTATTCTGCCCAAATTCCGACGGTGAGACATACACATGTTGTCTGCCAAATATGCCAGATATAAGAGATGCGAACCAACACGAGATTGGTTTTTTTTCTCCTGTTAATCCCGGCCGGGCTATCGGGGGAAGTTGATCACATGTGATGTCCTCAGACTGTCGCTACCAACCCTAGCCGCTGGCGCGTCTTCTAGGTACTTTACCAGTAGGTCAACGGACCTACGTACACAGCGCTCGCTTACATCTGCAGCAGGATGTTTTAATCTCATGCTCCATCATTCCGCGTCGCCAATTAGGCACACCACCATATTAACTGCGAGAATACGTTGACACATAAAATTGCGCCCAGATCTAAATCCGTGAGGACGCAAAGGTGATGTCGCTGGCGTCGCCTTCAAAGAATATTTGACTAGTTTCCAGCGGTCAGATGACATCCGAGGCGCAGAGATGATTATATTCACAATGCACACTTTACGAAACGACATGAACACCGCTCGAATTTATGCGCCGAGCGATACTCAATCTCTAGGTCCCAGGCAGCAAGACCTTCTCACTCTTGTTCTGGTATAAAAGGAGGGGTGCGTGCTGGGCTTTCAGTATCAACACAAACCAGTATCATCATGCCAGAGTCTACTTCTTCTCGCGCTTCCTCTCCTGGCACTCCTGCTCACGGCCAACCTGCCGCAATTCACAAGCCTACCTACGCTCACGCTGTCGTCGCTAAGCCGTACAGGGAGGCGCTGAAGCTTAGGCTGGACCTCAACCTCGAGGTTGAAATCTCCATCAAGGCCAAGGTCAATGGTGACATCACCCTTTCTCTCTTGTGAGTCTATCATAGCTCGTATTCTCAACGACTTCTGATTTGCTTGTTCCACAGAGAGTAAATCGCCTGGGTATCAGTTTACCATCAATCTGACGGTTGTTGCGCCTAAGAAGGTTGGTCTTTTTCGATTGCAGGTCTTCTTTCTGATGGCTGAAATTCGTGCTACTAGTTGCGTCTGGTGATCTTCGATGCTGCATGTTGACAAGAAGGATGATGGAATCGAAGAAAGTGAAATGCTTTACTTATACCGTTGTTAAACATGCTTGCCTTCCTACCAATCCATTATTTCTACATGCAAGAGAATCGTCTCAGTTAGTACAGTCGCAGTTTCGTTCAAAGACAGTCTCGTTACCGGGAAGGGTCAAGGCCAAGTCATTAACAGCGACAAGTCGTCGCGCGGTTGGGTGAAAGCATCGTGATCACCTTTAGACCCGCTGCGAGAATCAGGCCTAGTTAAATCGACCCTAGAAAGGAAACTATCACGGTCACGGGGTAGGTGTCTCAGCGGTTGGGAACGCGATCGCGCCGTGGATATAATTTACGGAACCCAGTTAGTGAAAATATTGGCACCTTCATATTATTTCGCTCTGAGATTCGAGGCTCTGCACCCATGGAGTTGACGCATTGGAGACCTAGCACCACCACCATCAGTCAATGCATTGCGAAATGAAGCACAGAACGTACATAAACGAGGCTTGACACACGGTTAATTGAAGTTTGAGGCAAATTCCACGCGCACGCCGCTAGCCATCATAAAACAAGATTCGGTGCTAGTAGTCCTCTTTAGTTCGAAGAAGTTGCCATCTATCTTTGTTCGTCAAGAAACATACAGCATCTCGAGTCCAGATGTCTGAACACTCACTGCGTACCATAGAAATGTCGGGGTAGTCTGTACGCCGTTGTACAAGGGGGCGGGCTCATTCAAGTTGCCAAGTTGCCGAACAACGCTCGCACCATTCGAGCGCTGTATGAGCCTTCGTTCGAACGAGATAAAAATTAATTACCGCTACACCAGCTTTGCGCCCCTGTGCGCGAAGGCAAGAAAGAGATGACAGTCAGTGGTGCGTACGTATCATCCAGAAAAGAAAGGATGGTACATAGGCAGAATCCCAGCGCCGACGCCAAGCCGACGAGAGTTAAGGTACGGAAGACGGGACACAAATCCCCGCCGCCGTACCTCGAGTGCGGGGACCTAACGGAGAATGACACAATGATGGCCAACGATTCTCCTGCAGCTTGAGCCGTGAATGAATGAGCAAGTGCTTTCACCAGGGAAGGAGAGGTATCGATGTCTCGCATGTACTGAATGTATTACAGGAAGACGCCCTGCAACCTACAAGGCGGCCAATGATAATGTACAACAAAGTCGCCGGAGGAACTATGTTTTAGACTTCGTTTCCCCAAGGAACCTACGCACCCGGGCCGTTTCTTGGTGCTTTCCATCGCGAGCCTTTCATGGCGCAGTCGGGTGGAAATCCCGTGTAACGGTGTACACCGCAGAACACTCTGGTTGACAGATATCACGGTGTAGGCCGGCCGTTACGTAGCCTCAGTCGATCCTCCTCCTCGAAATTCCAGTTCACTGACAAGACGACGCGCCCACGTCGTCGTTAATATTTCCCACACTCCACTCTGCTCGTATAAAAGCCACTTTTGTCAGTGTTACTCCAGACACCACAACTATCATGTCTTCTCCCCAAGTCGCACCTAAAGTCGCTACCGCTGAGCATCCTTCCATCTTTGGTGATAAACACATCGCCCACGCCTACGTCCCCGTCCCCGCGGCAAGGGTGCTCCACCCAAAACACAGGGAGGCGCTCAAACTCAGGTTGGACCTCAACCTCGAGGTAGAAATCCACATCCAGGCCAAGGTCAACGGCGACATCACGCTCTCGCTACTGTGAGTGAACTTGGATACACCGGGGATCTTCATCTGATTGGGATTGCAGCGAGTAAATGTCTAGTCCGGGGATAGGAGCAGAACTTGGACCGGGTGTTGGGTTGTTGGTTGGTCATTTGCTTGCTCCGCAAAGTCTTTTTCGAGCTAAGGTTATGTCTTTTACAGGACTGATGACCAAATTCCATTAACCATAATCATTGACGGAAGACCAGTCTTAATACCTTTTGCTATCCCCCTTACAATCATTCGACAAGGACCTTTGTTTCTTCCGTTTATCTGGTACCAGCTGTTATTACCTACGGAAAATCAGTATTGCGTCAGGTTCAAATCGAAATATCGTCACATACCACCAAGGCAAACTTGACGCCGATAAGTACCGTTGTGAGTACGAGGCTCGGTCGGAACCGCAGAAGCTGTCGCTTCGGTAAAGTGACGCAGAAAGAGAAACAAATCTCAAGAAGAGAGGAAGCAACTTGTTCCCCGATAGAGTGGTGCACCACCAGGTCCACACAGGAGTAGGGTAGGTGTACCGTGTGTGACTGTGTGACTGTAACGAGAAAAGAATAATGATCCGCGTCGAACCAACCGGCGAACTTGGCTTGATTCAAAAAGGCAGAAGGAAGAACTCCACAGAGTGACTCTCAACACGAATGAAAGGGAAAGAGTTTCGAGTTGGATATCGAGCAACGCGAACGAAAATGCATTCTTGTCAAATGAACAAGTTCACTTCTTCTCAACATAAACGCTGGCGCCTTTGCCCCATCTTCCACCCCCGCCCCAATCTTCACGAACACCCCACACATGGTTTTCGCTCAATTGGGGGGAAAATCCAGCTTGAGGCTTGCTGGCATTGGATATTTTTCCAGAGTCAGCTACCACGCTGCTCCCTTGCCACTTCTGTACCTTCGGCTCCCATTGGCAGCGCATATGATATGCAGGACTCGTCATCTCCACCAATCTCGAGAACGCACGCCTGAACGCAAACTGTTCGTCTTTGCCTGTAAAAATCCGTTAAATCCCCAGTCAACCGGAAGGGAGGAGGGAAGGTGAACATACCGGAGAAAATGGATAGATTTTCTAGCGGCACCTGGGTTTCTTCCCGCTCACTGGCATCAGAGTGGCGGTATGAGATCACATTTGGGCGGTATTTCTCCAGGCTGACAGACTCTGCCAACATCACGTCTATATTGTCCGTCCCACGATCAATATCTATCTGGAAGAGATCGTCCAGTTGTATGTCTGACAAGCACACTACTCTGCAGCGAGATTCATACAGAGCGTCGACGAGGCTGATAAACCTCCTAGCCTGGTTCTTTCCGGAAGGAAGACGGATGATGGCTATGTCAGTGATGACGATGATGCAAAAAGTGGAAGAAAGAATGAGGTAGTCTGCTGGGCCAAGGGACTATAGATATTTGAGTTCTCGTCTGTCGTAAAAGGCTGGATGACTATACCTCTTCGCAAAGTTGCTGAAACGAGAACATGCATGTGTCTCCTTGGGATGATATGCGCGGGACATGAAGCTGACGGCCAAAGACAGTAAGGCTGCGAGATGACGTAGTGTCGACCTAGGCATCCACCAAACTCTCAAACTCGTCTCTTTCTGCATTAACAAACCACGTCTTCCGCCCTGCTCCAGCTGTCATGATTCTCCAATCTTTGCTCTCATCGTCCCCGACGTTGACAACCTCGCACCGGGCCCTCAACGCGCCGCCAAATGCACCAAGCCTCTCCCGCTGAACTCCATTGACGTATAGATCCTCCGGAACTCGGTTTGACGTTCCGACAACGACGCCACCCATGCGCCAATACCATATCAGGACGTCCGAGAGAAGAAGCGCACTGGAGACGTCTTGGAGCTGAACTTCGTCGATAAGGAGAACATACGATGCGCGTAACATCTTCGAGGCGACGACATATGGGATAGGAGCTAAGTACTGGGGTGAAGAGGAGGGTCGTCGCAGGCGATGCCAGAACGAATCGACCCTCTTGATATCGATTTTGAGCATCTGGCGCACTTGATTACGGATGGATTTGTTCCACGTCGTCGTGTCGACGTCACTGTCAAAGGGTTCAACATCGCGCATTCGCTTGGCTGTTTCCTCCCATACGCCGCGGTAGAGATCAAGTACGAACTCGTTGTAATGCTTACGAGATTTGTAGGGTGTCGGTAGCGATACGAACCAGGTATCGGCGAGGAACGTCTTTCCTGAGCCAGGTGGACCGGTGAGAAATAAGCCTTTGGGAGATGTCAGCTGTTCCATCTCAAGGGCCAGGTCCTTGGACTTGATGAGAGCTTTCATATGTACCGTGGAATGACGAAATGGGACATCAGCGAAGGGAAGGGAAGAGCTCTGCGCTGGAGTATAATTGCGGAGGACTTTGCTGAGTCTTCTGAGCTACTAGTAGGAAAATGAGGACATTACAAAAAAAAATTGTCACAAATTCTCGCACCTTCATGACAGTTCTTACCTGACCTTCGTCCCATTCAACGCTGCCGGAATCGACCAGGGTATTGTATCTGTCTAGCAAGTCTGTTTGTACAAGCTGGGTTGAAGGATAACGGGGCCTCGGAAGTGTCGCCCTCATCATGACAACGGAAACGGGATGAGCAATATTGATTCAGAAATGACAGCGACCAGTTGACGATGGAGGCACAAAGTTTCAAAGCTCGGTTGAGTTGCGTCCTGTAATGATGATGGCGAGAGAAAGAGGAGCGACGGACGTTCGGTCCGAAATTCGCCGTTCCTTTGTTAAGACCTTCGATCACGCACAACCACCAGGGTCCTTTGCAGGTTAAGTCCCATCACAACTTTTTCGTCCAAGTACGCCCAACAAATCTCAGAATACTCTTGAGATAAATTATATGCAGCACTATGCTATTTCATCTCTCGAGCCTTGTTTCTATTGTGACAGCTCAGTTCTTAGCGCACTCCGAGTCTGAATGCAATTCGGATCTCCTCCATCCCGATTCCCATGAATAACGTGCAAATCTTTTCTAGCCATTCATTATCTTATGTAACGAACGCTGATGAAGTCGATTTTCGAACAACAATGGTGGTTTCTGGATCATGCTGTAGTAAGTAATGTGGTATGGAAGAGTAGGTACTAGATAATACAAGTTCGAGTCGTTTAATCCTTCGAGATTGTATATATATCGGAGGAATGAAGGAATACCACGTTCCGTGGTGATCATAATCATGACCATTCCGGGAGTAACATTCAATTGACTTCTGTCTTTGATCTCTTCATAATTTTCACAATTTGCTCGTCTCTTGTTAATCCGTAGTTGGGCTTACGGGAAGATCACCATAAAACTGTGCAAGCTCATGCTCTTTCGGAGCGACCAAAACTTCAAATTTGCCGATACGGAACTTCCCTTTCGTGACTTTTCATTACTTGGGACTTTACTGGTATATCCGGCTCTCCATTTACCCACTCATTGCAATCACCTCCAGCCGAGATGGCCCCGGAACCTATTCATTTCATCGCATGCCTCCTGGAGAGAGTTGGACATCGAGTTAGGATCTTGTAATATTTGCAAGAATTGCCGAGCAGGCTGCAGAAATCTACACGAGTGTATATTGAGGCCTTTTTAGGCTTGTGGGACCTGGGCTTGCTTATGAATTTCCCATGATGACTTTGTCTCCTGTTTCGTCTGTACTCGAATCAGTATTGGTTCTTGAACTAAATTTCGTATCTCTGACCCTAAAAGGAAGGAAAGCTACCCGATATGGATGAGCAGGACCTGCAGTGCCGTGGTAATTCACACCGGGGATGAAAGCCCACAGGATTCAAGGGGTCGGATTAGAGCCCATGTGCGCCGAATTGTCCTTCGGGGCTCAATTGAATTTGAGCGGGAATATCTTACTTCAAGCTCATAATTTCCGGAAAGTTGAACGTCGCGGCGAATTGCTCCATCCTTGAGTTTCAAAGTGGACATTCTAGAGTGCTATAGGAAAGCCAGACTGTCATGGCAATGGGTACGAGAGGCCCTGAGCGCAAAGAAAAAAACAAGTCACTCCGATAAACTCAGAGTCAGGTTCCGAACGGTGAAAGTCGACCCGAACTTCGAATGGATCCAAGAAAGTCTGGGTCTATTACTACATGTCTCCACGGCGCCTACCGTTTTTCCATTTCACGATGGAACAGCGACCAAAGTGACGACATCCCAGCCAGTCGCGTTACAACTCACTTGCGGAGAACATAGAATAATGGCGAACAATGGTCTCACACGAATTCTGGACATCTTTCGGTTTACCATACCTGTCATCGGGCACAGCTACATGCGGGAAGACTCGGGTCTCCTCAGTAATACAAAAAAGGTGAAATACGCACCTCCGTCTGCTTAGATCAAAAATTGCCGTCACCATTGGTACTACATTATCAGTAGAAGTGGCGAACAAAGCGTAAGTTTCAAACCGCGAAGTAAGTCGGAGAATATTGCTATAACGCGTGATATCATGCTTGAACGGGATGCGGCGTAGCCATGCCTTGATCGGCTTCGTCACCGAGAGAGGCGGTGTAAGTCTAGAATAGAAGATGATTAACGGGCTTCGGCAGCGAGGCTTCGCGGGTTAGTATTAGTTTTCCGAACTTCTATCCGTGTACGCCCGCCGCCACCTCCGAAGGCTCAAGCCAATCCGATGTGTTGCTGGACGGTCTCGAATTACCCCTCACCTAACTCCACTAGACAGATGTCATTCTGGGAGATTACCGTATTTGATTTCTAACTCGTGTACAGCTCGTGTTCGCAGCAAATTGAATCCTTCTGCGTTTATGAAATGGAACTGTGTCCAGTGCACGACAGTCCCGAGGTGCACTTGGAAATTTCTGCCTCTAGAACGGGTTATGTTACTAGGAATGAAAGAGCCGGTTACCTGAACAGTAGTTTTGAGATGCAAATGGATATGCCAACGCTGTTCCCGATCTGTAAGTAGAGCTCGATGGTCATATAAAAGGGCGAGGAATCCAACGCTCACTCCAGCATCCACAGCTACATCATGTCTTCTCAAGAAACCGCTACCAAATTCGCCGCTGCCGAAGGATTCACCACTGGTGACAACCAAGTCGCACCCACCTCCAACAGGGGATTGGGCCGTGGTGGTGTTGGCAAGCAAAAGGAGGCTCTGAAGCTCCGTTTGGACCTTAACCTCGAGGTTGAGATCGCCATTCAGGCCAAGGTCAACGGCGACATCACTCTTTCGCTGCTGTGAGTACTCTTCTCAATTCCGCGTTTTTCATCATCTGAAACTGTCTTCCAGTGAGTAAACGTTTCTTGAGCTCAAATCAAGGGAATGCGCTCGCTGTTAGGTAGTCATGTTCGTATTGCTTCGTCTGTGGTCTGCATTCCTTACTGATGCTCGTGACTAGAAGGGTTTCTTGAACAGATTTTAACGATTGGCCAGTGAAAGAGACAACATGACACGTACATACACGGATAGGGAATGCGCCCTTTATACCACTGTGACCTCGTATATAGTTGCAACCTCCCAATACCTTTTTTGATCACCATTCAACTGTGCGATGAGAATGGGGACATTGTGTTGCGCCTAACCTGTTGGAAATCAATGCGTGAGCATTATAGCTAGCGCATAATACTTCGTCGCGATTCCCAGTAGCGTCGACTAGTTCCCCAAAGATTGAGAGATTCAATTCTAGAATTCAAGGAACTGTCAGATGAATCAGACAGAGGACGTATACCTGAGCTTACCAACAAGGTGCTCGGAACACAAAGCCTCCGCGAGAAAACGATGGAAATGCTTTGTTTGTCTATGGGTGTCCAGCCATTTTCTAATGTTTCCTGTGGGCGTACGCATTTGAAAAAAAAAAAAAAAGGCATTGGAGATATTTAGACTAACACTCCTTTGAACTAATAAACGCCGCTACTCCGCCGTCTCCAGTCTGTCTCCTTATTCCAATTTATTGTGTTTACGGCCATCGTCGGCTTAGCATCGACCCGGAGTAAAACAAGAGACGAAAATGGGCTAAAGCGTGAATAGAGAAAATCGTTGATGATAAAACTGCACGTTAGACATTCATCAATTCGAACAAGAGTCGCTATGGCTTGCGACTTGCGATGTCTTTGCAGTAAACACAGCAGAGAAAGGCCAGCCTGTACAAGTTTGAGTATTGAAAGAATGGTCCTAGAATATTGCACTCACCGAAGGCTAGTGCAGCATTTAATCCATTCCTCCATCCGGCATCATCTGGCAGTCCGATCTAGCTCCTCGTAGTGCTTATCCTGAACAAAGGTACATCGTAATACGACGCTGCATAGACAGTCGTCATTGATAGCGGCGCTAGAGGTCGCCCGAAGATGCGGGTAGGAACTGAGATTGGGATGAGTACTCGAGAATGTCAGTGAATGGGAAGGACCTACCCATCTCTGGCATGTAGCTGCCTCGTCCATGGTCATGTCATGTCCACAATAGGTTATCTTGCTACGATATCAGATGTCTAACGCCCCACAAAAGAACTTGAGTCGATGGTCCGAAGGCCGTTCTACTATCTCCTTGCTCCGCTTCCCATCCTCGTCGAGTTCAGTGAGTCGAACACTTGCTCGCCTCGCACTGTGGGACCGGAGATCTCGTCACCGCACGTTGAGGGTGCAGGTGGCAGGCGGGTTTGATTGATACTGCGGTACAAGTTCGCAAAACAGGCCGGAAGTTGCAAGGACGAAATATCGGTATTGATGGCGTTTTAATCTCCTTGGAGAAGACCTGAAGCATCCTTTAGCTAGACTCGCTCTTGTCTAATCGGTAGGTGTTCTTAGGCGCACTAGGGAGAATGAAGTGGCATTCAAGCGAGACAAATCTCGCATCACAACTGAAGGTGATTATAGATCCAAATTGCTCCTCCTTAAGTAGTCAATATTCCTGGTAGAGATCTACGTTGATAGGCCGTTGAGGATGGACGAAAATCGATCGGGGCTGGGAAGTCCTGTATGAGAGCTTGAACGATATATGTTTCCTAATTGAATCCGAAAGCAGTAGCCTCTCCTCGGCAGACGACGATATCGACCTATTGACGGATGGAGGTGGACGGTAACCGGTTGATACGTGCAAAGCATCGGAATTCTGATGTTGAATTGCGAGCTTCACATGGCCGATTTACCTCAGGATCCGACGGTCACTGGGCCAGTCACCATTATGTAGGAGATACTCGTACGAGTTTATCTTCTGCTTCATTTCCGACTTCTTGCCGTCGTATACTATAAGTCTGCCAGTGCCAGTGTATCTCGTCGTTAGTTCCTGTTGAATTGGTTAAAATTACCGCACTTTTTTGGTTGCTTAGCCGGCACCACCGAGTCTCGCGACCCTAACATCTGGAACTGGAGAAAAGTCGGGAGAGAGAACCAAGATGGTGGTTGCGTCTCAAAATTGATCTGATACACAGCCACAATACGACGAGCACGCGATCGACGACTTACTCTGAACCACGGCCACGGCCACTGGTCCCTACATTGTGACAAGGCTATAGTATGTATCGTGCTCTTCTTACTGAACCACATGGTCTGCATTCACTCAGTTCGTAGGTCGTACATGCATTCATATGGGTTCCAGTCACGCTTCTTGATTCCAAGACTGTTGAGATGCGGATCCCATTGTGATGGACACGCGATTCGACTTTATTTCTAATTGAGGATCAATTCCTAGTGCTTCCATGGTCTATCATAACTGCTCAGCGTGCCAGTTTCAATACCGCGGGTATCTCTTTCTCATATCCGTGTGACTTCCCCACGCTTATCATCCATGTTACCCGTCAGCCTATAGTAGCACCAGGGACTCATGTCTTCATTAAGACCACTTTTCCCTCGTCAAACAACTGGTTCAGCATCTTGATCGAGGGATCGAAGTTATTTCTGGCTATCTCTGGTCGTCCTTGTGCCCAGGTATCAAGGCAGCACACCTTGCTACATATCTTTGGGCCATGTTCCGGTTTCCCAGGTATATAAAGTGTTATGGCCTCCAGCATTATCTGTGCCCATCTCTCGGTGCTATCCTGAATCATGTTCGGAGTCGTCCCTCTGAGCGTTGCTCTGTTCGCTGTCTCCTCCGTGGTGACTGGGAGTCCTGCTCCCCGTGCCATGTCCGTACATGATCAGCGTGATGCTGCTCCCAATCGCTTCGTCAAAGCGGACGCGGCAGATCCCCAGGCCAATCTGAATTTCCGTATTGGTCTCACGCCGAATAATATCGCTGGCCTTGAGAAAGCTTTGTACGCTGTCAGCGAACCAGACAGCGATCTATACGGGCAGCATCTTAGCTTCGAGGAGGTCTGTCTGTTTCTCCTCGTGTTATATACTTATTTGTTTACCGTTGACTAGGTCAAAGCATTCAGCGCGCCAACTTCGGGGGCGGTGACCGCCGTCACTAGCTGGCTTGCGGATAACGGGATCACTGACGTCAAAACCAGCGGTGCTTTCGATGATTGGCTGACTTTCACGGCTCCTGTGGAAAAAGCCAACACGCTCCTCAACGCCCAGTACGAAAATTTCGTACACACTGAAACAGGGGATCGCCTCATCCGTACTTTGACTGCTTCGATACCGTCAGACCTGACCGACTTTATCGAGGTTGTGCACCCCACGACATCTTTTGGGAAACTCACGTTTGGCCCGAAACCCATGGTGTCTATTCCTCTGACGTCTACTAACCTGACCGGGCGAGCGAATCCTGCACCTTCGTCGTGTAACAGTATCGTCACACCCGCATGTCTGCAAGCTCTCTATGGTATTCCCGCGACCCGTGCTACTCAATCGACTAATCATTTGGGGGTCTCTGGTTTCATCGATCAGTTTGCTCAGGTAGAATTTCTGTATCTTTCGTCCATACCAAGCTAATAAGTGTTACAGACGGCGGACCTTCGAACATTCCTGACTGCATTGCGACCTGACATCCCATCGACGACGACGTTTACTCTGCAGACTCTCGACGGTGGTCAGAACATTCAGAGCGCAAGTGAGGCCGGAATTGAGGCTGTAAGGACTAACTTCGGGTGTTTCTTGATGGCCGTGCTGACACTGGCTCAGAATCTTGACATTCAATACACTGTTGGCGTTGCCACCGGCGTTCCGAACTTTTTCATATCTGTTGGCGACTCTTCAACTGACGGTCTTGATGGTTTCCTTGATATCATCAACTTCCTGAATGCCGAAGCTAGCCCACCACAAGTATGTTGTTATCTGCTCCGAATCGTATAGCTCAATAGCATGCATGTAGGTCTTGACGACCAGCTACGGTTTCGACGAGACGGATCTCCCAGCTAGTGCTGCAACGTGAGCTGCTTTCAAGGCTGTACACATAGGAAATGATTTATGGTGCATAGACGCTTGTGCAATGCTTACATGGCCCTCGGTGCTCGAGGCGTGTCGATTCTCTTTGCATCAGGTAAGATTTGAATTATCTCGCCTGATTTTGCTTCTGAATGGGTGAACATAAATTTAGGCGACGGTGGAGTAGGGGGCGGCCAGCAAGGTTTGTTTATAGGCGCTTTCCGTTCTCATCAAGGTCTGAGCATTTACAGGCGAATCTTGCACGACCTTCATTCCCGCATTCCCTGGAGGTTGTCCATGTGCGTAACAAAGTATTCACGATGAACCACTTGTTGTGAGATTAACGCTTTTATATAGTCCACACGTCTGTAGGCGCAACACAGGGCGTAACCGAGACTTCCGCAAGCTTCAGCAGTGGAGGTTTCTCCAACGTTTTCACTCGCCCGTCCTATCAAGCCACAGCTGTTAGCACCTACCTCACGGCACTGGGTAGAACCAATGCCGGAAAGTTCAACACCGCTGGCCGAGCATTCCCCGACATCGCCGCGCAAGGCAATGATGTTGAGATCGTGGTTGGCGGAGAAGCAGGCCTGGTTGGTGGAACCTCATGCTCGAGCCCTATATTTGCGAGTGTCATCTCCCTTATCAACGATCGCCTGATCGCAGCGGGGAAACCGGTACTCGGCTTTTTGAACCCCTTGTGAGTGGAAGTCGAGGTCGTGAGAGCAGTAACTGATATGAATTAGCTTGTACGCGCACCCAACTGCGTTCTTCGATATCACTACCGGTAGCAACCCGGGATGTGGGTTTCCTTTTTCCCGCGTTCGATATAAGATGCTAATAATCATAAATCAGGTGGCACTAATGGGTTCCCTGCACGAGCTGGCTGTAAGTGGTTGGACATCTGTTGTACGAAACAAAGCTAACCTGAAATTTCAACCTTTTCAAGGGGATCCTGTACGTCGCGTCCACTGCCAGGCATATATTCTCTATTCATTAATTCTCTTTTACTCTAGGTTACCGGCCTCGGTACACCCAACTTTGCTGCATTGTTGGCAGCGGCAGGTTTATGAGGAGTCATTTTGCATTTTTACTGTTGTTGTAATGAGAATATTAAGCAAAGAAGTTTTGAATCTACTCACGGTGCTTCGTGCTTCGTCTCGAAAGGCCTATCCATCTAAATTCATATGCGACACCTGAACCTTCATCCCTTTCTTAAGAAGTAAAGGAAACCCTGCTTTCACAATTGCATCCACTTGCTCATTCTGAGGTAAACTGAATGTCGTCAATGTCAAGCGGACTTTTTTGAGATTGTGCATTGACGGTCTCGCAAGCACGGAATCGAGGGCAGTCCAGTTAAACTCGTCAATGATCGAAGTAGAAGGGATGTCACTGTCAAGCCAGTCTACGTATGCATCAATCGAGACTGTCTCGAGGATGTCCGTGGTGATCGTGGCCAAGGTTCTTGCAAGGTACGACCAGCAGTTGGTTTTGGTGATATTCACCCTGGGAATGAAATGGATGAAACGGAGGTTCTCGCAAGAGCCGAGGTCGAAGATTTCCGGCGTGCGTTCTGTATAAATCAAATGTCAAGGTCAAAGCTGGATCATGTAAAGGTAATGGCATACCAGTATAAGAATCTTCAATGACCAGATTTACGACGTGCGTGAGCATGGAACTTGCTCTTGGCCGAACACCGAGACGGGCATTCCTCAAGTGCAATGCCAGGCCCCATATTGATTGCATATCCACCACAGAATTATGACTCAAAATATAGTCGACAATACATTCGCATACATGAATGCTACATGTCCGGAGTTGGAGACGAGGGGCTGTCGAAACAGGCAGACCTAAGCCACCTGTACAACAACCAACATCACCCTCTTCGTCATGCCAGAGGGAGAGAACTTCGAGGGATTTTACAGAAGGACCGCAACTAGCAAGGAAGCTGAAGAGGACGTGGCACGAATCGACAATAATCCCGTCCAATCGTATACACTCCAGATGTGGGGAGCGCATGGCGCTGATAAGCGAATTGTGCAAGGCATCAGAAGCACGTTGGATTGCAAAGGCATGGATTTGTCTCCCCTCATCATCATATCCGGGCTCGCTGACGAGGGAGATGGTTCGAAGGCGGCTGAGCGAGGATAATATGGCTGGCAAAGCTGGGTCCTGGGCTATCCAGGTCATTGATATATCTTCATCTTCCAAAAAACCGGGATCAAGGATATCCAGGCGCTGCGGGAAGGAGGCGACGTCAGGATAGGTCACCAAGACTTCTTGGAAACGCCGACACGACTCTGTGCTGTACAGAAAGATCGTCTTGAACAGAAGAGGTCGGCTACGCGCCCTGAAGGAACGACAAACGGAATTGCAGCTGATCAGTGGAGATAGATTCCATTCGTCTTCGAGATAATTGATGATTTCGTCGGTGAGTTCTTGTGGCAGCAACTGAATCGACATGACAGTCACGGAAAACGAAACTTACCGTAAATTTAGGCAATTTAGGACTAGCAGAGTCCGGTAAATTTGTCAAAACAAATTCTCTATCAAACACCTTCGCTGGCGCACCCCCGGGCTCTCCCTCTCTCTTCCTGGAGATCGTTACCTGAGACCTCGAAATCCTTCAACGCAGTATATAGTAACATTGGCCGGAAAAGTCATGGAACGGCGGAGCTCCGCGCGGAGAAATGTTCACCACCGCTTATCGCGTCCTTTCCACCTTAAGGGCTGTCCGTCTTCTCTAAAGCTAGGTCGACCGACCTCAGTACGACCAGTACTTTTTTTTGCTCCTCGAACTGAGACAGCCGCGAGGGAGCGGCAATTCCCGGCTGTCCTACAATTTTCGTACTCGCAATAATTTTGCCATGATTCGTCTGCTCCTTTCTCGACCACGACTATCCCGGATATCTTCCCTCCTCCCTTCTTCACGCTTAACCCATCTCAGCGTCAGGAAAATGGCCACAGCGTCGACACCTGAATTCGTATGTGCTCTATCGCTTCATCAATGAAGCAGATCATGATTTCTTCTTGGCAGAATAAAATACTCTATGCCCCTTTGGCGGAAATCGACCCAGAGGTTCAAAATATCATTGACAAGGAGTCATGGAGGCAGCTTTCTGGTCTTGAGCTGATTGCTTCAGAGGTACGTTATTCCGGCGGTTTGAAATGCGCACATAAGCTGAAAGGGTACGTAGAACCTTACCAGCCAGTCTGTCATGGAAGCGAATGGCTCCACCTTGACGAACAAGTATTCAGAGGGTCTCCCGGGTGCCCGTTACTACGGTGGTAACGAATACATCGACGAACTAGAGAACCTTTGTCGCAAGCGTGCGCTCAAAGCCTTTAACCTTGATCCTGCAAAATGGGGTGTTAACGTGCAGCCTTACTCTGGAAGCGTGCGTCTGTTTTTCTCCTCCTCCAGATTGTATCTAAATTTCTTTTACGCTTAGACCGCCAAGTAGGTTGGCTTTTGAACTCGCAGGATATTTCTTCTTACGTCTCATTTAGTTTTGCAGCCTTCACCGCCCTTATTCAGCCGAATGATCGTCTCATGGGTCTTGGCCTTCCTGATGGTGGCCATCTCACTCACGGTTACTACGTGCGTATTGCTCCATAACAATAATGACCACTATTTGACCTGATATCACTAGACTGCGAAGAAGAAAATGACCGCCTCCTCCATCTACTTCCAATCATTACCGTACGCCATTACCCCCGACACGAACCTCATTGATTACCCAGCTCTCGCTGCCCAAGCCAAGATTTTTAAACCAAAAATGATCGTCTGTGGTGCCTCTGCGTACCCTCGTGACTGGGACTACGCCGAACTCAAAAAGACCGCCGAGAAGGAAGGCGCATGGCTCTTATGTGATATGGCCCACACGAGCGGTCTTGTCGCTGCACAAGAACTTGATAGCCCATTTGACTACTGCGATGTAGTCACGACCACAACGTGAGCAGCTCCGCCCTGACTTGCTTCATGCATTGACGCGTCTATGTAGCCACAAGACGCTTCGTGGACCCCGTGCTGGTCTCATCTTCTTCCGGAAAGACCTCGAGAACGCCAAGGACCTCGAGAAACGCGTCAACGAGGCTGTCTTCCCCGCATGTCAGGGTGGTCCCCACAATAACGTATGGTCTATCACTTTTATCACGTTTGTCTGCACTCACTATTTTCAGACTATCGCTGCTGTCGCCATTGCCCTCCTTCAAGTTGCCCAGCCTGCATTCAAGGATTACGCGAAACAGGTTATCCTGAATGCTCGCGCTCTCGCCGCTTCCCTCTCTGAGCATGGCTACAAGCTCCAGACTGGTGGGACAGACAACCATCTTGTTCTCTGGGATCTCCGTCCTCTCGGTTTGACTGGGAGCAAGATCGAAAAGGTTTGCGATCTCATGGGCATCACCATTAACAGTACGTTCATTCCTTCCACGAGAACCCTCATGCTAATCACTCTACTTACATAGAAAACGCTGTCTCTGGCGACGCTTCTGCCCAAGTCCCCGGTGGTATCCGTCTAGGCACCTCTGCTTTGACTTCACGTAACATGGTCGAGTCGGATATCAAAGTCGTCGCAGACTTCCTGCACCGCGCCGTCCAGCTATCTCTTATCCTGCAGAAGGAGGCCGGAACAAAAATGCTGAAGGACTTTGTACGCGTTGCGACGACGCAGGAGGAGGATAAGGAGGGCTACGCCAAGGTAAAGCAGTTGAGGGACGAGGTACGGACTTTTGCGAAGCAGTGGCCTCTCCCGGGTGTGGATGTGGCGACGTTCAAGAAACCGGAGGGTATCCATGACGATTGAGAGCGATACTTGCTTTTCTGATGATGTTACGACTTAGATAGAAGATTCAACGATCATTGTATTTGTAGCCATAGTACGTACTACGGGCATTCAACATCGTCCAAATGCTACTTATAATGTAGCCATACAGACCTCTGTCTCGATTTCTGAGAACTCTGCTGTACATGCAATCATCGATTTGTGCCCTCATTAAATCACTGGTATTTAATCGAAGATATCGACTACCAGCTTATGTCCCTCACTATGAGAGCTGAACCCCGACCTTCGACGTGTTCGCATATTTCTACCAACGAACGGCAGGCCACGTTTCGAGCGCCGCGGTCCGCGGGCACCCTTTGAGACACTATCACCAACTGAGTCTGTCTGTTTGGTGAAGAAATAGTATTCATAATCCGTATTTGCAGCTTCATAATAGTAGGTCTGTTTATACTGGAGCCGAAGATCTCTCGATCAACAGGTTGCCTCGCTGACTGCACGACGCTAGCCTGTTCTTCAACCCTTTACATACTTGTCCAAAATGAGCTTGGCCGTATACCAGAAACCTCAGGCGTGCACCTGCCAATCGCCCTGAGAAGAGCCGATCCAGGTCCACCCAGTCGATAGGTTCATCCTGCGCATCCAACTCGTCTGCCGACCAAGGGGCTATTCCCAAATCGACCATTTCCAGTGCCGTAGAATTCAGTTGGTGCAGGATCTTTACGATCCATGGCCCAGCACTCGTCACCTGCGATACCTCCCTGTTACTGATGAAGTAATCGATCCTCAGATGGTGCAAGGCGGTATTCAAACCCAAGTTTGCTGAGAGGTAAAAGTCCTCTGATAGACAAAAGTTAGACGAAGATCTCAAAATATGCATACGGACCGTACCTGCATCGCCTCCGGCGTCAAACGACCAGAACCCAAAGCCGAGCGTCTGTAATGCCTCCCCAAGGTGGGATAGGTACGTGCCGATGGACTGGGTGTCTGCGGGTCGCACGGAATAGCCGAGGTTGATGTGCGGTATCAACGGGATGGACTCGAGGGAATACAGCCAGTCGAAGATGTCCCGCTGACAGCAGTTACACAGGGTCAAATGGGTTAGGCTGAAAGGTAGCGCGCGTGTATCTTCATGAGGATCCGTCCAAGACGTATCGTGAATCCTAAGCGACTGGAGATGAGGGAAAGATGTGATGAAATCGAGTACGCGGGAGAGGGAGTCGAAGATAATTTTATTCAGGTCGAGATTCGTGATGCTCGGAAATTTGTTCGACAACGTGGATAGATTTGGTTCCCACTTTGCGAGCTTTATACATAGAGAAGTTGTATCTTGCAGGACTGGAAAGGTTTCTAGGGATCGAGAGAATTCTTCTGGATGGGATTCCAGTACAAGGTCGATGTTGCGTAAGGTATGTGGAAGGAAGGTATTGGCGTTGGCGCAAAGCTGGATGAATTGAAATTGGTTTACTGCCGTTACAACCACGCGGAAAGAATGGCGTCGGCTCAACTGGAGCCAATATTTAGAGACGAGACTGCACGTCCTCAGAGTCTCAGAATCATCACGCAGATAATCCAAGATCACATCCACAAGCTCAGCGGGAATCATTATAGAAGTATCTCTTCGTTGCAGATCAGATAACCGAGTACATGCGTGAAGGATGTAACTTTCACCACTATCTAGAAATCCATCATAGCCCGTAAGCGTAGTGTTGCTAGCGAAAGCGAAGTCGGAGTAGATCTACGACGGAACAATATCTCCCACACAATTTTCTGCTCCAGAGGAGCATGTATGGAAGGGATAAGCCGTCGAAGAGATTTGAAAGAAGAATTGAATCGGCGATGAAATTTTATGGCGGGGCAGCAGCTTCTGATCCAAACAGGACACGCAAATACATGGTCCGTGCGCGCTCCCTTAGACATATATAAGGCGGCTTTCGAGATTGTGATTCCTTACCACTCTGGCCTTTTGGCTTAGATCAAGTGTAGTATCTGTTCTTAATAGTTTAACCACTATTACGGAGGCACCGCCTCCCGTATTGGTTATCTAATTTTTGCCGCCCTTGTCCTCTGTGCTCTGCTTGCAATACGGAGGCGCGATGACCTTGCTACTGCAGTACTGGCTTGTGTTGTCGGGGGATCTCCCTTTTTCTTTGCTGTGCACTTGTGAGGACCACCAATTGGTGGTCTTCGAGTTGCAGCAAACAAATTTAGGAATTTCTGAAGTCTGTAACAGCAGTGATGACTCTTCTACTTGATTTGTTTCTCATCCTCCGCATGGTGTGCGCTTGACCTGGATCCATCATTTCAGTGCGATTTTTTAGCTTGGTAAGTAGGATGATGACGTGTGGGCGTTTTCAACTTTGAGATGCATCACCGATACGACTGGTCATGAAACATCTCTGCTTGGTCTTATTAAATATTTGTGAACCTTCTGGATGCCATTGCCGACATCGGGGCAATATACTGCCTAGCTTACACATGGACACGTTGAATCCCTTGGAAAAGCATTGTACGTTGGGGTAGTGTGAAGTTGTTCTTCAACTCTTTCCTTTGACTAGCGCGCACAGGTTCACTCTCGTAACGACATACAATCTCAATCTGACCCGCGACGCTCGTTAGCCTCCCGTTGATCGTTTGATAACTCGGCCATAAACGAAACCCAAGACGACTTTGACATGATTTCAGGTTCTTTGTACTGAGCCAGCCACGACCTCCCGGTAGAAACTGTCGACACAAGAGTCCAAGCTCCTCACGATTTCATTGTTCGTCTATGTGAGTTCTGGACATCTTTGGTCAGCACGAACTTTGATGAAAGGAGACATTGATAACAGGTGCTTGGAAAAAATGCCTAAATTGCAGCTCGTCGTCTGTCGAAGAGATGGGCGCCGCTGAAAATAGCTTTGAAAAAGTGGCTGTTTTGTCGCTATTACTACTTTCTCCGTATACAATCTCCTTGCTCCCCGATTCGAAAATTCCGTTTCGTACCTGAGCGCTACCGGATCGGTCCCCAACGACATCAGACCTTAGCGCTATTGTAGCAGTTGTCTAGAAAAGCTTGCTTGATGAGTATGTAAAATCGCCACCGGCACAAACGAACGCACCTACCAGCATGACACGGAAAGAAAACACGTCCAATGGCAGCTATGGTAGTGCGGACGGCGAGACGATGTTGAATGATATGGACTGGACGAAGCTCAGGTACATCGAGGCTGAATTGGACTAAGTTATGTGTATGACTTTTTTTTCATTATCTTTAGCGTCGGAAATGCTGTTTACATTCTTTGTTACCACCTTGAGTCGTTCATGTAGGCAGAAAATTTTAGCCCGCCTAGATAGTGATGTAAGCCTTAGTTGAAGAACAGTGCAACGAATTACGAGCGCACTTCTCGTGATCTCGCAATTCAAACGCCCTAGCTTGTTCATTTCAGGCATACCATCCACCAGTAAAAAGTTTCGAAAATACTCTTCCATATCACTGCAGGTTGGCCACTCCCTGTAACAGGGATCATCGTCATCGGGATCGCAAAAGTGGTAATCAAGGCTTATCCCCAGTCGTACTGTAAAGTCCCCCGGATGACTAGCGAGGATACGATCCAGCCCTTGCCACTCCTTCTGTTTTTGAGGCAACAGAATTGCATCATATGGGCTAAAACCGACTTCGATAAAAACATCTTCTATCGGCGTTGGAAGCGTCTTGAAGAATCGGTGCGCCCATGGGAAAGGTTTGGGCAGACCCTTTGGAGTCCATGCCTGACTATCAAATGCAAGGCTAGTGGATATGCTGCGGAGACGGCTTTGCTCCCTCAGGTCTACGTGATTTCGAGCTGCTACGATGAGAAATGAGGATACATAATATACAATTCATTCGGAGCCACGACGTACAATATGCGCCAATCTCTGCGGGGATAAGTGTTAAATGTTCCAAAGAAGAACTGCTAAGGGAGAGAACAGAAGCAATGGCGAAGATATGGCGCTCGAACAACAGAACACTCAGGATGCGGAGGTTGGCTATGGATATCGTGGATTGAGGCGAATTGAACAGACACTCTAGAGCAGCACCGCCCATATTCAGTTCTAGAGTAGAAGGAGTGCAATGATGGGATGGGATGGGGATGCGGTCCGTGGCGCCGGGATCATCAAAGCGGATTCTGGATGCAAAGATAACCTCAAGGTCGCTGAAACTGGCGAACAAGGAAAGCATCTGAGCATGCGTCTCGAAGACTGTATCATCTAATATGAGATGACGAACACTAGATATTGAATGGGGTAGAGGGAAGAAGTTGGCTCCGAGTATAGTTACTTTGTTCGTCCCTAGAGATATGTGAACCCTTCGAAGGTCGGGGATGAGCTCCAATAGAGTGGGAAATATGCACTGGTAGTTGATGTCCTCTATCAAATACCAGTGATGTAATGCGAGGATACGAATCGATGATTGCATGTACTTTGAAGCCAGCAGAGTTTCTCGGAATTCGAGACAGATGTCTGTATGGCTATTTTGCCTACAATGGCGAAGTTTCACATTGGATAAAAGGAGTCGGCGGGTTGGAGGAAGAAAAGAGGAATGGGAGAGCGAGCATGCCTTGAGTGAGGGAAAATCCGAGCTAAGATGACCGAGGATTTCTTCCAATATATCTTCAGGGATGTCCGACATAATGCATGAAGAGGAGCGAAGTTGACACAGCCACATGAAACTCAACTCAAGTCAGCACACGGCAAGCTTCGCTGGAAAAATACGAGGAACATTAAGGGCCCTTTAAGTTCATTTTCGTTCATACATGAAGATACACATAAGGTCATTAAATAAATCAATTACCAACCTGCTTTGGTCGCAACAGGCCAAAGAACTTTCCTCGTTTCTCCTTCGCCTCGATGCTCTCCCTCACCTCGTGCTCGATCTCCTCTTCCGAGATATACCCACCCGTAGAATACCACACAACAGTTAACATACCAATAAGAGCAGTGAGAACGCAACTGTCCAGATTGTCAGCATAAGCAGATTCTCAGAAGGAGAGCAGAGTATCACTCACCCAGCCATAGCGCCGATACCCTTTGAATGCCAGCCAAGTTTCTGCGGGAACGGTCCCAAGGTCAAGCCACTGAGATCAGTCGCTGATTCATGTCCTGCGGCATTTCCAGAGAAGGGCGTGCCCACGGCTTTACAATTGTCGTATAGTGCTTGCGGGGGGGTGTTGCGCTGCTGAGCCACGAGCGGGGCCTCGATTAGTGTTATGGCCAGACCGGCTTGAAGATGCCATTCGATATGGCCTGATTATGTTGGTAAGAAGCGAAACCAAGAGGTAAAGGTGAAGCTTACAATGAAGCATCCATGTTCCGGGATTATCCGCGACAACACGAAGAGTTATGGAGCCCATTGAGGGGATATGGACCGTATCCCGACGCATAGGATTCGCCTGGCCTTCAACAATAGGCGGGTTTAGAAGGGGGTCATCAGACGTGTAATCTTCAGAACGTCCAACGATCATGGGCTTGTGTCCATGCAAATGGCTGGGAAGATAATACGTAAGTCGCGTCGAATAGGCGTAACGAAGCCGGACTTACAACGGATGCTTCCCTGCATCTCCATTCTTGATGGTGATGTCCACAACGTCCCCGAAGTCGACCACGAAACTGAGAGGGGTATACGCACTCTCCGCAGTAGCATTGTCTCCCAAACTGAGTGCGCTGAGAATCGCAGGTACCTCCGGGGAGTTGTACGTGATCTGGTTAAACATGGCATGATTCGTCCCATCGTCCATGGTGTCGAACATAACTTCTAGATCGATCGTTTTGTTGGCCGTGGGAGCCGCGATGACCTCGACCGGGACCAGTGCAGTATCATTAACGTCGGCATATGTGTCAATAAATCCGAGATCGGTAAGGGACGCGGACGACGAATATGTGATGGAGGAAGTCACATCTGGGGGTACACGTGAGATCAAGAACTGTATCAATCATGAGAAGGGAACATACTGGGGTTCAACGAGTCTGGAACGGTATCGAACATCGTAACGTCCATGTTCGCGTGGATAGCCCAGTTACTGACATTGGTATCATTACGAGCCGTGACAAGAACAGAGTACCGTTGAGCGACAGCGATGCTGATTAGATCAATGGGTGACTCTTCGATGTCAGTCTATAAAACATAGATTTAGGTGCTAGCCCTTTAGTGTCAAGTCAAGTCAAGCATCTTACCCCATCGACCTCGATCTAAACGGAGTTAAATTTATTAACCGCGAACATTGACAACGAAGAGAAGCCCCCACAATGCGCATTTCATGACCATCAATCCAAAAGTAGAACATCGCAAAACCGCCCACGTTCAAGATCCTAAGGCGGTATGTCTTTCCCGCTTCGAATGGGAGAGTAGCATTTTCATTGAACCCGACAGCTGAGGTTGCTGAAGGAAAAGAAGTTCCCGAAATGGGCCCCAGATAAGACCCGTTTTGAGCAGCAAAGTAGATCAAACCAGATTCTACCACATTGTTACTCGGATAACGTTACACGGGGCATATGGTGGTGGCTTACCGGGTACAGGTTCAGCACCACCAGGATTGGAAATGCTGATGAACTGTTTCAAGAGGTCATCGTGTTGCTCGTGGTACCATTCGGAGAGAACGATGATGTATTCCTCGTCGTACGAGTGGACTTCTTTCGAAGGATGAATAACGACGGGCGAGCGCAAGCCGTCAACATAATGACCCTGAAGAGTGGAAATTACATCTGGATACAGTTGAGGCATATCTTTGGGCTTGCCTTTGCATGACCGTGCACCCAGTATGTTCCCCATTGACCCGAAGAGTTGATGGGTACGACGTAGTCAAATTGTCCGCCGGGTGGAATGCCACTGAAGACGGGTCAGTATCAACAAGAAGCGTAGCAAGGACGTAGGCATACCATTCGCTGACCTGTAGGGCGCCGTCCATCCAAGAGGTAGAATTAAAGAACATGCCATGGTGATGAAGAGTAGACAGCTCGTCCAGCGAATTTGTGGCGTGGACGATAAGCGAATCATTGGCGGAAACGTCAACCACCGGTAGGCTAGAGTGGAGTTAGACAAAGACCCAGGTCCAAGAAAAACTAACTACTCACGGCCAAGTATTGTTGATACCTACGACCCGCCGGCTGAACAGGCCGTCTGGATTGGCATCCTGGACATACGTTATGTTCCACCAGATTTCTTGGACACCAGCTAGAACGGGAGAAGCAAATAAGAATGAAGCCAGTGCAACAGGCGACCACATCTTGAGCGACGCTACCACCTGGGAGTAGAAGGATGAGCGGATGCAAGGCAGGTCCGAGGTACCATTTAAATTCGGTATTATTTAAAGGAGGTGAACATAATGGAGCACGGGTCAGTTCGTTGTAAGGCGGACATTGACAGATGAGTTATTTTTAGAAGGTGAAAATTTTATCTGATAGGCCCACGATGCATATCAGATAAGGATAACGCCACCTATTGGTGCATCCGGGCCTTTCGGGCCTCGACAGGTCTCGAGGCCCCTCTGAGATATCTGGTTTTTGAACTACTAATATACCACGAGCTTCGTGGCCAGCGGGAGAAGTGGAAGAAAGGAGAAAAATCGTGATCGCGGATGTATCTCGCAAAATAATGATGGGACAAGAGGGACAAGTAAAGTTATAAAGTGACTGGGCATCATACTAGTACATCAGAGATATTTTATTCTGGGATCCGAATTCTGCACCACCCAGGACCCTTTGAACCTTCAAAACAGCCGGACATTTCAGGGCGCTATTGTGCGGAAGTCAACATCTAATCATAGAACCGATTTTCACATCTTATCAGATTTGATATGATGAGGCATTTGAGGGTTCCATGTGACACATATGCCTCATTGAATCTTGCGCCGAAAAGGCTCAAGTCCGAAAGGGTTAATTTAAATGTACTGATGCTTCGTACCTCCCCCCACCCTTTCCTGCTTCCAGGTATTCGTGGCAATGGCGAAGAGCGTATTCTCCGTCCCTATTTTCTTCATCGTTTTTCGTGAAACTTTGGAGGCGGCTATCATCGTTTCCGTCCTCCTAGGTCTCGCTGAGCAGATAGTTCAGGATGATCCAGGCCGAATTGGTGGAACGACGACACAGAAGGATTCACACGGCTCTAATAGTAGCCCTCGCATCGACGGCGAAGACGCGTTGCCTGACCTGTCAGACGAGGATGATCAAGTCCACCGTCGTCGCCTCATCCGCAAGCTGAGAATTCAGGTAAATCATTTTTATAGCCTTCAAAGTCATTTTATCTGATGCCGTAAAGATTTTCCTTGGCGCAGGACTCGGTTTATTCCTCGCCCTCGCGATCGGCGCTGCGTATGTCTTCCTTTAACCCCGGCCAATGATGTTTTGGACTCAAATTTGGATAGGTTTATCGCCGTCTGGTTCACTCAAGCGGCCGATTTATGGTCCAAGTCTGAAGAACTATGGGAAGGTATATAAAAAAACCCTCTTTTTGCTGTGGTCCGTTCACTGATCGGTTTTCTCTCCAGGTATATTCGAACTTATTGCCTGTATCATGATCTTCGTCATGGGAGTTACCATGCTCAAGATGGATCGGGGTAGGAGTCCTCCTTTCATCTTTACTACTTGTGCTGATTGGCGGCCTTTAGCTAAGGCAAAATGGCGCATCAAGCTTGAGCGCGCTTTTGAAGGAAAGCGTATGTCGTTCTTTCCCCCCACTTGGTTTGCATTCTCAAGACTCGTTCAGGAGCCGACGGAAAAACCTCGACAGGAAAATGGGCTCTCTTCATCCTTCCTCTCATTACTGTCCTCCGTGAAGGTAATTTGCTGTCCATTTTTCCCCTTCAGTTCTCTCACTAGAAGTATGCAGGTATGGAGGCAGTGGTATTCGTCGGTGGCGTTTCTCTTGGACAGTCTGCAACAGCCATCCCGCTCGCTGCAATCGTGGGCTTGATATGTGGTCTAGTCTGCGGCTTCTTGATCTATTATTTCGCTAGTCGTACCAGTAAGTATACTTTTGAAGATTAAATCTAGCATGGAGACTGACTATATCTTCAAACAGCCCTTACGATTTTCCTCATCGCTATGACCAACCTTCTTCTCCTCATCGGAGCCGGCCTTTTCTCTCGCTCAGTTGACGCCTTCGAGAAAAATGCCTTCAACCATCTTCTCGGGGCGGATGTTGACGATGCAGGTGGAAGCGGCCCAGGATCTTATCGAGTTCAAGGAAATGTATGGCACTTGGATTGCTGCAATCCTGACGACAACTTGAATAATAACGGCTGGTCGGTGTTCAATGCCTTGTTTGGTTGGACCAATAGCGCAACTCGTATGTTCTCCGGGTTTCTAAAATCTCGCCGTCCTTTGATTTGAATTAATCATTCTAGTCGGAACTGTGTTGTCCTACGTATTCTATTGGTTGGCCGTTATTGTCACGCTCGTGTTCCTTAAAGTCAAAGAGGTATGTTGCATGGGTGGTGTCATTTTGCCGACCACCGACTGATGACGCTCCGTAGGGTCGCAGCAAGTTCTTTGGATACGAATCGGCCACGGGTGCTCGTCGCCGACTCAGGCGAGAAGAGAAACTGGCCTCAGGAGCACACGCCAGTGAAACGTCTGACAGCAAGGAAGAAGTGCGGGCCGAGAAGGACAGCCAGGTCCTTCCCAAATAAATCCGAAGTTCTTCTACGAAGTAGTCTATGCAATTTCTTTCTTAACGGTTTTTTTATTGAATTAATGAAAATGTGATGACCCCAGTTTTCGTAAAGGCACCGTCAGTTCTTTATGCGCGTATGGGCTGGACTACCTTCGGCTAAGAACTGGTCCGATTGGTTACGAATTCGGCAGTGGTTCGTGACTTAGATTCTTCGTCGTCCTCAACGTCGAAAAAAGCGTCCAAATTGAGATAATCAAAAGAGATTTTTTTCCACTTGAATAATACTGAGAGCAAGTATTTTTTTTTGGATAACATGAAAAGAATCTATGGTCCTCGGACCCAATGGCGTACATTATGTACATATGATGCTATTTCTCTCTCACAATGCTGTCGCTGCTTCATCCGAGTCCGTAAAACGGATCCTGGAGACAATGGGTCCCCGATGATGGGAAAGGCAAAGTAGACACGAGGAGCCCCAAGCCAAGATTTTGACTTAGAATTTCGCATGGTACCGGAAAAAATATATTGCTTTCAATGTTCTTGACATCGAAAATACTCGCTTTTTAAAATATCAGTTCGGGCACCCTTTTTCGACGTAGAGCACGTCGAAGAATCGAGTGCGGACTCACCTTTGGCAGGTCCTGCTGGCAAATTCGTAAACCAATCGGACCAGCCGTTCGCCCAAGTAACAAACACGGCCACGTGGGGATGCAGTCTGGTTACGGCTCCGAACCACTGGACCAGCCTAGCGTATGGCAACAAAGAAAAAGACTCACGACTTTCCGAACGCTTGGGAATTTCCAATGTGGACTTCACGATTTTTGCCCAACTTTTGCCTCGACTAATCCGAAATCTATTTATAGCTTCTGCCAAGATGCCAAGGATGTGCCCTTAGGCTCCTTAGGCACAACCGAGGCAGGCACCGCTGGCTCTGTTTCTGCTTATCAGATGAGATTGGAATAGTATCTGAAAATAGGTGCATTTAGAATAGTACCGGGACCCAAAAAACGGTAAGATTGGCCGCAGGTACCTCCAGGGACCAGGGAGAACTACTGTAAGCGAACGATACCATTCCACATAGAGCATTGTCAGAATTTTAGGGCATGTCAAACTGGAGCATCAGGGAGAACTTCATTCATTCACGTATGCGCCGCAAGAAACCAAAGCAGAAACAGAAGCGGTTGCTCTGATAGCAAAAGTGCCGATAGGATGAGAAAACCTTAGCCAAGTGTACGGACGGAACGAACTTGGAACAACTCAAATGTCAATTTGGGAAGCGGACTCTCGCGAGGATCGACAGCGTGAGGGTACCTTGGAAAAACTAGTGGTCCACCCTTCGCTTCCACTTTCTGAATCGTTCGGTCCCAACCGCCTTCGCGTTCTCTATACTCCGTCGCGGACCTCATTGTAATAGCCATGGGAATCGAGACGTAGTCGAGGGAAATAACCAAGGGGTGTTTCAGGTCATGCTCGTGGTTTTCCCGCAGATCCTTGACTGCTCCCAGATGTTCGTATATGTCATTATTTGCCACCGCGATCAGGAAGTGAGTGTCCCTAGCGGAAATCATTGTGGGGCCATCACCTAAAACAAATGAATGAACGTCGAACGACGCCACGCGATATGTCTACAATGGAAGACTTGCCATGCTGTATACACTTGAGTTTCTGGCAGCGGGGTCAATGAGAAATCCAGACTTGCTTCTGGTATTCTCTAGAACAATAGAAAAAGGCCTGGCACCCTTGGCAACGCTTTACTGCCCTCTTTGAATTAACTTTGAAAGATTGATTCCATCAGGTGGACACTGCAAGGGAACAAGCTGGTTACTTCATTAGGACGGCCGAGGATATTGAGACGTACGTCCGGGTTTTCACACTTGTCGAGTCCCTCCTCGACCATCACACATCTGATGGCCTATAGACTGTCCACCGCCTCCTTCAACGCAAACTATGCATCTATGATAGCCTCGGGGCCTATCCTTCCAGGCCCGAGCGCTGTATCCGCTAGCTCCTGTGAACTTCCCATTGATCAATCGGGCTCAAACGAAACCTTAGAAGACATTGACAGATGTTTTCAGGTTCTTTGCGCTGGGCCGGTCACGACCTCCCGATAGATACTCTCGATGCAAGAGTGTAAGCTGGTCCTCGACATTTCATCGTTCATTCAAGTATACGAGATCTGGACTTCTTCGGTCAGCATGAGCCTTTGATAGAAAGAACGCGCTAACAACAGATAATTGGGATAAAATGCCTTGCTATGTTGAGTTGCAACTAGTTCTCTTTCGAAGAGACGGTCACCGCTAAAGATATCCAAAAGTGACAAACAGTCATGTCTTGCACTATTTTCTCCGTTCACCTCTGCATGCCCTCCGGTTCAAAGACCCCATTTGGTACTCAGGTTTCGACATAGGGTTGTTTATCATATAACGAGATATCATAGCATCATAGCAAGTGCCGTAGATGCTGCAAGCTATTGTATGAGGTGTATGAGAGAAGCAGTTACTTTGTCAGGAGATGTCGCATACAAATCTGTGGTAACGGCGTCGCCATCGTGCATATCGTCAGTTCAGTACTGCAGACCCATTAAGATAAGCATATTAGTCTCCTGCCGTGGGGGGGACTCCGTACCGGATGCCATAGAAGATACTCAAGGATGTGAAGTAGCGAGATATCCTCACAGACGAAAGCAGAGATGTTTTGGAATAGCCCTTTGACGCTTTTCAATACGTAGTCGTGAGGGATGAACTTTGAAGGACGCGTCGTTCGGAACCTCGACGACGCAAGTCTGAAGAAATGGGATGTGATATTGTTACCAGGCCAACATTATGAGGATTGTCGAGAGCATGGTGGCCAAAGCGATGTGGGGAGAAGGGGGAGAAACCTAAGCCAAGGTTCGAAATCGCACGTGACATGCGCCACAGACGCGTCGACGCGCGTCGCGCCAATGTTGCCTGTAGGATCTAAACACACAGAAAAATAGGACATCTATCTATGTACCCAAAGAGTCAAGACATATTCGAACTCACACAAGATAGAACGTCTCTAAAGTCATGTCATTTACATGTAGCCATACAACAAACGAGATAAAAATTTTGATAACCTAGAAATTATCCGCAAGTACAAGAGCGGAGGCCTTTTCAGATCGAGGCTTGATGCAATACTTGAACGGTTTGGGATGGCTTAAAACCAGGCATGAATACGTCTTCCGCACGTGTAGGGAAAAACGACAAACCTGACGATACCTGACGTGCTTTCATATACAGGCACAATAGGCACACCATTTTCCACGGCATTCGTGATATCGAAAACTGCGAGAGACATTGCGAAACATATGAATAGAGAAGCTTCGGCCAAATGAGATCCTGCACAATATCGTCGTCCGTAGCCGAAGCACGCATGCCGGGGCTCGCGCTGCACCTCTTTTCCAGGTGAGGCTATAAATCGAGAGGGATCAAAAGCAAATGGGTCGGGATAAACTTCGGGGTCATGCAGTATTTGCCTGACAACAATGATCAGGGTCAGAGGAGGGCCGTTGGTGCGGACAACAGGGAAGACTTACCAAAGGTTCGAAATGATAATTGAGCCTTTGGGAACAAAGTACCCACCTACAACGCCATCTTCCGTAGCTGTATGTGGAAAACCTTTTATCCCCGTGTCAGTAAATGCCTGCATGGAGAGCACGACGGGATGTCATACCAATAGGCGCGACGTTGTTCCATCTCAAAACCTCCGAGACGATAGCATTGATATACGGAAGGTTTTCGCGATCCGCGAAGCCTGGGAGCCTATCATTCCCAACAACGTCGTCAATTTCTGCCTGCGCCTTTTTCTGTACATCTTACCAAGACTTCGATGATAAGCCAAGTTTGGGTAGGATGACCACACGCACCAGGGTAGAGAAGCATGGCCAGATAGAAGGCATATTGAGCTGATACTGTAGTACCTGCCCCGGCTAAATACATCATTCATAAGTTATATCTGTGGGAGAAACTGGTCGAAAGAAGATTTGCGAGCGTACCTCCGTACAGGGAAGCGGCCGTGTGTTTAATATCAAGAAGTTCGCTAGGTGATAAACCTTCTTCATCCGTGAGAGCTGACGATAAGAATGAGGGAGGGGCGACGCCAGCTTCCTGTCAGCACCTGATTCAGCCCTGACTAACAATCAGCAAGAATGTTCATACCATTTGCCCCTTCGTAAAAGCAAAGGGGACCTCAACAACATTATCAAAGACTTTGGCCCATTTCTTTGCTAGACGTTTGAATCCGGCTCCTGGCCAGTTCTCTGGGAGGTGGCGGAGGGCGGGGAAGCTGTCCACCAAGAAGGCGCCTGTGTTGGATCCAGTAAGCGCTGGAGGTTCGACCCACCACACCAGCGGCTCACCTGGTATAGTAGCGATACCAAAGTTCGTGTTTGAGGATTCGATAAGCTCCACGAAGGGGTCGTTCTCCTCTTGTACGTCGATGCCGTACGTGACCTTCAATATAATAGATCCGGAAGTTCTACGACCTTCATGATCACAACCGTGCGAAGAAGGCTCCAAGACTTACTTGCGCAGACTCTCGTCCAGCTTCTCAGGATCGGCCAGAATGCGTTTCAAATGTCGCCGTGTCTCGTGTTCTTGCACAGGAAGATACTTTTGAATTGAGCTGATCGTGCCCATCATCTTCGAGATGTGCTTCCGGCAATTGCGAAAACGCGAGTTATACCGAATAAGGACGATTGTGTTTGCATATCCAACGAGTTCACCAGCCATCTCTAGTCTCGGCCTGTCAGAATAGATGGCACCTTTTCTGTCAAGTTCGGCGAGGGTTTTGGCGTCGTTAACAATGATCATACGCTGCCCCATGAGATTCACGGAGCATATGGGGCCTGGTGAGGAGATAAGAGGAAGTTAGAAAAAGAAGAACAGAATGGTCAAGTGGACGAACCATACTTCCTTCCCCATTCAGCGTAAGTCATCCAGTCGCTGTGCTTTGGCATGTCAAAGATACTCTGTAGAGCATGAATCTTCGCGGCAGCTTTCTCAGACAAGTCCTTACCCCAATCACAGGCCAGCCCTTGGGTCCAGGCGGTAACATGTTGGATTTGCGACTGCGAAAAAATGCCAGCGCTGCCAGGAAGAAAGCGCAGCCACAGAGTAAAGCAGCTGTGAGCGCCATAGTGAGGGGGCTAATTGAGAATCAACTTTTTATTGAGTTCAACGTGTTTAAATGCCCTGCCGAGACCTACGGGCTCCTCCAGGCAAATGCCGCAACCAATCAGGTCGCGAAAGAACGATCTATGATGTATGGGCGCTTATATACGTTTCATATTGCCGAGGCCGCCTCGCAGAATTCTCGCGCTGGCTGTCAAGGTTTCCAAATAAATGTGTGATACAGCAGACATATTGTCACAGTTTCACGTATAAGTCTAGTGGGCGACGAAAACCTATGCATGGCTCGTCACACAGCGGAAGCAGAGCTGTACAACTGGGGAACGCACCTCCTTCGCCAGTCAAGCCCAAGTGCCGTGCAGGACCAAAGCCTATGCGAGCCAAGAGCTGCTCGAAATCCTCGGGTCGTATTTTCAGTGTAGCCGCTCTGTCCCTCAAACTCTTGTCCAGTCTTTTCGCCTTCTTGTATGAGTCCCACGATTGGGGTTCGAGGACAAGGGTCCCTCCCGGCTGAAGAAGGGTATGTGCTCGATGGAAAAAGCGCTGAAGTCCTTCATCGCCTTGATTTAGATGGATCCATTTCGATATTGAGAATCTGGGAGAAGGGTAAGACATGCAGACAGGAGGGCACTGAACGTTACACACGCTATTATGATATCGTATGGCTCAGAATCCTCCGGAATCTGGTTGTTGACCCAATCCGAGGCGCGAAACGAAACATTATGCGGAAAGACATGCTTGCCGCGATTGCGGTTGGGCGGTATTGGTAAAGCTCCGAACATATGCTCAAATGATAGGGGAAAGTAGTCCGGTAGCACTTCCTGTGCTGAGCCGTCCGTTTCGGGTGGTGAAGGGGATTGGGCAGACCAGACGACGGTCCGTCTTCTCCACGCTGCCCGGACCAAAGATTCGTCTATGTCAACGCCGATGACCTTATGAGCTCCCCATGACTGAGCTATCTTCGTCAGTTCAGCCGTAAGTGACACTTTCAGTATAACGCGACCCACCGATTTCACAAGTCACATAACCCTCATTGCATCCGACATCTAACACTCGCTTTCCAACGAAGATATCCACAGGCAGCAGGGCTAGCCGTGGATCGTTCACGAAGGGCCGTTTAGAGTAGTAGCTAAACACTTTTAATGAGCGAGAACACTGAGGACGGCGAAGACGGACGAACCCATGATAGTTCCCATAAATCGGAACGTTAGAGTCCATTGCGTATTGCCTTGAGATTGTATCTTTTTTCGTCGTAGCCGTCGACGTTGGTAATTATTACTGCCAGTGCCTAGTAGGTGAGACGTCGGCAGAATGAAATGGAAATGGTGGTGGGAAGGAAGAGGTGCACAGCCACACGTGGGGTTGTAGATCGTTGTGGGTCCGTGTTCCCGAACTTATTTTGTTACCTGACGCGTATGCATGACTACTACCAAGTCTTATTGACCTACAAGGAAACCAAAGACAGAACGTAGTTTTGTGAGGAGTGTGTGTGATCTCCTCTTGAATTCTTACCCTTACTTGTCATAAAGATTGGAGTCTGGGCGCTAGTATATCCCTCCACTATGCTTCTGAAAGCTGTGTACTGAATGAAGGATTTTCAGAGAGGATTAGCCAAATATATCTGAAATAGAACCGTGATATGCTACATTTATATTGCTATTGTCAAGAAACGTTCACAAAAGATGTCCGGGCGTCCATGTATATAACACTACATGCGCAAGAGGACTTTGACCCTGCAACAAAATCTACGCGGTACTCAAGTCGAGTTTGAATAAACAGTATAACAGAGTCGGATTGTTACAAACGGGGCAGCTGGACGTCGAAATGACCGCATGTACAATACAACTGACAACTAGCCGTCATTAGATGTCCAACAGATATAAAATAAATGCTTACCTATTGCAAAATATGTGACCGCACATCGTCGCAGTGACATCTCGGCATGGATTTATCCCGCACAGACGGCAATGCAGAAGCACGCACGAGGACGAGCTCTCCCCTTCGCCACAAATGGACGATGCCGAACTGTCTGGAAGGGAATACGATCCACTCGGACCACCACTGTTGTTTGAGCCTGAACCATGAGCGGGCGAAACTGGTGTACGACCACCAGACGAATTTGACTTCGAACCCAAGCTCGTGTGGTCAGACACCATTTTGAAGGGGGAGAAAATCAGCGCCGCGGGGGATCGTTCATTCTTCCCAGAAACTGTCGAAGGTGTTGACGCCACTGGAGACATCGTGGGAACTTGCGCAAGGCCAGCTGGAGAAGTGACGTCCGGTGAACTGGGTAATATTGTCAGCATCTGAGGACATCAACGCATAATATTAGTACCTGTAGCCGTTGTTAGCAAATGGAGTGAGCCACTCTTCAGATACCGGAATGTCTCCGAACGGATCGTACTTTGGAGTATGTGACCGCTTCATAATGTATCATTTATTAAACGATAGTCTGTGCGAAGCTAAATTCACGTACCGATGTCGAATGGGACAGGCCAGACGTCTGAAGGCGGGGGAGGTCGGGTATGTGGTCGAAGTGGATACGGGGCAACGGCGGTTCAGGTACGTCGTCTACAAGCCTTTGAACCATCAGAGCCGCCGAAGACGACGCGAGGATGTCGTCCTCGTCTTCTGCTTCACAGATCGGCTAACCTAGGGATCAGTAATGATACTCTCATTCAATAGTACTATCCATACCGAAACCGTCCCTTGAACAGGACTCCATATAGGCATCGTATTCTTAAGGAGATCGCTGTTGTTGTTGATCTAGAATGCTGTAAGTTCGGAGATATATCGCTAGTAATGTACACCTACATTGAAGACAGGACTTAGAGGTGATTTTACGGACATGAGTGCCGAGCGATAGGGCACTGTGAGAGTTTGGTCGGAACGAGAAGGTCCCGGAGAGTTCGACGCAGAAACAGTCTAGATAATATAATATATATTTAGTCGATCATAATGAGGCTGTCATGAGGGACCCACACCAACCATTCTCGGCACCATTGGTCTCATTAGCGCTGGTGTGAATATGCCATGAGGAAGCGGCATGGGCAAGGTCAGTGCCGGGGACACAGGGGAATGTGTACCGATGTGCTAAAGTTCAGATGAGTCGACTTGCTGGAACGAGAAATAAACACGGCTTACAGTGGCATATACATTCTCATTAGCAAAACCCGTGTTACATCGCAGACATTTCGGATGTTGAAGAGAATTGGCGTAGTGGTTCTGGAGTGCTTCGACATCAAAAAATTGCCGGTCGCATTCGACACAGTGCCCGTCTGAATGGACGATGGCGCAATGCTATGTCGTTTTGGAGCGTATAAGCTTCGAATTCATCATTCAGGAACGACACCATACCGAAGTGTAATCCGCGTCATTTGCGAAGCCTTCGTCGCACAAATGACATTTTGGGTGCCGTGGGGATTCCTTGAAGTGTTTTGGCATTTCATGATCGTACAGCGTCCTCCGGCAGGTATCACAAGTCGACCGCGGATGAGACTCGTTATGGTGCTATAATCTACTGTGAAGTCGCGGTAGCACTTGGAATGTCGAAACACTTACGGAGTCGGCCAAAGCTTGGGTCCGGAACCCTCGTCCGCAAACGGAACAGTTAGGGTGGTTGGGAGAGCCACGGAAATGTTCGTCGAGTGAGACCTGTGATTTGAAGGGTCGGCCACAGTCTACACAGTCGAACATTGGTGGGTGCTTCGCAGCTTTGTGCTAAGGATAGATGGAAATCAGATACATAGCATCGTGGCAAGGAAGGGCACGCACGGATTTCAGGGAAAGTTCGTCTATAAACCACCTGTCACACGGCTTGCAGTACGGATGAGGTAAGGATGAGGATCGCATATGATCTATGAGAGCTGCAGCTGTTATAAAAGGTCGATGGTCACAGTAAGAGCAAGTGGGCATCGAGTCAAGGGGCAAGCAAGAGTGACTCAATGTAAGTGCTGTATGATTCCCACCAGGCGCCTTGCGCCAATCTCATGGCCATCGCAGAAACTCGTGTCTGATCAAGTTGACCTAGAAATCTGGAAAGTGATCGGAGTAAAGTAATTTTAGTCGAAGATCAAGAGGTTTTGCTCTGGCGAATTTTGTTCCCGTGAGCCATTGCACGAACAATACCGAGTAGAGCTTAATAACAATGACGAGATCGCTGTGATTGGAGAACGTGGTCGCCGCGTGCGTGACCATGGAACACACATCCGGTAACGCCGACATGGAATCATTGCAAGTAGACCTTTGGAAGCGCTTCCTTCAACGGAGCCGCATATAACATACCAGTACATGTCTCCGTAGGATTTCAAGGCACCAAGTTGGGACCTTAAACATGATGAAGCGATTTAGAAGCACAGAGAAAGCTTAAAGCAAGCTCACCTTGGTATTTCCTCTTCCAGAATTGGGGACCCCAGTCGGTTTATCTATGTCCGAGCCCGAAGGAGAACTTGAGAGTAATGAATTGGTACTGTATCATACAACATATGCGACTTGATGAGAGCCGTTCAAATGACCACGGCTAATTCAAAAAGAATTTATAAGCATCCTTCCATGCTTGCTTAGCGTCCTTTTCGATAACGTCCTAAGAAGAATGAGAAACGCCGCGTACCCACAAGAAATACGTACTCCATGACATGGGATGATCCTTTGGAAGTCCCATCCATCAACAGTGTTCGCAGCCTTTTTCATGGCCCTTGAAGATGGTTTGAGTGACGTCTTTTAGACTAGCAAGGTAGCTTACTCTTTATCCATACCCATGGACCATGTAAATCTCGGATGTAACCAGGATTGAGGTCCTAACGATCCGATGATTGGGACTTTTCCAGATGTATCGCTTTTGGAGTACTACGAGTAGATATTGAAAAACTCGGCGCCCACAATAATATATGACGGACCTGTTCAGTGCCAGGAAGGTTGAGAAGCAAGTCTGCTTGGATCATACTTTTGGAGGGTTCATGAAGGAATGCGACATCTTTATTGATAAACCCAGAGAAATAACTGAGAAAGTATCAGACAATTACTGAATGCGACAATATTTGCAGACCAATGTTTAATCTGCAATCCGGTAAGTATTGAAGGCGACGTCGAACAAAACAGACGAACCTCGTCCTCAAAGCCGTATTTCGTATCCGGAGCATCCATCCCCCAAGCTATTTGCGAGACTCAGCATCCACGACTAGTCACCACGTACAAGGTCTTACCACCATCGAATTTGAGGTCCTTGTTATCGTGCCTCTTGATGGCATCTTCTGGCGCAATTAATTTAGCATGCGGATAGGCGGTTTTGAATTCGGCTAAAGCTAGTCAACACGATAGTTGCCGACACCGTTTATACTGACTCAAGAACAGGTGGTGAACAGCATCTGCTCCAATGATGTATCTAGAATAAGCAGTTATTAACGTGGGGGGTAAATTTAGGATGGCGTGATACTCACTGAACCGGTCCTAGTTCATTCAGCTTAGTCCTGGTCTCGTCGTCCAATGGCGTAGAGGCCAGGACCCAAAGTCCGCCATTCTGCAGTTTGATAGCAGTCGAACGCCCACCAAAAGGCATGCCCATGCGAGAAAATGGCCTTGAGAACCGCTAAATACCGTGTAATATAGGAAAAAGCGGAGACAAGTACTTGGAAAAGGTCCAGACATCTTTCGTGACCTGCGAGAGATGTTGGAGTCGCCCAAACGTGAAAAAAGGTCGGGCGTACCTCTCGAATTACTAGTTCTGACATCCTTGGATGTTGTGTGGTGGTGGTAAGAAGGAGAGAAAGACGGATCCATTGGGAGGATGAGGATCGACTCAACCGACCAATCAATACGTCATCGGACGTCATCCCGATTCGATTCAAATTTGACAGATTAGGAAGGGAGCCACGTGTCGCGATTTTGCTTCACCCGACTCGGACCTGTATCTCGTCGACATCTCATAAAGGATAGGCGAAATTGAAGCACAAGGACTTTAAATAGGCGATGTGACGGTCAGGGTTATCGTCAATGGTGGGGACCCTGACATCCACTCCCCCAGTAGAAATTGCCCTTCAGACTACGTACCCTGCTCACCACTACCGCCATCAGGTGCCTGTAGTTCCATGTGTGCATTTTCGTGTCTCTGAGTCTTACCTGCTTGGAAAACGTGTATCCTGACTGGTGATTATCTATCACATTTACTTGGAAGGCTCTGGGCATCCTATTCCTGTACTTGGCCTCGTCATTAGGGACCACGCTAGTCGGGCAAATCTTCTCACATCCCAGCACCGTCATTTGGGCGGCCTCTATCAAGCTTCTGAGATTGACTGCTTCTAGAGTAAATACTCAAAGATCCATTGCTTGCACTCACGTAACGAAACCTCGCCCGACACTTTTTATTCTTGCAAGACCCGTGTGTACCCTATCGCTGCATGCACTTGTGGGTAAAGCACGGAGAACACACGATGAGACGATGTCGTTCGGGCGCATCATCGGGCGTATATAGCCGGACGTTCCTAGGCTTCGTGCCTGCTTGTCGGTGGCTGCGGTCTCTCAGGGTACGCCCATGCAAAGAGTGTCAGTCTGTACCATGGCTGTGGCTACCGGCACAGAAAACACGACAACCTTTTCTCTATCTGTACAGCTACATGCGTTAAATGGACACTCCGAGAAGTCATCATATTTCCTGTGTCGGCAACCACACCCTTGACTCGACCCCGTTTGATGAGAACAAGAAGAATAGCCGTCGCCAACTTCACTATCTCCAATGATGCCTGAACGATGTTCATGCTTTACCAGGAGACTAAAATATCTCAAGCAATGTACGATTTTTGCAATGTCTTGAGAACACACCCTACTCGAAAATCTTGGCAGGTATTTAGCAATGGCTGGGTCAGTGAAATTCGTTTCCCTTTTGGATCTTCTTATTGAAGGATTGGACAGCCGCTCTGACAGCTCTTATTGATATGATGTGGCGGAGGATATGCCTGGGGCAAGTGTCTTTCAGAACGAATACGGACTGAGGGAGATCATCAAGCCGGAGTGCAACGAATGTTCTTGTTCTGTTGCCACTAGAGCAGGTTAGTAACTGATTCATTTATGTAAATGACTTCACTTTTGTATGAACGGAAATGAACTTAACGGACCTTGCTTAATGTTTGTTTTTATAAAAGCTCGCCCAAGTCGCCAAATGCCGAGTGCCGGCCTATTTGAGTCAGGTTTCATGTGGCTGTGACGAGACCACCCTATCCTCATCCATGGACATCCCCGAGGATATATTGGAAGAAATCCTCGGTCATCTTAGCTCAGATTTCCCCTCACTCAAGGCATGCTCGCTCTCCCATTCCTCTTTTCTTCCTCCAACCCGCCGACTCCTTTTATCCAATGTGAAACTTCGCCATTGTAGGCAAAATAGCCATACAGACATCTGTCTCGAATTCCGAGAAACTCTGCTGGCTTCAAAGTACATGCAATCATCGATTCGTACCCTCGCATTGCATCACTGGTATTTGATAGAGGACATCAACTACCAGTGCATATTTCCCTCCCTATTAGAGCTCATCCCCGACCTTCGACGGGTTCACATATTTCTAGGAACGAACAAAGCAACTATACTCGGAGCCAACTTCTTCCCTCTACCCCATTCAATATCTAGTGTTCGTCATCTCATATTAGATGAGATAGTCTTCGAGACGCATGCTCAGATGCTTTCCTTGTTCGCCAGTTTCAGCGACCTTGAGGTCATCTCTGCATCCAGCATCTGCTTTGATGATCCCGGCGCCACAGACCACATCCCCATCGCATCCCATCATTGCACTCCTTCTACTCTAGAACTGAATATGGGTGGTGCTGCTCTAGAGTGTCTGTTCAACTCTCCCCAATCCACGATATCCATAGCCAACCTCCGCGTCCTAAGTGTCCTGATCGAGCACAATATCTTCGCCATCGATTCCCTTCTCTCCCTTAGCAGTTCTTCTTTGGAACATCTAACATTTATCCCTGCAGATATTGATGCATACGGTATGCCGTGGCTCTGAATGACTTGTATACTATCTATCCTCATTTCTCATCGTAGCAGCTCGAAATCACGTAGACCTGAGGGAGCAAAGCCGTCTCCGCAGCATATCCACTAGCCTTGTATTTGGTAGTCAGGCATGGAGTCCAAAGGATCTGGCCGAGCCTTTCCCATGGGCGCACCGTTTCGTCAAGACGCTTCCGACATCGGTAGAAGATATTTTTATCGAAGTCGGTCTTAGCCCATATGATGCAATTCTGTTGCCTCAGAAACAGAAGGAATGGCAAGAGCTGGATCATATCTTTGCTAGTCATCCGGGGAACCTTACAGTACGACTGGGGATATGCCTTGATTACCACTTTTGCGATCCCGATGAAGATGATCCCTGTTACAGGGAGTGGCCAACCTGCAGTGATATGGAAGAGTATTTTCGAAACTTTTTGCTTGTGGATGGTATGCCCGAAATGAACAAGCTAGGGCGTTTGAATTGCGAGATCACGAGAAGTGCGTTCGTAATTCGTTGCACTGTTCTTCAACTAAGGCTTACATCACTATCTAGGCGGGCTAAGTTTTTCTGCCTACATGAACGAAATGTGGTAACAAAGAATGTAATTAACATTGTCGATGCTCGAGAAAATGAAACAATGTCATATACTTAACCTACTCTAATTCAGCCTCGATGTACGCGAGCTTCATCCAGTCCATATCATTCAACATCGTCTCGCCGTCCGCACTACCATAGCTGCCATTGGACGTGTTTTCTTTCCGTGTCATGCTGGTAGGTGCGTTCGTTTGTGCCGGTGGCGATTTTACATACTCATCAAGCAAGCTTTTCTAGACAACTGCTACAATAGCGCTAAGGTCTGATGTCGTTGGGAACCGATCCGGTAGCGCCCAGGTGCGAAATGGTTTTTTTGAACCAGATGGTATGCAGAGTCGGGGCACGTGGTAGGAAAAGGTGTGTTCGCAAGCTAGACACGGCCGTTTTGTCACCCCCAGGGTATTTTCGACGATCTTGACGCCCATCTCCTTGCAATAGATAGCAAGCCGCACCTCAGCATGCACTGTGAGGGACCATGGATTTCTCCCCCAAGCCCCTGCTATCAGCACGTCCTTCCATCCAAAGGTCTTGCCGACCAAGGAAGGCTGGGCCTTACAAAGATTGGCGATGAACCTGAGAGGACGACGTTGCTTTTGTGGGTCTGACATTTTTACCGGAAAAAGCGGTAGCGGCTCCGCCCAAACAATTTGAAAACATGTGTCAAAATCTTCTTGAGTTTCGTATGTGCGGTGACTGCGGTCCATGAGGCTGGTCATAAACGGCAGGCCAACTACAGCCACACTTCGAGCACCTCGAGCCAGGCTGACAATGCGTAACCACCGTCTTCGAAACCGTCGAAGCTGAACACCTTCAACCTGCGACTCCGAAATCGAGGACGGTGTCGGTACCTGTCGCAGGTCATTCATGAATCCGCTTTCGGCAAAAATTGCCAGCAGGAGAACAACAAAGGAGCTATTAGAAACGTTGGCATTTTCTGCGAGGACTACCATTTTGCCAGTAGCAGAAGTGACTCGGTGACGTAGAATGCACGTGAGGATAGCACGTAAGAACTGGCCAGCGGAGATTGGATTTTCGATGAAAGAGGCGTCGTCACGAGAGATTGATTCTATGTCGTCGCCAGGAAAATGTGAATGGAGTTGAAGAAACGCCTTTTCGTACTCGGAAGCTTGGCCTTTCACTTCCACGCCGCCATTGCTCTTCCATCGAGTGAGATGCTTGTCCAAAGAATCGAGCATATTCGAGTCGGTTCTTGTTTGTGAGGCCGTGTACACGTTGTCGCAGATGTCGGCGATGGAATCTAGAAGCTTTACAAATGCTTGATCAAGCCACGGAAAGGAAGTCATTCGTCCTAAGACAATGAGTCGATACCAACGGTGCGTAGCGTCCCGCAGACTAATGCACTCATAGAGACACTTTTTCACGAGGCTAGATGTGTTGTTAAAATGAGAGGGTTTGGGTGGTGACCAGTTGTCTGCAAGAAGCAAAACGAGGCAAGCTTCTGAAGGCGTTACAGCATTAGGGGACGGTGATGGTGGTGGTGTTGTGCAAAGATCATCGAAAAAAACATCATGTTCAGCTTGTGGGTCTAATGCCGAAGAAATCTCGGAGACCAGACGATCCTCGAGGCGTTCGGTAAAATTCGAGAAAGGGTTATCGTCATCGTCATCGGGTTTATCGTCATTTGGCGATTCTTCAACTTCTACTGGTCCCGTTTGCGCCCTCGGATCCCCAAGCACCGCAGCGACACATCCCTTCGGACCTGGGCAAAAGCAGCGGGCGAGATACCCCAGCAACCTCAAAACACCAAATTGAACATCTTGAGCGTGTCCCTGGTTAGCGTCTGCGATGGCTTTGTCTCGCTGTTCCATCTCTTCCGTGAATCCCGCGGATGAAGAGAATCTCTCCTCTCTAATCCTCTCCAGGAGAGCCAAGGAGGCGGCTGCATCGAATCGCATCTTGACGAGTTCTTCTGGATTTCGAACGACCTGCTATTGATGGCCACATGAGGGATGAAAACGGAAATGACTATGAAAATAGTCTTACCATTACAGACAATAAAATTAAACAGAAAAACGAAGGGATATTCAAATGAGTGTGGGCGTGGTTCGGAAAGACGGTGGTTGAAAGGTTGAACGCAAGACGCGTCGGGTCATCGCAGCACAGGCTCTACCGTGTCCGTGACCAAGATGATTCGTGACTCCCTCATACCCATCGGTCAAGCCAGGTCAAGCCCGTCAAGCCTGCCCCATGTCGTCGTTGCAGCATACAGTGAGCTCGTTCGAAGTAAGTAAAAATTTCGCCTTCAGTTTGGTCAGTCCTGATGCTAGTTTCCTTTCAAGCTTGCCGCTCTCTCATCATTAGCAGCATTGGATCCACGCGCTTTCCGTGATGTCTGTGCCGCCGTTGACCACCAACTGTGCTGTGCCGGACAACTAGGACGTACCTCTGTCGCGTCATCGAAGCCTTCAAGCAAGCTTGACACCGTTGCTAAATATTTCAAGTCTCTCTGGATTGCTTTAAGCTCCGAGAACTCGAAGGTCCTCGGCGACCCATCCAATGTCACCCTTCTTGTAGAGCTGTGGCCGGAGCTGTGCAGCAGGATCATTGAATATCTCCGGTCTTTTGTTGCCGAGGCTTCCAAGACATCAGATCTCCAGGACTCCCTTGCTACATCAGATACCCTCAATCTACTCCATCTGCTGTCGGAGAACAATAGACTTCTGTGTCTAATGGTGCAGTCCCTCGACCTCATCTCTTGCTTGACCGAGGTCTCGGTATACCTTTTACTCTCTGAAACCCGGTTGCCGTCCGAATATCTGCTAACAATGCAAATCTTAATGAAGGGGGGCTGCAGTGATGAAAAGACTGACGGAGAGGTGAGAGCTACCATTAGGAAAGCTTTGGATGGCATGGCTCCTGCGCGCATTACGATGGTTCTATTTCGAATCATCCATCTGACGGAGCGTCCAGACACGTCAGGCTCAGATATCTTCACCACTATTCGTTTTCTCTCGTGCTGTTCCATGTGTTCCTCTGCATTCCACGCCAATCACCTTATTCACGGTTCGGTTCCATGGATTTGTCGCTTACTTGCTCGTATGCTGAAACGCTCTAACGGCACTCTCTATCACCACCACTATCAACAGGCGCCATCCTGCGCATCTTATCTTCGACTTTGCATTGATAAGGGTCCTAGATGGGCATCTCAAGCCGTGGAATGTCACCTCATCGAACTGCTTCTAAGGGTGCTTCCTATCGCTAGCAGCAGTTTTACCAAAACCATCTCTAACCTCTTCGAATCAATACACGTGTTTTTACTTTTTCGTGGTGTTCTTCGCCATGCATGCCGATCTCTACTGAGGATCGAAAGATTGGGTTTGGAAATCCATCTTGCCAATGCCTCAGTCACCGCACGAGAGACTTGGGAATCATTCAAGGAGGTTCTGGAGGACCGCTGGTGTTGGAGGGATGTAGTTGCTACCAAAGGCGAGTTCCATGAATGCGCCAATGTCAAAGTATTTGACCATCTTGCGCCCTTTCTCTTTTTGATCTGATCCTTGTCAGTGCCCGAATGCCATTAATAAATCGCCTCCGCCTGTCCGGCAGTGCCAAGAGTGTCTGAATGCCTTTTATTGCTCCAGAGACTGTCAAAAGGAGGTCTGGCGTGCTCATAAGAAGGACTGTCAAAATGTTCAACGAGAACGGCGTGGTAAGTTCCTATCTGTTGCGAGTACTAAGATCCACGAGTACTCATTAGGAACTAGTGGGATTTTCGCCTCAGATTTCTCGTCGAGATCTTCATTTTATCAGATTCGTGGCCATGCAGGTCATCGAAGACAGCGCTGACGATGTCAGGGATGCTATGGCTAAGAGTGTTTCCAGCGTCAACAATGACTGTTTTAAGGTTGTTGTCGTCGATTACACCTCTGCGCCAAGAAGTATAACAGTCGCACTCGTGCGCCGTGACCACCTGCATGCCGAGTGGCCCCAGCTGATGGAACAACTAGACGCTCAAGAGCAACCTTTCAGAATCATTATATCTACCGATGGTGGGACGGAGTTTGAGATTTTTTCTTCCACGGTGCTCGAGTCCTTGCTGTAAGACGTGTTTTTTGTTACGTACTCCATTTCCGCCAAGCAGATTTTCTTACAACCACTATATTCCGTATGCTATGATCAATTCTGATTCGGACACATACGCACTTTAGTATGAAGTTGACCTGTATGTCACTCATAGACGGTTCCTCGTGAAGTGATCACTGATCAGCGCGCTTTGACCACGTGCGCAAGTAAATTATCTAGTGATCGTGAATCGTGAATTGTTTTTTACCTCTTACCACCTGCCCACATCTACCTTGTCCGGTTATCTATCTATCTATCTACATATTCATGGGTGGCACCCATCGATTGGAATAGTGACATGGTCAAGCCTTCTGAAATTCCAGCTCGAATCAAGCTATTTGGTGAGCCAGTATTTCAGTCACTCTCGTGCTTTGGTCTCTTATTACAGCATCGTCCAGATGTCTATATCCGCAACACTCATAAGGAACTCCTATTCAATGGCAGATACAAAATGTAAAATTTCATTGATAATGGCAAAGCTAAGCAGGGCTCACTGCACTCTACATGAACCAATGCGACGGAAATCATCTGGCTCGAGGCCCTCGAAATGTGCGTTTTCTTATGCCGACCGCAGTGTAGTGCAATTGATACGATTATGAACGCAGTGGATGCGAATGCTCGGATATAGTCTTTGACTTGTGGAGAAAACCCATGGTACGGAAGGTCATCTTTATTGAACGGTTTCGAACTTCCGCCACAGATGTCCTATGCAATTCTATTTCAAAGGGAGAGGACTTCGGTACGTGCTCAAGCATTTGCACAGGGATACACTCTGAAAGATAACCAGGAATCGTTGTCAATGGCGACGGAGCAACACTGTCCTTCAGTTTCATCCTCGTATCGCAAAATGAAGATCAGATACCACTCAAATTCATCAGGCGGCAGCTAGAACTGGTGCCCGAAAAGTTGAAGGTAGTTCTTTCCACCCTTTACAAGCTGAAAGGGTGGATAAAACCCTTGTTAAAGGTGCGTGGGCCTCAAGATTATCCGTATATCCACTAATCGCATCATAGGTTGCTCCCGGGGGACAGGCAGCCTGTGACTTGTTCGAACAAATACTCTCCGTAAGCTCTTGCTTCCAGTTACGTCAACATTCGTTACAATTTTACAGACCAGTACTTCAACGAGCATCAGGCTCGTATTGGGAAATTAGGCTTCATCGTCGATGATCTTGCAGCGCTTTTAAAGGCCGTAGACGCCATTCGAATGGAAAATGCCGATAAACTGGAGATTCTTATCGATACCGTGGGTGATATCCTTCAGACGGCTCGGGAATACGGAGAATGCCTGATGAAATTTGGAAAAGGTTCACTTTCAGTGCGTATTGCCTAATAATGAAGCTGTATATGTATCGAACGTCGGGCATCTTTCAGACCACCTTGTTTCTTCAGCACTTTCATCGGAAATGGATGATAGCATTGAAGATTTTCGGCGTTGCATAGCTCGCGACAACGAGGCCCTGTCGCGAGCCATGCTTGTTCAGACCACAATTCAAGTGGAAGATATGCATTTCCGAATGGAAGGTATACATCATCTCAGTCTATCGTTCCACATGTCAATCTGAACTTACTGTACTCATCAGAAGCGGAAATCCGTGCCAACATTGCCCAGCTCAAGCCTGTGACGTCCGCGATCCTGCATTTCCATTATGCCGCCTTCGAGACATGCTTGAAAGGCACTCGTGAACGGGTTATTGGCAATGCTATCCGAGGCATTACCTCAGCCCCTGGTGCATATTGGATTCCGGGTGGCGCTGATACTGGAAAGAGCACCCTCGCGGCCTCTCTTGTACACGAACTCCGTGCGCGAGGCGTGATAGTCGCCAACTTCTTCTGCAATCGTGATGATCAACCCAGACGGGATCCACAGAAGATTATACCCACACTCGCGTATCAACTGGCGCAGTCCATCCCCGAGTATCGATCAGTTGTCGCTGATGCGGTTGCATTGACCAATGCCAAACATCTTCCACTTCCAGTACAGCCATCGATGCAACTCCGGTTCTTCATCATCGACGCGTTTGCCAGAATTGAGAGGCGTGGAGTCGTCCTTCTGATCGATGGTCTAGATGAATGTGACGAGAAGCTGTGTGCTTCGTTTCTGGATTCGTTACTCGCGGTGTTAGACTCGGCCATAGAGTCGGCTAACATTACGTTCGTAGTCTTGAGTCGGAAGCTAGACTCATTCTATCCGCTGGGCGAACAGTTTGTCACATTGGTTGACTTTGGATGGTGATTTGGAGAGCAACGACACATCGAAGGACATACGTCGCTTTGTCGAGGCACAGCTATCAGTTATTTCCCACAAGTATCGCGACGAAGATGGCCATTGCCAGCCGACATAGACATGCTTACCACCCAAGCTAGAGGCTTGTTCATCTGAGCGGATGTCGCTTGCCGTTTTATCAGTCAGCCAAGTTATCGCGAGGAGCTCACCCGACTTACAAATGAATCCAAAGTCACCACCGGCATCGACGACGTGTACTTTCGGACCCTAAATATCGAGTTTGCCAGACGGCCAAGCCAAATCGGATGGATCTCTGATTACCGTGCTATCATGGGTTGCATCTTGTGTAGTGCCACCCCCTTGTCAGTGCGAATGATATCGGAATTACTGAGGAAACGGCAGAAGACGGTGGAAGGAACTCTATCAATTCTGAGATCGGTGTTGCGGCTGGGGAGCAGTGAGGACGACGAAGTTCATCTATTGCATGCGTCTTTTGCCGACTATCTTCTCGATCCTGGCCGTAGTACTCACTTGCATGTAGATCCCTCCTCGGCTCATGCATCTCTGGCCGTGGGATGTCTGCAAGTCCTTATTTCGGGGCTGAAGGATATCCATCATATCCATCGTCATATCATATCTGCTTCTGCCCCCACGAAGGCTACGGTCGACCTGACACCAGCTCACGTCAACTATAGTTGCTTGAATCGGGCCGCTCATCTGTCTTCGGTGATTTGCCCAGGAGATGAAGCTGCACTCATAGAGGCATCTCTTGTTCAGTTTCTCGAGATATGTTTTCTCTATTGGCTGGAGGCTCTTAGTTTCCTGGACCGTGTTCAAGACGACATCGTGTCGTTGCATGCGTTGTGTGCATGGCTAAAGGTAAAGTTTGGCTCCCTGAAGAAGATGGATATGCTAATAGACACTATAGAAACATGACCTTTTGTCTCTGCAAGCACTCGCGACAGATGGCGCGCAGTTCTTGGGAACTTTTGGCTATCCTATTTCTGTCAGCCCAGTGCATATCTACATGTCCGCCTTGCCGTTCTCCCCGAAGAGCTCCTTGATTGCGAATCATTATCGCGCTCTGTTTCCCGCTGGAACCATACCCACCGTGACGAGTAGTCAGGCGTCGGACTGGCCAGATATCGCACCCGTAGCGCACATCGGACGAATCCGTCATGGTCTTGGCGAAATGATTCCATCAGATCTTTTGGCCTTTTCATGAGACAAAGGACGTGTTGCCTTGCTTAGAGAATCGCGGGATCTCGAAGGTCTTGGCGAGGCTCTGGTTTCCATCTGGGATACGGAGATTGGAAGCTGTGTGTGCGGACCAGCCACTCTGAGCACTAGGCAAGAACGTGCAAAGTCCGTGTCATTCTCACGAGATGATACTACCATTGCGATGATGTTTTTTTATGCGACGAATTATTGGGACATCTCCGACTGGGATCTGGACGTAGACCACCCACTTCTTCCTATCCGTAGTGTCGCGATTGGTTTCGAGTCCGAGAGTCCTGTGAGGCCGAATGAATTTGATATCCAGGCTTTCGGCACGGAAGAAACGCAAACCAAGTTAGGGATGGTTACGCAAAATCACACGAAGATAACTCCTACCTTGAAGTCTGTCACCCAGGATGGTGCTGACTATGACGTCGACCTGGCCGTATTTGAGAAGGAAACAGGTTGGATTATTTGGGATCGAGGACTCTGCTGGATACCGCCGTTCTATGGCGATGTCGAGGACCCGTACCGGCAGTATTCCATCCTCGTTTCCCATGACATGTTGGCCATAGGAATGCCCCGCGACGAGCCACTCATAGTGAAGTTCGCAAATGCCGACACCTGGGATGTGAGTAAGCCGGTTCGCTCAGTGGCTTGAAGCTAATTCCTTTCCTTCGTGTAGCGACTGTGCTCAGCAGAGATCGATACATCATCAGAGACCACTTGGGATTCCATCTTTTTCTTCAGGTTGGAGAAAGATGTTCTAACTTGACGTTATCAGAATATGCTAGATCATTATACGAATTTTGCATATCATTCCGAGGACTTCTTGATTTAAAAAAATGGCGTGAACGCCCTGCCTAACGAGTCAGTAGTGCAGCTCTTTTGTGAAGGTGAGTCTTCGGATTCTGTGTCGTGGTCTATGTGCTCAGATGTTCTCGCGGAGCCTGTTTCATGTAAGTATGCACAGACAATCGTCTTTTTCCTTGTATGACCGTTACGGCAGTGCCATATATTCATATCAGCATGCCAAAGTTGCCTCTTGACCAGGGGGTGGTAATTACGAACAGAGAAGGCGATACGTTGAGGTCCAGTGTCTGGACTCCTGTGCGCGACCCAGATGAAGTGGCTGGTACAATCCATTGGATAACAACCGGACTACGGGGCATCTGGTACGTTTCGTTTACATTTGGTGGGAGGTACTGGCTAATAAAGAGATTGATAAATCGATTTTGTTGTCCATGATAACCAGCCAGATAACTTCAATTAGTAGCGCGGAGGCGACTCGGAAGCAAGCCGAAAGCCGGACGCGGAGCCGATGTTTGCATTCAGGGATAATGGCCTCGTCATCGTGGGAAAATACTTATTTTTATGTACAATTGCATATTAATACTGAAATAATGCCATCCCGAATCTTGACCAGTCCTTACCGCAGACGGCTGCCGCAGTACCTCTCTCTTTGATTTCCCTATCATCCTGGCGCTCTACAACCACTAATCTGCGTCGCCGGGTTGGAGAATTACCATCTTCATTGACGGGAAATGGCCAAGCTAAAATCGCCGTCGCCACAAGAATTGTATCATGCGAGGAGACAGCGGGAGGAAGAGGAGAGGATCGCTTTGCTTCCGCCGGGGTTCATCAACAACGGAAATACGTGCTTTATGAATTCCGTGCTCCAGGGCGTACGTTATTCCGTTGTCAAACAGGAGTACTACTGATTATATGCTGCCCAGTTAATCGCGACGAGGCTGCTCTCAGATCTCATATATTTCAGGCCTATCTCTCCTACTGATCAGTTCCATTCGGAGACCCGTCTTGAATCTCGGAGGTCGCCGTTACTCACCAATGGTGTCAAGGCCGCTGGGCCGGATAGGCAGAATTGGGTGGATACCATGCCCATCGGGGACGTATTTGTGAATGTCATGCTGAAGGCCTGGGATGCGCAGAGGGGTAAACGGAGGGAAAGTCAGACTCCGAGGTGTGTCGCGTTTTACTAATGTTGCTGACTGGAAGCTGATGCCTGTGAACTGCGAAGGGCACTTCTTAGCGTGCTCGGCCGGAAATACGACCAGTACCTTGATTTTGCCCAGCAAGACGCGCACGAATTCATGCGAATTCTGCTAGATGCTATGCGAATGGAGGAGTTCGATGTATGTATGCGCCCTTCCATTTACATTTTTCTAAATGGAATACAGGCCATAAAGAAACGGCAGCCGCCACCGCCGCCCGAGAGGGCCAAGAGACGCCGCAGACGGACGCTGACCCCGTCGAATCACAAGCATGATGACGACGACAAACTGCTGTCTCTTCCTGACATGATCTTCGGGGGCAAGCTTACGAGCATTCTGGTTTGTCAGAAATGCAAGCACGTATCACAGACATACGAGGACTTCAACGATCTCAGTCTCAGTATCAAACCGGAAGACTACGCAAAGGAGCGTAAACGCGATCGATTAAGGAACCTAGCGAAACGGCTGACTCCTGTATTCCCTGCGGCGTCTAACCTCGGTGTGGACAAGGCATCAGGGCACCGCTCATCGTCAGCACCGCCAAGCCCCAGGGAACCGGAGCATGACGAGCCTCCCATAGCAGACGATCCTCGGCGTAGAAGTATGGATGCGTTAGCGGAACCACCTGCGGAGCCACATGTAGACGATGAAACAGTTAAAGATCCGACGGTTTCCGAGGGTGAGAAGCGACTTGAATTTGCAGATCTACCGAAGCCGGAGAGGAAGGATAAAGGCAAAGATGACGGATGGGTGAAGCTGGGCCGCCGATTTAGTGTCAGTGTCGGGTTAGCCAAGGCCGCCAAAGAGCGCAAGAGCCGGTCGAGAGAGAGACGCTCCAGTCACGACTTTTCACGTCCGGGTACATCATCTGCGTCGGCCAGCGAGGACGTGTCTTCTTCTGAAGGGAGGCCGAGCTTTTCTGAAGCATCTTCCATTCGTCTCACCAAGCTGGAACACCCAGACGCGCGAGAATCACCGCGTATCCGTGCGCTCTCTCCCCTCCATGTCATCGCAACGCCATCCTCCAAGACGTCCAGTACGACGTCCATCCCTCGCTTTGTCAACATCAGTCGAAGCAAATCTCCCAAGCCTCCCAAGCCATCTCGAGCCGAGCAAGCGTATCTGCGAAAGATTCTAGCGGATGTCACGTATCAATCTGCGCCCAATCCCTTTGCTCTCCTCAATCATCTCAATGGATCGTCTTCGAGTTCCCATCACCATTCCAGTCATACGTCACAGCACATGTGGTTGAAAATAGGTCAACTACTAGGCATTGAGGACTGTTTAAAAATGTTCACTGCGGTAGAAATTCTTGATGGGGAGAATATGGTCGGCTGCAGACGATGTTGGAAGATCGCGAATGGGCTATACAAACCCAGTTCAAAGCGCGATGAAGGGGATGGCGACTCGGACAGCCTTAACAACCGTGAATCGCCTCCGCTTCAGGAGCCCAGACCGCGGACGCCGTCCTCAGAGACATCTACGAGCGATCTGCCAACATCTCTATCAAGTCCGAATATCCCGCTATACTCTCATTCAGACTTTAGCAACACTGCAGAGTCCATCGTATCATTGCCTACGATTCCGTCGGAGTCTGTCGTGGGTCTAAAACACACTCCGTCCCCACTAACCCTTACCAGTATCAACGGTATTTATACCCCTGGTGGACTGCCAATTCCGTCAATAGCGACGACAGAGCCACCGGGACCTGACGATACTCCCTCGGTCCCCTCAGACTCGGACGATAGTCCGAATGATGCATCCTTTCCTAATGGCAACGGCAATACCCCTTCCAACGATATACCCCAAGCGGACATATACGCCTCAAACGACTCTCTTTTGCCCGCGCCTACGTACCGCCAGTATCATGGCCGGCGAAGTCTGGATGCTTCCGATGATAGTTCCGATGGCGGCGATAGCGAAGCCACGTCTGGAGAGTCTGGGTCTGTCCCGAAGGTCGCCGTTAAGAAAAAGCCAAAACCCGTCATCATGCGCCCCGCATACAAGCGGTACCTCATCGCGACACCTCCGCCTGTCCTCGTCGTCCATCTGAAACGCTTCCAGCAGATCTCCAAGACGACGATGATTTCCTTCTCAAACGGCTTTAAGAAACTGGATGATTATGTGACGTTTCCCGAGGTCTTGGACCTGACGCCTTTTCTTGCGCCCAAGAGGGAGGATTTCTTTGATCGAGGGAGCAAGCCACACACAAAAGAGGTGGAGAGATGTTTATATCGCCTGTATGCGGTAGTGGTGCACATTGGTAGCATGGTGAGTTATATCTGTGCCCGGGAAATGAGATACCGACCGCGATTATAGCTGGGGGGCCATTATGTCGCTTATACTGCCCTTCCAAATTCGAGTCCTGGGGAGGACAGTCTGAAGACGCCCACTTCTGCCAATTCAAATCCTCAAAAACCCCGTAGACAGTGGGCCTACATTAGTGATACGATTGTTCGATTGACGACCTTGGAAGAAGTGCTCAAGGCCAAGGCGTACATATGCATGTACGAGAGGATATGACCTGTTGTTTGCATAGCTAACTTATTATCTTTTCGGACTGTTCATGTAAGTAACAATTGTAACATAATAGAAGGATGTGATGTAGCTGAAAGACGACAGTGGGCGCACGCTGTCTTCTTTCTGTTAATGTTGTAGGTCCATGACTGACAGTTTCTCAAGGTAATATGACCGGGTGGTGTATCGCGGTGGCAAACCCCTTTGAGGTTCACAGATAGTTTCTCCTAGGCACATTTCCCTTCATCTTTGGTGCCCACGCTTGTGCATTTGTGGGTCATTGGGTTAAAGGTTAAATTCCTTAGCGGATATGGTTCTTGACTTGTGTTTATACTTCCGCGGAATTTCGTGCTGAGACATGGGCATCATTCACACGGGACGCTCATTCTGGTATTGCTCCTCGATGAATGATGGCTAACGCTATCAAATCGGCCTTCGTTGGGGCCTATATTTCAACGTTTCTATATGGTAGGCTTGTTTATCCTCACCCTGGCGTTCTGCGCTGAACATCTTCTAAAGGCGCGTATATAGTGATCGCTTACCATTGCAGCCTTGTTATTTATCACCGCTACAAAACGAAACAACTGCATATGTACCTCCTAGGCACTCATATTACTCTCTTTCTTCTCATAAATCTGGTTTGTTCCAGTCTAATAGGACTCTGTCAACGACTAACTGGAGATGTTTCAGCGCTGCATGACAACTATTATCCGCACTCTGTATGGTATAATGCACCAAGAGCTAGATGGTACAATCAACTTACACCCGCTGTGGTCGAGCTGGAGCCTCGTTGAGAATTCGGCCTGGGTTCTGACCATCCTTGTGGCTGATGCTTTCCTTGTAAGATCTAACATTTTTTTGGGAGGCTGATACTCACGGAGATAGATTTATCGCACGTTTCTCGTCTGGATGAACAAGTGTACTGTAGTATTTGTTCCTCTGTTACTCTTCGCTGCGGATGCCGGTAAGGAGTACCGTTTGTTACGATGTATTCGTTCAAACGCCATCGGCAGGCACTGGCATTTACTCGCTAGTCATTCTGGCAAAATCCACAACAACGCTTCACCGGCAGCTCAATGCCAACAGATACTTCGGTATTATGACACTGGTTGTTAACATTGTATGTACCGGTAAGTATCCTCAGTCGACACATCGTATCATTTCTGAAGCTCGTCTCGCTGAATAGCTCTCATTTCCTACCGCATTTGGACCGTACACCGCAATGTATCTGGGACAAGACTAGGCGCCGATCCATTGACTGGTGTTATAGCGCTCATTGTAGAGTCTGGTCAGTCGAAAATAGCGTCTTCATGCCGTATCAACAATCGCTCTATTAGCCGCTATTTACACCGTCCTACTCATTTGCCTCATTGTCACCCTGGGTTTAGGGAGTTTCATTTACTATGTGCTCTTTGACATACAAGCTGCTGTTGTCGGCATTGTTGTACGTGTCCTTGACTCAGCACCAACCTCAACTAACATAGTTCTCCTTAGTTTTCCATGATCATTATTCGCGTCAGCCAGGGTCAAGCTCACGGTAACAGTACGGGCACAGCTGCTAGCGGCGATGCTATACGATGGCAAGGTTCCGCCGATGTCACGAATCCTCCCCAGGCAGAAACTTGTACCAATCTGGAGATGAGGCTTGAGACGATGCACAACGAAGCTCAGCATGCGGACTTGAAAACATCTAACGGGACAGATCACGAATCTGCAGTCTCAGCAACATACAAACCGTAACTTCTCTTATAGACCTTAGAGCAAGTAGAATACCGTTTCGATACTGCTTCTGTTATACATATAGCGGTTCCCGCCTGTATTCATATTACATTCACTACATTTGAGGCTCTATCACATTAAGCACTAATGCATTGGCCACCTGTATATATAATCTATTACACCGAATACGAAGAATCGGTGCGGGACAGTAAATAATTCACTCAAGATGTAGTTCGTTGTATCTGTTCTTACCCGAGGTTCATTGTGATACATATGTCTCAAACTTAACAAGCAACATGGTAACATGGCCGAGTGGTCTAAGGCGCTGGAATTAGGTAATTAACGATCGATCAGCAATGATCGGTCGATCGATCGCTTACGTAATCCAGTCCTCCGGGGCGTGAGTTCGAACCTCACTGTTATCAGTATGTTTTTGACTTTCTTGAGATACATGAACTTTAGTCTTTAAATTTTCGGCAAGGTTGTGCACGAATCCTCCGGGAGGGGTAATTTACTGTTTTTCACTTGCCTCTCCCTAAGCCTCAAGGGGTGTTACCTTGGTTGTCAAGGTCTCTCAAGGTCTAAAATCTTCGCTTACCAAGCCATAAGCTGCACGTGATATGATGTAATCTCAGTGTCATGGCTTAGTAATTTAAATTATATATTTTCTCTCGTTCCACCACCAATGCTACGTGATGTCCAATGCCTCTGCTACTCTCGAAGTGTCTGATACCAACTCTATGGAGGCTTCCGAGTTCTAACATTCAGAAGGTCACCGATAACATCGACAGTGACTCTGTCATGACCAGACCAAATCAAAGAAGAGTCTATGAGAGTTCAGTATCAATGTTTTCGGAGTGCTCCAGTTTCTACTGTTCCCTGGCCAAATATCCCCGAGTGCTCTGAATGTCCGATTCAGTATTCCTCCTGGCAATGACACACTCGCGGGCCTCCTCTTCTGCTCGCTGCTTTTCAAGGGCTAAACGCGCCTGCTCCTCTTCCATCTGAATCTGAATTTCTCTCGCCCTTCGTTCATTTATTTTCCCACGACTAACCGCAGTCCCAACAGAACGATGCGATTGAATGGCCTCCGTTTGACCGTCTTTGGGTTTACCGAGAGTGGACCAACCTAGTTTCCTCGTGGTATCACCGGAGAGATTCAATCCAGCTGCCATCGGCTCTTCTAAGTTGTTTGTCCACAGTCTGATTATCATCATTCAATTCGATTTCTTTGCCTTGCTGTCCCGCGATCCGTGCTAGCTCCAAATCAGACTTCCGTCCTCGACAAGGGCGCGCTTAGCACATGGAGATGATGCTCTCTGTCCGAATGCCGGGCTAGTACGTGTTGTTGTTGACATTGTACAGCACTTTGATGACCTTCATACACTCTCAGCACAACACTCTGTTTCGAGGAACATGCATTTGAAATGGTGCAAAAGTTGTTATCAAGGCCATACACTGCCCAAGCCGTGAACTAGAAGTGATACGGTTTCTTTCAACCACTGCATTCATGCGTTCAAGGATCCTGTCCTTGTCCTATCCATGCACGTTGAGCGATATTCTTAGTTGTCTTCTGAAGACAGGTTGATGAATGCCAGGAGCTGTGTAATGTGGTTGTCGCTGGTCAAGTTTGAGTCGACAATGCCTTCATTGTCGGATATTGGTAGTGTATCGTTGACCCATGAAATGGCATGTTGTACTCGGAAATATGTGTAAAGAAAACTGCACAAACGCCGCTCAAGCAAGGTGTGAAAGTCGTCGACCGACGACCGCTAGTTTTAACTTTTGACACCGTAATTTGCCGTTTCTTACCTATCACGTGCAAAATCACATGACGGACGCGTGGCAACCGCAGATTTTTTTTAGTGCTCTAACCGTTTCCCTTTAAAAGTGTTTTAAACCTTTTATTTTACATGAGCTAGTAAAGGGTAAACTAAAGAGTAAACAGACGGTAAAGGGTATGCAGGCTGCACCTAAGATAGGTGCGGCGAACACCACTTGTACGATGCCATAAATGGTAGCTGAGAGGGGGGTCGGCATTGAGAAGAGGAGGAAATAAAGTACAGGTACCTTTTCACGTGCCCGTCGCATGTCCACAAGCTCTGGTTCGTTGAGAATTAAACCCACATGTTCCAAGGGTAGTTGTACGGGTGCGTTGTTGTCTCGACGAGCAGACATGCTTGAAACAGCCTGCACGGATGTGAGATTGATAATTAAAAAGTGTCCTCCTTACCTTGCCCGCTGTGACATGCTCAGTGTTTTCGTCGCGGCTATAGAGCACGGCAGCTAGATCAGAGTCGACGAGTCTGCTTTGGTATGCATTCTATAACATGATGAGTGACCGTGTTTAGGAAATCTGTGGATGCGCACGTTGAACTTTCTGGAATCCTTTGTATGACCCATGAGCGTGTGTAGGTCATTTTCTTCTAGTTCCCGAGAGATCCGGTTAGAGGCGCCGCGTCGAAAACAGTATGGGGTGACATGAACTGGGGGGGGAAATCAGCGAGATGAAATCATGCATGATCCTTACATACCAATGAACCCATCTGCCAAACTGACGCGTCGTAAATGGCTGCTGTATGCGGTATAGGTCAATGCACGGTCTGAAGAAATGCCCCAGACGCCGTTGACCAAGACCTCGGCACGTGCGACACACTGGGAACGCGATTCGAGCTTCAGGGTCAAGATGTGGTGGTCCGTCGGCGGTATCTTGGGGGAAAAGATCTGCTCAGCACTAGTAACGTCGGCAAATATCTGGTCTTCGATGGCGAGAGCTACCGCCTGGGTGACAGGGCACATTGCGCGGTTTGTGTTGGGCTCGGGATAGAGGACAAACTCTTTGTATACAGACTTTTTCCCCCGGTACCCTTTCTGGCGGCGTATCTTGACGATGATGAGAGGATGATGGGGGTCGTCTTCGTTGGGAATGACGTGAAAGACATGTTCGCCCCATGTGAGAGCCTCGTTGGTGCAATTGTACTTGGTTCCTTCGACGAGGGCTCCGGGGCGCTCGGTCATGAGCGACTGGATATTGATGAAATAAGCAACTTGGAGCACCATGCGAAGCGTTCGGAACCCGTTGTCCCTGAAAAGTGCTCGGGCAAGGACTTCAAAGTCAGTGGCGCTCATGGAGTGTTTCGGCTTCGAGTCAGTGCAGAGCGGTACGATTTCTGCGAGCTGTTCAGAGTCGATGTAGGTGTAAACCTGTTGGGTGTATTCAAAGGGAACGGGTTTTAGAGCTTTGCGTCGCCAGATCCCAAAGAAGGAGCCCATGAGGGAGCGGATGGTGTCCCTCGGCGAATACTCGCTGATACGACCTTTGGAGGAGAGTGCTTGGTGCGTGGTGAATGCTATGAAGGCCTCTATAATGGTGTGAGTATATGCGTATACGCGTGTGTGGAAGACGTACCTCGTGGCGGGAGCTTTGTGTCGATGTCGATCTCGGGGTAAACCTGGAGATGGTTGTCTTCTGGCTGCTCGGCGCAAAACTCTCTCCAGTCCCGCTTCAGCCGCCTGACTACGCAGAGGGATGTGCGAGCAAGACGTTTGACAAACCGCCGAGTAAAGAAACCCATGCTCTTGATCTTTGCAGCAACGGCGGGTACGGCGGAACGTTTGTCGAGACGCTCTTTGCGAGTGGTGGGTTTTGGATGAAGAGGCATGGCGCCAACGGGGCCCGGAGGGCGACAAGGATGGGCGGTGTTTTCGAGCAGCTTTTAGAGGGCACCATGGCAAATTAAATCCGGGCAAAACGCGTCGTTGAATCCGGGCAAAAACGCGTCGGATACCCAAGGATTTGCGACGGACGCTTGTGATTTCAGAGGCGCGTCCCCAGAGTGACGCGTTGTGAATACGAAGCAGAGTGATCTGCGCTGCACATGTGATGCAGAACAGAAAGGGGAGGAATGACCGGATGCATATGCCTGGTGCTGAGCTTGGTGGACATTGGTAAAAGAGAGAAATACGCCTATGCCATTTTTGGCAGAGTAGAGGGAGATGCAGAGTCGAGCAGAAGCGTAGCCGCCGCGTCGGCCATGGTGGTAAAGAACATGTCGTCGCGGGAATTGCCGCGCACCTTCCTCTCAAACTACAACGCCTACGTGGGAACAGCATTTCGACGAGTATATGACTGCAAACGATGAGTTGTATGAAGATCAGTCTATTGTGACGTGGTGGGGTGTAAGTACTTTTCTTGTTTGCACCCATTTCATTCATTGAGGGCTTCTCTAGTTGAACTCTGAGCGTCTTCCGGTATGGGGAACTGGGGAAGCAGGAAAGTCAGTGTTCACCGCCATCCGCCGTGCCAGTCAAAGTTGGGTTGCGATTTGATATTGACTAAACCTTCTGTGTACTATTACTCTAGGCAGCACGAAGATGGAAAGAATAGTAGTCGACAAGGTTTTCTGTCGTTTATTTGACGTTATTGCTGGAAAGACTTCGCTCGAACACAACGACAGCATCGCTTTGTATACAAAATGAAGACAAATTACTCCATATGTGGATGAACGAGAGAAATGTGTATCGGAAGCGTTGCAGCCTCACCATTGACGAACGGCTGAAGCGAAGGCGACATCATCTTATGGATTTTGACACCTGAATCTTTGAACTCGAATGTCCTGATCATAATAGCGAGAACGATCTTAATCTGCATCACAGCTGACGAAACGATGAGAAGGATTTCACAAAACGGGAGAAGAACCAACACACCTAAGCGCCATCCAATGCATGCGTGAGGACCATCACCAAAGGTAGAGACATTAGTCCAAGGTCCATGTGGAAGGTCCCTTGAGGGTGGTATACCATTCGGTGTCATCCATCGCTCAGGGATGAATTCGTGGGCGTTGGGACCCCATATCGCCGGATTAGTGTTCAAGAGTGTAAATGGAATCGTGAATTGCTGCAAAAAAATAAAAATAAAAATATTTGAGACTTCGAACAGCGTTTAAGCTTACAAACTCACGTCGCCGGCCTTGACAGGAAGGGCAGTAATAATCTCGCCGTTTTGAAGTGTGACGGGATTGTGCAAAGGGATAGCATCATCACACATCGCTGCGCGAGAAGTTTCCGCAGAGGAAGGATGTAAGCGGAGGCTGCAAATGTCCGAGTCAACCACTGGAAACGTTGGTAGTGGAGAGCGGACCTTTCGCGTGTAACAGCATCAAGGTAAGGGAGATTCTCGATGCTCTTTGAGTCGAGTTCGGTACCTGCGAGCTCTTCCCGAAGTTTGGTCTGGACCTTTATATTCTTTGCTAAGTCCAGCAGTGTGAACATTACATTTCCCGACGAGGCTTCGAAACCGGCCATTCTGCAAATGAGCTATGTCAGTCTTGTGAGTATCACAGACCAAGATAATTCTTACACGACAGTCGTAATCTGTATGATGGATTAGAACATGATACGAGACAAGCAGAGATTGACTAACATTGTCCAACAACTGCTGACTGGATAATTTTGCACTGGAATCATCCTTTCCGCTCCATGATTCCCTCACAAGGATAGAAAGAATATCGCTACCGTCAGGACTCGAAGGCTCTTTCAGTAGGTCTCCGGTCACTTGTTGAATCACCTTCTTCGCGATGCCGTCTTCTTGTAAAGCGGCTATCGGAAGCTTTGCAATCCAGGGAAACATCCCGATCACTATCGGCGCCAAGAAAGCCGGAAACGTAGAAAACTTCTGCACATCTTCGCGCCAGGACCCAAGAATAGCCTGCGCATCTGGGGATTCGTGACCGAAATCACGTCCGAAGCCTACTCGACATATAATCTCGAGCCTAAAAAGCAACTTCGAATAAGCCAAGGCAGACAAAAAGATATACAAGACGCACATGCAAGGAGGGATGTACAAACTAAGATTGACTATTCCTGCGCTGCCTTGAGCATCAACTTCGCTTGCCAACCTAGATGCACACTGCAGAAAATCTAAGAACAGTTCTGGTCCCGAAAAAGAACCTGATTCGAACCTTCTCAGCGCATTGTATGACATCGTCAAACATTTTCTGGACTGCAGAGGGTCTAAACCAGTGCATTCGACGGTATGAGCAAGAAGGGGAGAGAAAGGGGAGGGCGACGCACGTAAAAGCAGGTACTAGTAGCCTGCGTTGAAACTTGTGTTCTTCGCCTTCTGCCCAAGCGACACCTCGACCAACGACTTTGACCACAATTGGCTGAAAGGCTTGAGATTTCACTGTCACCGGACATAAGAAACCGTGTAGACACTGAAAACTTAAAATACCAGCATACAATAGATATGTGCGTTCTGGATGATGACTGGTGAGATTTTGGTATAGAATATTGGCAGCGTACATGCCTGAGAAATATGCTGGGCAACCAGGTTGTCTCCGACGATCACCTATACGCACATTTTGATAATTGGTAAACTTGGGTGACCGATACAATGAGCTGGAGTGTACGTACGCGATCCCCTTGAAAGAGTGCCGCTTTGATCCTGAAAACTTGTCCCAGAAGACCTGCCCACCGCGTATACTCCGCGCTGACCTCACCCTTGGATACCCTGTATTCATGTCCCCACAGTATACTTGCCTCTCCAGCGGGCTGAGGAGAAGTTGGATTAGCTTGTATGCGCGTATTTCCGGCGAAATGGTTGGCTCACAGCGACGGGAAGTTTACTGACTACCGAACGCCTCTGAAAAAGGTGTTGGAGAAGGAGAGTAGCAGCGAGAAGAGCGATGCCCGCAGAAAGCGCTTGGATGGTGTACATGACCGTCACTGAAGCGAGGCTACACTTTGAGAATGACACCGTTATAAATGTTTTGTCTTCTGTGGTTCTAATAGGAGTAACGTAGATGATAGCCGTTCTGTTATGCCCTAAGGAGAAAATTTAAAGACAGATTGAATGGTGAAGTAACTTGACTGAATTGTAAACACACCAATGCATACCGTGATTGCTACATTGCTGCTCGATGCTCGGAGCCGTTTTGGTGCAGGATTGCCTAAAATGAGTACCGAGAGCGAAGATTCTTGTCCTGAAACCTGGAATGGATCAGTACCGGCTCTTGTTGGTCAATTGCCGAGGTACGAACGAATCGGAACAATTCATCGTGTCGCCAGCAGTACTATTCATTCAAGTACGTGCCATATGGTGCCAAGTCGATGGGTTGCTTTTCAGGGGATGCCACAATTTGAAGTGGTGGTAGCGGTCACGGTCGTGATAAGTCCCATGATGGTGGTATTTGTTGAGAGTGAACTATGACAGTCCGAAGTCGACGCGATCGGCCCACGCCGATGCTCCACACGTGGTTGCCCGATATCAAGCAAATGAAACACGAACACCAACCTGGCGAGGCCGACGGGGAACGTCTGTGTACACTGTAGAGCCGGACAGCCGCAATCTCATGAATACTTATGACAATTTTTTTTATTGACGATAAAATGTCCATTGGATACATAAGCCCTTCAACTGTCGGTACGTGAAGCTCTGAAGAGGGATAGTGGGGTATATAACAACATGAGCAATAGATAGATATGTGGTAGATCGACTTGAAGACCTCGTGCGACACCACCGAGCCATTCGGTTTCGTCACTCCTAGGAGATATATATCTTCCGGAGCTGGTCCTCGGTGGCTTGTTCGTCGCAGATGGGACATGCCGATGTATATTTCAGCGCAGCGCGGATGCACCGTACGAAATACACGTGTCCACACGGAGTCGCGCAGAGGGTCGTGTGCTCTTTTTCGCACATTGGACACGAGAAGGAAGACGTCTCTTCAACATCTTCTTCATCGCTCTCCTCTCCGTCGTCGGTCGCCGCATCATTCTGGAAGGTCGACGTCAAGACCAGGTGGCGAACAGGAGAAGAGACTACTCACAAATGATGGCGGCAACCTGAGATACTCCGGGTCTTCAAAGTCGTACTCATTGCTGTCTTCCCATGAGGTATCGAGGGGCTCGTCTCCTGATTCGGAGACTTCATCGGGATACTCCTCTTCGCCCCTCTCATCCTCCCAGCCGTCTTCGAGGTCATAATAATCCTCTTCTTCAGAGTCGTCGTCGTCGTCACTGTCATCATCGTCGGAGCCATGGACTTGCTCCATGTGGACGCGAAAGCCTGCCGCTGTACGGCAGTGCTTGTCGCAGGGCATGCAATAATGGTGATTCGGTGCCGTGACGCAGTGCTAGGAAGGAAAGGGACGCGTTAGTGTACTCGACAAGCGTAGAAAGACAATAACTTACAAGACGAAGAATTTGGCCATTCAAAAATCGACGGCCACATCTCCAACATTCGGGATGGTCGTTGGAGTTCATAATGTGCTCGGCTCGTTGCCGTTTATCGAAGAAGTACTCGTCGCACAATGCGCAGTACACTCCGTCCATGCGTATCATATCGGTAGACATGATGATAGATGATAATGGTTGGTTGGTTCGATGGTGGTTGTTGGTTGTTCAAAGTGTTGTAATTGTGGGGATCCAGGCTGCAGAGCGCCATTTTATACCATTCGTTGGTATGCGCATGTTTTGACGCGTCTTAGACATGGCCTCGAGAAACAAGTATCCAAGACTGCCGGTTCTTCGAATATGGACCTTCGAGTTGAAAGGAGGCATTTTTGGTTCCATGGAAGCATCGTCTTCGATCAGTTCAAAAGGGGCTATGGCCCGTAGATAGTCTCGAAGGGGAGTGAATCCTTGTCCGGCGGCAGCTGTGGGCGACGAGTGCTGTGTGATTGTTTGGGGCAAGACGACAATGCGTGGAGATGGGATTTTCCGTTGTATTCGATAGCTTCCGTCTCTCCTTGACAACGTAGGTGTCACTATAGGAGGAATATCTGCCGGTGAAACAGTTTCAAGGCCACCGGTTTCTCCGCGGACGAGGAACTGTGTCAACAGATGAGCGAAGAGGTGGAGACTTTGTGTTGATGCAACATCAGAAGTAGGACAATGAGCACAAAGTACAGTGCTCGGGGACATCTTTGAAGTCGCTAGGATACCGTACATACGCCAGAGCAGTAGTATGCTGGCGAGGCGAGGCATCGTGCCGCGTCAACGACTCTAGTGACTGAGCGTGGTCGTGGTGGGCGGAGCGGTAGTGTCAAGCGAGTGAGATGTCGGGAGCGTGGTTGTGGTAGGTGATAGAGAGCGGTCAGGAGCGACCTGGTAGTGACGAGACGTCGACGACGACTCTAGCGAGCGAGCGTGCGTGACAGGGAGCGTGGCATGGGGAGCGTGGCCGTGTGGTCATGTCGAAGCGGCAGTGTCAAGCGTGGTCGCTGAGGCGAGGCGTCGACGAGCAAGCAGGAGCGACGTGATGGTAGCTGACAGAGAGTACTGTACTATTTCGTTCAATTCGAACCTTGGTGTGACGCGTGACGCGTTTGGACCAATTCGAACGCTCGAACGGGGCATCGAGGACGTGTGACGGACGAAAAAATTCGAACCTCAAAGTTCGGAGTTAGCTTCAATTGTATAGCTTTACAATGAAATTTTGGAAAATTTTGCACCAAAGATCGACAAATTAGGCATTTCCAGTGAATGTTTCAAATTTTAGTCCAGTTATCGCTTGGTTAGGGCGAATTTTTGGTTTTGGACTCGTGACGGGGTGCGAAATCAATTCGAACAAGCCTCCCGTGATGCGTGACCAACAGTAGTTTTTCGTACTCGAACGGGGCCTTCGTGACGCGTGACGTTCGATTTGAACGAAATAGTACAGTAGTGTGTGACGGTGTCGACGCGAAGTGTCACAGTCGCGTCAGTTGCACGTGCAGATGACATTGACCGGTGGCGGGCCAAGTGGGACGACCCAGGACGACCCCCTGGAGCTGGAGGGGCGTCGGGAGTTGTGGAGCAGGCGACTAACATTGCCAAGTGGGCCAAGTGTCAAAGATCTCGCCGGGCGTGAGTTCAAACCCAAAGCCCGTGATTTGGGGGCGATTGTTATCCAGTGCTCGTGTACAAACGCAGATTGTGTTTGCTTTGAACCAAATTGACAATAGCGAAAGCAGCCGAAATCAAGCCGAAACTTGCCAATTAGTCAAGCGGCCCGTCTCAAAGCCATAGGCATTCCCTAAGATCCCTAAGTGCATTTACGCGCCTACTCCTAGAAGCGTTTCTACATCATTCACCCAAGACAACGCGCGCTTATGTTGCTACCAGAATGTCGGCCTTTCCCATGTGCTGCCCATGTTTCCGATTCTGTGTCACAAAATGTGACACCTGCCCTTTCTTCCTTACCATCACGTCGTTTCTCTCGTGTACCCTTCCACTGCCTCCATGGACGGTCTCTACGAATATCAATCACCTGCGCATACAACAGCAAAGTCGCATTGATCTGGCGTTCTTCAAGGCGACTCGGGTACTGCTCCCTTACGATCCTTGCCATTGCCGAACCTACTTCACCAGGTAGACGAAGCGACCTCCCGGTCTGATGATGCTGCATATATGCGGCTTTGGCGAAGAGGCGGCACGGTGTGGATGGGTCCTGGCTAATTGGTGTGTGATTCGTTCAATTTATCGTCCCACATTCAACAGAAACCCTTCGCCAGGACATCGTTACAAACCACGCCAGGAATCTCCTATGAACAACTCACAATCTGTCCGCCTCGCGCGTAGGGCGTGCACGCGACTGAGCTTCACTGAGTTGGCTTTCAGTTCAATAACCCCTTCTATACTCATACCGCGTACCGTAATAGATCGGAATTCCCTGCGCTTCTGTCACCAACTGACGACGTGGTCCGTGATAATCTGTCCTTCTTCGAAACCCTGTGTCTAATTTTCTGTGTAGTGACTGCACCATCCAAAGGCATCGGCGGCCATATGGAGTATTACTACGGGTGGGACGAGCTCGTGATGGGACAAGCGGAGGAGTAGGGATTTGCCCAGTAGGTAGTGAACGTAGCCACAGAATGTGCCGTAGTGTACAGCAATAGATCAGAATCGACTGCAATTGCTCCCAATCGCTATCATGGGCCCTGGTATATTGGGGCCAATTTAAGTCTCTAACCGTAAGCGCTCATAATGGATACAAATAGAAAATTTTCGTGTATTTGGACAAACGTAGATTATTTCCACTACGATCACAAATAATCTATGGTAATCGCCCCCAAACCACGGGCTTTTCACTGGGGTTCAAACCTCACCGTTATCAACTTCTTTTTGCATGGAACTATGAATCTTAATGAAATTTGATGATCGAAAATTGAAGTTGCACAACTGAACTCAAATAGCTCAAACTCAAGAGACAAGTGACGTCAAGCCTCAGAACTCAACACTCAAGAGTCCAAGAGGAACCAGCTGCCCAACCATTACACTGTGTTCGGATTACATCTCGGGAAGGTTGAATCGCACTCTTCCTCGTTGTGACCCAGCTCTTCCCGACAGATAAATATGATAGATGCCCACTTCACCTTTCGTTACACAGCGCCTGCTGGTCAGGCAACGATGCCTCGCCCTCAGGCATATCCGAGATCTTGATGTGGTAAAAAAAAGGTTGCACGTGGTTATCAACGTCGCTGGAGAATCGAGGAGATGGCAGATGCGCTGCTGTGGTCTACCCCGTGAAGAAGACGCCATGTCAACTGGAGATGCCGGTGTCCTTAAGAATGAACCGATACAGCGAGTCAGCAATCACCGTGACAAGAATGAGCCTGGTGATCGTAGCATTCCAGAGTGAGTTCCTGGGCTACTTCACACACTGAAATACTGAATTATTGTGGCTCAAAGTGAAATATACAAGCTCCCCGTGATGCATGGAGCTCAAAATGATACTGATATTGTTATTGCTCCGATGTCATTGTACAGATACACACTGTGAAAGCAGATAGTCAATGGAACGGCGCATGTCGACAAAAATCAGTATCTCACAGGAGGGAGAACCCATCGCCCCGACTTCAAGGCCGGTGCCACAGGTAAAAAGGGTCCTCAAATAGTGTGTTCCACTTCTCAATCCGCATCTCAAAGTCGCCTCCACTGGTAGCTCGGATACCCTCTTCCAGGTGATACCTATACTTATCCTGCTCAAACTGTACTTCAACCAATTTCAGCAGTCCTCCATCACGACGGGAGCGCACCATGCCGAGTATGGTGGCACACTCGTCCTCTGAAGGTTGTGATATACACAGAATGAGATGTTGTAGCTTAGGTAGGACAGAGGGAGAGGTGAGGGCCTCGACAATGCCATTGATCATCCGTGGAGGAAGCCCGAGTTTGAGGCGAGAAATGGTAGAACACGCGTCCAATGCGAACATTCTACTAGGTATGACCGACGTGAATATTTCCGCGCTGACGCTCAAACTCTCAAGACGACATCTCGATCGATGAAGAAAACGGGTGATGGTTTCTTGTGCGGATGGTGACTGAGATCCTTGTGGGACATAGTTAATGGCGGTCAAACTGCTGAGGAGAGGTGCGGATAGGACGTTGAGATTATCCACGTTTGTAACATAGAGGTGACTGAGCTGTGCTACCGTGACCAACGGCACCTCCTTTGTAGCCAGTGTCATCCAAAGGTAACACCTTTTGAGCTTCGGTAGTTGGGAAAGAAGACGTAAATCTTCTAGACAAGTGATAAACCCAGAGAAATGTGTTATTCCGGGCGGTAACTTTATCTGATGGAGCCTGTTCCCGCGAAGACTCACTTGCCGTAGCTGCGGAGCACTTAAACACATGTCAGAGCGATAATCATATGCATCATAGATCTCTATGTCAATTGTCTGCAGGGCTGGAAACTGCGAGATAGATTCCAGATGACGCATATGATGCTTGGTAAGGAAAATGAGCAGGTTCTTCCACCGTTGGCAGGATTGCACAAGCAGAGACATGATTCCATCATCTCCTGCAGGATTGACACAGATAATCTGCAGATTGAGAAGATGTTCGCCCGTGTGCTCGAGATAGGTCTCCAATTTCCCCAGAGCATATTTGGAGGAAGATGTCCGCACGACAAGCTTCCGAGCCCAGGACGCTGGCGAGCTGTGCAAGGTATCCCTCCAAAGCCCACAGACACGACCCAAAACCCAAAGAGGCCCGGATACGTCTAGGCTATGGCAGTTTCGGAGGCTCCAATTCTCATCTGCTTCCTGCCACCAAGAATCACCAACAGAATCGAAGATTTCGATGAGAATATCGCGAGGGAGACGACGAATGGGAGCATAGATTGATTTGCGACTTTCGAGAGCTGTCAGGACTGTACATCGACGCAACTGGATCTCTTCAAGCTGGGCAGCATACAAGGTTTGCAGCTGTTCTAACTCGACAATTTCAGCGCTGACCAAGGCATGGTCAGAGTCGAGCAATGGTTGTGGCCCACGTAGAATTTGCGAAACGAGGTTATCCGAACTCTGGCTGGCTTTGAGACATGGCTCGAGGGGAAGGAGGTTGATGAATCCACAGTCGCAGCAGGTGAAACACGACATGAAGAGTAAAGGCAAGAGTCGCACGTGGTATTGGTATTGGTACCGGCACAAGGTCCCAATAAGGAACGGCCGGGTCCACAGCCCTGCCGTTACCATGTGCTGTGGTACTCACTCTGCTGTTGATTCCCCACACTTTTTTCGCGCTTCATGAATCGTGGTGTGGAAAGGGTTCGGAACCGAAAGGGAATTCGTGAGGATTGTCAGATGACGACACACCTTTTGCACTGGGCAGTGGGTCGCGACGTCGGCGTCAGTGTGGGACTATGTTCCTCTTGACTACTAATACTGTCCTATTTCAATCAATTCAAATGGCCTGTGACGCGTGACCTTCTGGGACCAGTTCGAATAACCGAATACCTCTTCCGGGACAGTGACATTCGGACAAAATCCGAATAGGTGGCAGTGCTGTTGCATGATTTCGTACTTATCCTGCTGATCTAGGCCACCAAAATTCACCTAAAATGTGCACGGACGAGAAATTTTTGTAATTCAAACGCCGTTTGAGCCAAGATTTACCAAGAATGGGTCATTTTTTAATTTTCTTTGTATCAGTGATCCCTGAACCTTCTCGAATGGTACGTGTGTGACCAGTGACGAGGGGTCAATTTCCAAATACGAATGACCCCTCCGAGACATGTGACATTCGAATTGAATCAAATAGGACAGTATTTAAACATTCAACTAGATACCGCTACTATTTTCCTGTTGCTACCACGGCATTCAGGCCAACAACCCTCCATCTACAAACTGAGATTGAATACTCCTGCATCGGCACCTTCTTGAGCTTCAAGTCCGCTTGCCAATCTGGAAGCACACTTGTCAAATCGCATTTAACACTTCGTCCGTCTCGAAAAGGAGAGCAAATTCAAAACCTTTTCGGCACATTGTAAAACATCGTCAGTCAATCCCTTGATTGCAGAAAGCCTGCATGACGGAATTGCATAGGCAACCGTAGTAGAATTGACAACAACTTGCGTGAAGGCAGGTACTAGAAGCATGCGTTGGAACTTGTGTTCTTCACCTTCTGCCCAAGCGACCTCGGCCAACATATTTGACCACTATTGGCTCGAAGGCTTGAGATTTCACTGCCGTTTAGCATGTAAGCAACCACAGAGACACTTATAAGACACGCATACAGTAGATATATGCGTTCTGGATGATGGCTGGTGAGATCTTGGGTGAGGAACATTGGTTCGCGTACATGCCTGAAAAATATACTGTGCTACCAGATTGTCTGCGACGATCACCTATACACAGGTTTATGCCAATTAGCAACTCGCGCAACGTTTAATGCCGCAGTGTATGCACACGATCCCCTTGAAAGAGCGCCAGCAGAGCTGCCCACCGCGTATACTCGGCGCTGACCTCACCCTTGGATACCTTGTATTCATGTCCCCATAGTATACTTGCCTCTTCAGCGGGCTGAGATAAGGGGAAAGTTTGATCAGCTTGTATGCGCGTATTTCCAGCGAAACTGTCGACTCGCAGCGACGGGAAGTCTAGTGACTACGAGAAAGCCGTTGAAGGAGAGCAGCAGCGAGAAGAGCTATGCCCGCATGACCGTCACTGAAGGAAAGGACCAATGGGAGTAGCGTAGATGATAATCGTACTGCTATGCCCTGAGAGAGAAAAAAGACAAGTTGAATGGTGATGTAACTTGACTAGATTCCATCGTTGATACACAACTCTTGTAGTGTGTACTGTACAGCGTGCGCCGCAGGCATTCTGAGATCATTTGGCAACAGGTTTATAGAACTGGGGAGGCAGGAATGTCAGTGTTCACCGCCATCCACCGTGCCAGTCAAAGCTGGGTTGCGATTTGATATTGACTAAACTTTCTGTGTGCTATTACTCTAGGCAGCACGAGGATGGAAAGAATAGTAGTCGACAAGGTTTTCGGTCGTTGATTTGACGTTATTGCTGGAAAGACTTCGCTCGAACACAGCGATGGCATCGCTTTGTATACAAAATGAAGACGAATTACTCCATATGTGGATGAACGAGAGAAATGTGTATCGGAAGCGTTGCAGCCTCACCATTGACGAACGGCTGAAGCGAAGGCGACATCATCTTATCAACTTTGACCCCCAAATCTTTAAACTCGAATTTCCTAACCATAACAACGAGGAGCATCTTGACCTGCATCACACCTAACGGAATATTGAGCGAAATTCCTAAGATACGCGAAGAAGGACGACGGACCCAAACGCCATCCGATGCACACACGAGGACCATCGGCAAAGGTAGACACGTTGCTCCATGGTCCACGCGGGAGGTCGTTGGATGGCGGTACGCCATCTGACGCCATCCACCGCTCCGGGACGAACTCCTGGGCATTGGGACCCCATGTTGCGGGATTAGTGTTCAAAAGCGTGTAGGGTATAGTGAATTCCTGCAGTAAAGCAGGCTTCAATCAATAAGATAGATGGGGGTTTATAAGCGGACACATACATCGCCTGCTCTTACGGGAAGGGCGGTGATAGTCTCACCGGTTTGTAGTGTGACGGGCCTGCGTAAAGGGATAGTATCGTCGCAAATGGCTACACGGTGTGTATCCGCAGCTGAGGGGTGCAAGCGAAGACTACAACGGTGAGAGTCAATGCCGACGATAACGACTCGATACTTGGATCTATTAGCGGACCTTTCACGTGTAACAGCATCAAGGTACGGCAAGTTCTCGATGGTCTTCTAGTCCAGTTCAGCAGCAAGGAGCTCTTCTCGAAGCTTGGTCTGCGCCTCCATATTATGTGCTAGGTCGAGCAGAGTGAACATTACGACTCCCGACGAGGTTTCGAAACCAGCCATTCTGAGAGACTTGTCAACCAAAGCAACTTCCAAAGCAGGAGGAATAGTTACAGAAGGGTTGTGATCTGTACAAGGTATTAGAACACGAAGAAGAGGAAAGCAGAAACTGGCTAACATTGTCAATCAACTGTTGATTAGATAGCTTCACTCCTAGATTTGCTTTACCTTCCCATGATTCCCTCACAAGGATAGAGAAGATAGCTCGTCCATCAGGGTTTGAAGGCTGTTTCAATAACTCTACGGCCACTCGTTGGATCACTTTCTTCGCGAATCCATCCTCTTGGAAAGCCTCGATCGGGAGCCTTGCAATCCAGGGAAACATTCCGATTAACCTAGGCGCCAGGAAGGCCGGGAGTGTGGCGAATTTTTGAACATCTTCTTGCCAAGATCCAACTATAGCCAGTGCATCCGGGTTTTCATAGCCAAAGTCACATCCAAAACCAACTCGACATATGGTCTCAAGCCTAAGAGGAAATGGGTTAAATACTGAATGGTAGGATTTAGAGGACATACGAGCAGGCTGGGATGTACAAACTGAGATTGAATACTCCCGCATTGACACCTTCTTGAGCTTCAAGTTCGCTTGCCAATCTAGAAGCGCACTTCTCAAATCTTAACACGTCGTCCCACTCGAAAAGAGGAGTGCAACAAAAACCTTTTCGGCACATTGTAAAACATCGTCAGCCATGCCATTGACCGCAGAAAGCCTATATGATGTAGTTGCATAAGTAATCATAATAGAAGTGACAATAACTTGCGTGAAGGCAGGCACTAGAAGCCTGCGCTGGAACTTGTGTTCTTCGCCTTCTGCCCAAACGATACCTCGACCAACAATCTTGATCACTACTGGTTCAAAGGCTGGAGACTTCACTGCCGTTTAACATGTAAGCGACCGTGGAGACACTTAAAAGACCCGCATACAATAAGTATATGCGTTCTGGATGATGCCGGGTGAGATTTTTAGCCAGAGGCATATCTTGATAGCGCACATACCTGAAAAATATGCCGTGCCACCAAATTATCTGCGACGATTACCTATATACGCGTTTTTACCAATTAGCAAACTCGGCCAATCGATATGATACGCTAGAGTTTACGTACGCGATCCCTTTGAAAGAGCGCCGCTTTGATCCTGAAAACTTGTCCCAGCAGACCTGCCCACCGCGTATACTCTGCGCTGGCCTCACCCTTGGCTACCCTGTATTCATGTCCCCACAGTATACTTGCCTCTTCAGCGGGCTAAGATAAGGGGGAGTTTGATCAGCTTGTATGCGCGTATTTCCGGCGAAACTGTCGACTCACAGCGACGGGAAGTCTACTAACTACCGACCGCCTTTGAAAAAGGCGCCGGAGAAGGAGAGTAGCAGCGAGAAGAGCGATGCCCGCAGAAAGCGCTTGGATGGTGTACATGACCGTCACTGAAGCGAGGCTACACTTTGAGAACGACGCCGTTATAAATGTTTTGTCTTCTGAGGTTCTAATGGGAGTAACGCAGATGATGGCCGTTCTGTTACGCCCTAAGGAGAAAAAGTGAAAGCAGGTTCAATGGTGAAGTAACTTGACTGAATTCCAACCATACCAATGCACACCGTGATTGATACATTACTGCTCGATACACGGAGCCGTAGTGGTGCAGGATTGTATAAAGTAAGCACAGAGAATGAAGATCCCTGTCTTGAAACCTAGAATGGATCAGTACCGGCTCTTGTTGATCAATTGCCGAGGCACGAACGAGGAACAATTCATCTCGCCGGCAGTACTATTCATTTGAGTACGCGCCATACAGTGCCAAGTCGATGAGCTGCCACGGTTTATTGTGGTCGTCAGTTGTGAAGTGGTGGTGGCGGTAGGTTAAAAGGACCATGATGGTAAGAGCGACAGTCGACGCGACCGAATGCTAATGCTCACACGTGGTTGCCCGATATTAAGTAACTTAAACACGAACATCGTCAGACACCAACCTGGCAAGGCCAACGGGGAACGCGTGACCGTATGGCGCCAAGCAGCCGCGATTTCATGAATCATGAATAATAATAATAATAATAATAATAATAATAATAATAAATACTGACGATAAGATGTACATTGGATACATAAAAGTCCTTCATCTGTCGGTACGTGAAGCTCTGAAGATGGGTGTGGGATAGTGGGATATATAACAGCATGAGAAATAGTGGTAGATCGACTTGAAGACCTCGTGCGACACCGCCGAGCCATTCGGTTTCGTCACTCCTGGGAGATATATATCTTCCGGAGCTGGTTCTCGGTGGCTTCTTCGTCGCAGATGGGACATGCCGATGTATATTTCAGCGCAGCGCGAATGCACCGTACGCAATACACATGTCCACACGGAGTCGCGCAGAGGGTAGTGTGCTCTTTCTGGCACATCGGACACGAGAAAAACGACGTCTCTTCGACATCTTCTTCATCACTCTCCTCTGCATCGTTGGTCGCCGCATCATTCTGAAAGGCTGACGTCAGGACTGGGAAACTAACAGGAGAAGAGACTACTCACAGATGATGGCGGCAACCGCAGATACTCCGGGTCTTCAAAGTCGTACTCGTTGCTGTCCTCCCATGAAGTATCAAGGGGCTCGTCTCCTGATTCGGAGACTTCATCGGGATACTCCTCTTCGCCCCTCTCATCCTCCCAGCCGTCTTCGAGGTCATAATAATCCTCTTCTTCAGAGTCATCGTCGTCACTGTCATCGTCGTCGGAGCCATGGACTTGCTCCATGTGGACGCGAAAGCCTGCCGCTGTACGGCAGTGCTTGTCGCAGGGCACGCAGTAGTGATGATTCGGTGCCGTGACGCAGTGCTAGGAAGGAAAGAGACCCGTTAGTGTACTCGGCAAGCGTAGAAAGACAATAACTTACACGACGAAGGATTTGGCCATTCAAAAATCGACGGCCACATCTCCAACATTCAGGATGGTCGTTGGAGTTCATGATGTGCTCGGCTCGTTGCCGTTTATCGAAGAAGTACTCGTCGCACAATGCGCAGTACACTCCGTCCATACGTATCATATCGGTAGACATGATGATAGATGATAATTGTTGTTTGGTTCGATGGTGGTTGTTGTTGGTTGTTCAAAGTGTTGTAATTGTGAGAATCCAGGCTGCAGAGCGCCCCCATTTTATACCTTCCGTTCGTATGCGCATGTTTTGCCACGTCTTAGACACGAATTCCGGAGGAAAAAGTACCGGTTCTTCGAATATGGCCCCTCTTGTCGAAAGGAGGCTTTTTTGGTTCCACGGATGTATCGTCTGCGATCGGTTAAAAAGAGCCACTGCTGGACACAGTTTCGAACGGCGGTGAATCCTTGACCGGCGGCAGCTTTAGGTAACCAGTGCGGCATGATCCTGTCTGAGACGAAGATTAAAAGTGAGGCTCTCCACGGTGCTCGATAGCTTCCGTTCCTCCATCTCCGTAGCAACGTAGGTCTCACCGATGTCTAAGAGGGCGATCTGCCGGCAAAACAACTTCGCAAAATCACCGGTTTCTCCTGGAAATACGACTTTTTGTATGAGATCGTCGCTGTCGATTAGGTTGGGAGTCCAGAATGCAGACGTTAGTGTGGATGCGGCATCGTGGGATGTACAATGATAATAGAAAATTGGTTGCGACTACCTTTGAAGTGCTGGATCATCCATGGTCAACAGACACAGGAGCGGACGACACGAGCAATTTATTCTGACGAATCTATGAGCGAAGGTTTGACTAGGACGGCGGCCGCACGAAGCTTCAAGTTCTAGCGTAAGAACAGCGCAGTTCACGACCCAAGGGCCTCGATCACAAAATCGAGGATACAGCGCTCCTGCAGGAATGCTAAAACGGATCCACTATCAGCAAATGGGGAGGAAAACGAACTGCCAGGATGCATACCGTCCTTAAGGAGCGATTTCCTCAACTGCTGTGATAAGGTAGGTTTGCCACACGACTCATTTAAATGCATGTAGTAATGATACCGGGTCGCTGAGGACGCTCGGATGTCACAAATCACGTCTCCGTTGGGATACAGCAACGCCTTGTCGCGGACAACAGTCTGACACGTTATTGAACGCAAACTACTGCTGAGAATCAATAATGAAAGGACTTGAAGAACAAATTGTGACACGTACTCAGTGTCCTTCCCTGCACCATTTCCAGGCCCCGCATGAGCGTCCGCTGCTCATAGAATTCCATTTCGCCGTTACTCTCCGGCTGTCTCAAGTAAGGAAGTGATCATATACTCCAAAGTCATCAGTATCGTCAGTACACTTGGAAACACTTCCGGATCACCAAATCTGCTATTAGTAGAGGTCATAGTCATCAGCCTCAATCAACCCAATCGTCTTTGCGGCTGTGAGCATGCCCTCGGACGCGACGCTGCACTGTTGGAGGCTCAGATCGTCCTGATGGGTGAAAACTGAGTCACATCTCGGACGGTATGCACGCAACCTGGTGTGCAGAGATAAAGGAGAAATAAAGAAACAACGACAATGAGAATATTGTGCTGAAAACAAGCAGTCCGCTAATTCTTGGAGGCCACGTGAGGACATGGGTCCTTGTAGGTCCAGAGTTCTACGTCTTCATTTCCAAGATCAAGTGCTCTGCTGCTGTTAGCAGAGGGAACATATCGCGTGGAGTAAGTGATCGCGATATCATGGTGTCTGCCCCGTCGGATATGGCATTGAAACCGAGTCCTTGGCCCTGGACACCAGCTATTGTGAATGAGACTGGAGTAACGTTGATGTGCCGGACCTGCTAACCTCGTGCGAGACCACAAGATCAGTACCATTCATATCACAAGACGAGAAGTCTCCTTATCGCGGCTTCCCACTTGTCATAGAATTGATGTTATCTTGACTCACTTTGGACGCCTATGCAGTCAGTAACGATATTCACGAAAATGATGTATTACAATTCCTTTCATACACACTGCGCGGTGAGAAAAATTTATCCTCTGACCCTCACTACTTTCCGCTTGCCCTTCTGTGCGCCACCGGGCAATCCAGGGGCACCGGGAGTAGAACCAGGAGCAGCGTTGGCTTCTTGGGCAGTCATGCCAGCCTTGACAGTCTCTATCAGGACACCCGTGGATATAGCGGGAGAGTAGGGCGATACGCGGCTGGCGAGTGGAGGATGGGGTTCCGGGGGTATGGGGGGTCGTCTACCGCTAGTCTTAGTCAACTGTGGCGCTGAAGGTGACTTGGATTTCGTCGTTGCGGGTTGCTTGCCCTTTGTCGATGCCGACGTCGTTGTATGCGGCTTTGGCGCAGGGACAACAGGCTCGACTTTGGCTGGAGAAGTGTTGTAGGGAGGTTTGGGGATATTCTCTGGCTTTAGACGCTGTATCTGTATGCACACCATCTCCAAAAGCTGCTTCTCTGCGCAATAAGTTAGGAACGTAGCCCGACGTCGACGAGGTCGAGGGGCACTTACTGGTCTGGATGGTGGGATTCATGAGCCGACCGTCCTTCTTCCACAGTACCCTGACCCGGCCTGGGTTCTCCCAATCTCGAGGATGGGCCTTGTTCACTTCGTGGAGGGTGCCCAGACCGAGTCGGTTCGTAGCTTCTGCAATGTCTTTGCTAAGAGGCCACCACACGCTCTTTTCGCGCGCTACCCGACGCTGGCCAGTACCATAAGGACGCTTTGCGTCGATATATATTGGATATATACATGTCCACCTGGTGATGCATGAGAAGGATAAGGGGTATACAAGTAGATAAACGTACTTCTTATAGGGCGTAATGTCCGTCACTGCGTTCTTTGAATTTACGCTGTCAGACGACGTGGGCATGAACTGTGACGACGCCGACGACGCAGGTCCTGCACGCGGAGAAGGAAAGTCAAAGTCGTCATCCGAATTTATTTCCTCTAGTAGAGGGCCGTTGTATCCAGTGTTGGGAAGAGGCTGGCTGGGCAACGGCAGGTCGGTGTCGTCGTCGAACTCTTCGACTACAGCTGTTCTGCGGGACATGACGGGCGCTAGATGGTGGTATGCGATCAAGAGCAAAGTGCGACGAGCGACGCCGTAATTCCCACGTGGTCGTCGCCCTCTTCGTCGTCGACCCTCACGTTCATGCTGCTCAGATGCATCTCTCGTCGCCGTCGTTGGCGTACATCATGACCTTATTTCTGTACGGATAACTCTCGTACTACAACATGCCGGTGCTCATGATAGAAATACAGGACATGCCTTTTTCATGCTGTGTCTGGACAAGACACTCCACCCAGCACGCCAGGAAACAGCTCGCAGTCTCATATGATATGCCAGCCCTTTGGCGTCTGCGAGCCTTGCCCATCGGCGGCAGTGAGTAGGCTTCGCCGTCGTTATCGCCTATGAATACTGAACCGCAGCAATAGCTCAGCCAACCATTCTGCCAACCGTTCGGGAATCGTCGATTAATGCACTGTACAGAGGCAACAAGCACATCGCCTGAAGGAACCCCACCAAACACAGGAACAACACCAGAGGGAGAGCATCTCGTCTGGGAGCCCTGCGGACGGATAGTAGGGAAGGAGCGAGCAGATTTTTATGAATTTGTGGCCTGCAACCTGTTGTTTGCTATCGCGTCCCTCTTCATCCTATTCGCAAGATCCCGGCGGCTACAGCTCATTCATGCTCGGCAGCTGGCTGCGAGAATAGGGCTAAGCAGAGGCAGGCGTTGACGAGCGTTGTAATTGTAAGCCTTCCTTCTCTCAGTGATGTTTCCGATTTATTGACAGTTTGAGTCCAGTATTACTTTACGTTGTCGGACAGAATAGAATATTATGTCAGATCCACTATTTTCATGGTGAACCTCTCGAACAAAAGCTTCCAATGCAGCCAAACCGAAAGTCCCTTCGATGTCAAGAGCAATGCAAGCCACTGTCAGGCAAGGTAGTGTCTTCATATCATGACAATAATAGAGCCTTTGTTGAATTGTTGCCAGTCCTCGGTTAAAATTACAAGGATTCTTAAGAGACAATACACGGCAATCACTAATTTCATCTCCCATTGTTCGACAGGCACAATGGCGTAAGGTCGGCCGCGTGGTCTGGCCACACCTCGGATGGTACAAATAGGACAGGCGTCCTTGTCAAATACACGTTCTGTTGCCCTATTAAAACCGTCGATCGGAAATTTCCCTTCAACCTTTCTTTTCCCTTCACGCTCACTTGCACGATGATGACGATGTTTCCCATTCTCTTACTGCCATTCTTTCCTCTTGCTTTGGCGGCCCCGTACTGTGCCCTGACTCGAACAGCTGGCCCTGTTTCCGCTACTTCGTCTGCTTCCAGTCCAGCCACGACGTCGAAATGCACCTCTAGCGTCAGCAACAGAGCCACCACGAATGGCACTTCTGACTTCCTGGCTGCCGCATGGTATCCTGGCTGGCTGGAAGATTACACACCGGCCGATATCCCATGGGAAAAATACACCCAGATGACATTTGCCTTTGCGTGCGTTTAGTCTTCTTTTAATAAAGTCAATCTCATTCATTTCTGGTCAGCACTACTACGTTCGATCCATCCGTGATTGCTTTGGACTCTCTGAGTGAATCAAGGCTTCCCGACTTTGTTGCAAATGCTCAGCAAAACGTGAGTATCGGTCCGTCCTTCGGACTTTTTTGTCCTCTGACCTGAGCGACAGAATGTCACCGCCCTATTATCCATCGGTGGTTGGACGGGGTCCCGGGGTTATTCCCTAGCAGTCGCCACCGCCGAGAACCGCACCGATTTCATCCAGGCCATCGTCAACCTTGTCAACACCTACAATTTGAGTGGTATCGACTTCGACTGGGAGTATCCTAACAAGGACGGTATCGGGTGCAACGTCGTGTCTCCCGACGACTCCGCCAACTTCCTCACTTTCCTTCAAGAACTTCGTCAAGATGAGACTGGTTCCAAGCTGTACCTCTCAGCCGCTGTCGGCATCACTCCTTTCGCTGGTTCTGATGGCGAACCGATGACTGATGTCTCCGAGTTTGCACAGTATCTGGACCACATTGGTACGTGTTTGAGTTCGTAACGAGGATACCATGAGATCTCATGTGGTTATGTGATTTAAATTAAATAGCTATCATGGCTTACGACATTTGGGGCTCATGGTCCACTACTGCTGGTCCCAACGCTCCTCTCAACGATACATGTGCCACCAACGGAGTGGGTTCCGTCGTTTCAGCAGTCAAAGCATGGACAACTGCTGGGTTCCCTGCCAGTCAGGTATGTCTGTTCCTGTCAGATCAATTACCCACGAGGCTGACTGCTTGACTTCGAAGATTGCTGTGGGTGTTGCATCGTATGGCCACAGCTTCCACGTTGACAAGTCCAACGCGCTCGCTTCCAACGGGTCTTTGGAGCTCTACCCGAAGTTCGACGCATCGCAGCAACCGGCTGGTGATAGTGATAATACCACCACCACCACCACCACTCAAGCCACCGACATCTGTGGTAACCCCGCCGGCGGGGTCAGCGGTATCTTCAACTTCTGGGGTCTCATTGATGGAGGTTTCCTCACTGAAAATGGCACAGCCGCTCAGGGGATAGATTACATCTTTGATGATTGCAGTCAGACTGTGAGTTGTTCTCTTCTCTACGGTGTATCGTGCAGTGCTGACTCTCCACTTAGCCCTATGTGTACAACCCAACATCCCAAGTGATGGTCTCCTTTGATGATGCTACGTCTTTTGCCGCAAAGGGCCGGTACATCAGTGACACCGGACTGAAGGGCTTCGCGATGTGGAACGTCGCTGGTGATTCGCATGATATATTGCTCGATGCAATTAACGAGGCCCTTGGAACGACCGTCGATGATGAATGTTAGTTACAGCTGTTGCTTGTTTTCTTTTTGTATCCTTGTTATCATTTATGTAGCGATAGTAGCATCGGGCTGGGCCTCACGTCATACACGAGTAATTCACTGTTAGTATTAGTAAATAAATAAATTGCGGAAAGACCCTGGAGTGAATGAATGGTGCGCACGCCCAATGTTGGCACCTTTTGGTAGATCGCCTGGCTGGCCTACAACAGTACTACGGCGTCTTATATTCTGCGATGTTACTCCCACCGTCACACATTTCTGCGAAGTTCTCAGGGCTAAAACGTGAGTTGTCCACGAGAATTGTTGATGAAGTCTCGGGGACTCGCATTTCATTCGTGCTGATGATAGTTTGATAAATCTGTAATGAAACAATACCTCCGAGGTGGCCAACCAGAAGAGACTTAGTCCCCTGACTTCGAGTGGGAAAAGCCTAATGATAGCACGACTTCTTACAGTTTTATTATTGTACACAGGTGTAAATGCATCCTATAGTTGAATAAATAATCACAGCATCCTATTCAATCCCACATCAACACCTTTGGCTAACCTCAGCATCACAATGTTCCCCGTGAGACTCGAGAACCCGTTCCCGACGAAAACCTCCGCCTTTTCCGCGATAGCCATATCCACCGCCCCACTAACATACTGCTCTTCCCTCGTTAAAGTTAAATCCTGACTGCTCCCCAAACCTTCCCTTACAGGCTCCCACCCGTCCTCTCGCAGTTCCGCCCACAGCTCATCAAGCCACCACCGACGGCCATTCGAAAGTAAATACACTTTGGTCAATGATAGATGCGGGTTTTCTGCGCGAACGAGGTTTAGGCGCTCGACTATTTCTGGAATGGTGGGGAGGCAGTGTGGGAGGTAGTGATGGTATGAGTCGTTGTCGGGAGGAGGAGCGGATGGGTCGAATCCGAGTGGGTCAAAACGGTCGACGATACCGGGATATTGGTTCATGCCTTGATATGCCGTCCCGTGTTTGGACAGGTAGAGACAATGTCCAGAGTAGTCACCTCTTCTCAGATGAACTGCTACCACGCCAGACATGAGGTTCGGAGATGAGGAGGATGCTGGATTAATTAACCCATTCATGTTCCGTTCGACAGCCGCTTCGACGAGATAGGACCACGCGAACTCCTTGAGGATGGGACTCGACGCAAGTACGGGGAACATGGAAATTACCCTCGGTGATCCAAACAATCTATGATTATAATTAAATAGAGTTAGCGGAGATATGAGATAATGATAAAATCGAGTACGAACAGATGATCAAATACAACCCTCTCACTGAAGTCAACGACTACACATGGCTCGTTCATCATTTCATCTCGTGACAACCAGTCTACCCACGTAGCCAAAAGTTCGTTTCCATCCAAAGTGTCGTCGCCTAAGTGAGGGACGTCAGTCGAGGTGAGCCGGATGCGTTTACTTTGCGGACAGACGGCGTCGAAATAGTCTAAGTGTACAGCGCGTAAATATGTGTCGATACGCGCGTGAGAGTCTACGGGTAGTTCCAATGTATGCTGGTTATGTGATGCTGATATTGGTCCGCCCGCGGTAGGACCAGAAATAAATGCGTTTAACGGCATCCGAGCCGGTCGGAGCGAGTAATCATCGATAGTGAAAGGGAGGGGAGTGTGCGACCATGTGTAGTCACTAAATACGAAGGAACGGTTTGTCGCGTACGCGATGTAAGATAGAAGGAGTCTATAACAAGTCAATCGATGTAAGTTGGAACAAGAAATCACATACTCCTCTTGCAAGATGTTATTCAAGCCAAGACCCCATAGTGTCCCTTCGAAACGTAAATATCTTCTGTCGCCTATAGAGTCGGTCGGAATTTGGTGTTGCGGTAGGTGTTGTTCGAAATCCCGTACATCGCTGTACGAAGGTGGAACCAGCCAGCCTATGACGCATGTCACGACGAGAAGAAACGCAAGGCTGCTTCTCCGAAATGCAGCCGAGAAGAAAATGCGTGCGAGGAAGGCAAACGGATTTCGACGCAAAGAAAATCGTCGCTGGGCAATGGATACATTGCCATCCGTGGGAAGTTGGTACGATTCATCATCGACATTCGGCAAGAGATCATAGTGGCAGGGCTTGTAGATGGATACGATTCCCCCGAAGAGATTGCGAAACGTAGCCCACTCCATAAAATGTTAGTGGGAAGTAGGCGCTCTGAGAAACGGGGAGAGAAAAAATTGGAGCTATCAAAGCACAGGTGACATAAATACATACGACTGCGGAAGAAGTTCACCAGGGCTTGTTGCGATTGACCGGTGAACCGCGACCCGAGGGGGTAAAACCTAACACGTTTTACGGGAGTGCATCAATCTGCTACTGTAATGGCACTGCTATGGATACCATGCAATGCTAGAGATCCTAAGAGCGTCGGATTCACAGCCGTGCAATTCAAAGACCAAAGCAGGCTTCCCACGTAGAATATCCCAATTGCACATTGGGTGAAATTTAGGGACCAAATGCGCAGGCTGAGTACTGCGCATCAGTGTCGGGAAGCGAAATTCAAAGTTTAGAAGTCCCGCCCTCAAGCTGGAGTTATCATGACGCCAGCCAGGAGTGTAAATAAGTCCAGGAGTCCGTGCTTGGCGGTTGTAGCTCCACAGCTGTTGGTAGCATGATAAGGATCTGTTGAGGATGGAGTTTTCTGCTGGTGATGATGTCATGATCGGAACTTTGACCCACCCTGAAGCTCCGACGAAACTCGAAGTCCTTGGAAACAGACAACGACAAACATTTTTCTGCTCTAGATTCTAGAATCTATGTTGGAGGAAGCATGGTCTAGCTTTGAATATGACCTGATGGTCACTGGTCTAATATCACCTTCATCTATCTCATCATCCACCAACTGCCATAACGTTTACCGAGCACCTGCTTCATACGAACATCCGGAAACATCAAAATTTTGAAAGAGAGGCGCTTCTCAGTGCTCACGACGTATCGAATAGAATGAGGCTACTCCACACATAACGTGACGTCCGGCAGCCCTTGCTTGTTTTCTTTCCTGATCTCTCATTTCATTTACATAATTCTGTCGCAGCAGCCAGTGGCTCTCCCGTTCAAATTCCGCCAAAAGTGTCGGAGCGCAAGGAACATCCCAAGCAATGTCGAACTGAGTACCAGTCAAACTCCGAGTCATAGCTCAAGCGCTCAATGATGACAACTACTTCAAGATCCTTCTAGCTGCGCACCTTACCCGGACCTGCAATAATAATTATCACTCTCCCGGGCCGACAATTCCGGCATTCATGATCGTCACTAACTTTGAACCTTCTTCCGCTCTGCGTTCACATCCTTCTGGCCACCATCACTTGCCAATTGACGTTTCGCAGCCCGGTGACATGGATTCTCTATCAGACTCAGCGCCTGAACTTGCAAGCCTCTCTGGGATCCTCTTATCTGCCGTTATTATCTCCTTCGTCAGTTACCGAATATCTGCTTGTATCTCACGCCGAGGACGATCTCCCCCCGGTCCTCCTGGCCTTCCAATCATCGGAAACGCATTACAGATACCTGCAGATCATCAATGGTTGAAATGGCATGAGTGGAAACAAAAATATGGTGCGTGTCTAGGTCTGAGTGGAAGAAGATAGACCGATACCGGCCAGGTGATATCATGAAGATAACAGTCCTTGGACAACCTGTCATAATCCTTTCATCACTTAAGGCATCAAAAGACCTTTTAGAAGGCCGAGGTGAGCTCTCCGAGGCGCTGTCAGCAAAATCAAATATCTGTACGACACATGCAGGAAACATCTACTCTGACCGTCCTTCTGCTGTCATGGCCGGTGAGCTGTAAGTCAGACGCGCCATTCCTTAAATGGAAGAAGATTCAGATATCATAGAGTCGGATGGGCCCGTGGGTTGGGGTACGCACAAGCAACGCAAAACCCCCGGTTCCGCGAATTTCGCCGAGTCTTCCACCAATGGATGGGCCCCCGGGCGTGTGAATCTAGAGAACTCCGAGATGTCCAGGAGCGAGAAAATCTGAGGTCGGTTCCCTATTTCTCTATTGCTTGTTTCACTCAAACAATAACTGAACTTCAGGTTACTATCGAGACTCATATCAGATCCCGAAATTTTCTCCAAGCATGCAAGGGAGTGCGTTCTAAACTTGGTAATAAACGAAAATGTTTAATGGACGTTCGTTAGATGTACATCCTCAACAATTCTAGTTTTAATGTACGGATATCCTTCACATATCGGAGATCCTCTTCGCCTTGTCAAGATTGCCGAAGACGCCATGCTCGGTTTTGCCCGCGCCTCCGAACCAGGGAGATGGTGGGTAGACTACTTTCCCATGCGTGAGTCCAGGCAATAAGGACATTGGGTTCGTTTTGACAACAGTAATCCTGTAGTAAAACACGTACTGTCTTGGTTCCCTGGAGCATCATTTCAACGGACAGCCAAATCCATGAGACGTGATCTGAATCAATTGTATGATGTTCCATTTGATTTCGTCACAACTGAGATGGTTACTATCTGGCTAACTTTGATGTTGCACATCGCTTACTATTGGTATTGTTTCAGAAAAAAGGCGCCTTTGTACCGTCGTTCTTGTCCAAGTATCTTGAGGAACACTCGATGACAACTAACCCCCTCGATGATTTTGAAGAATTGGCCAAAGCAGCTGGCGCATCTTTATATTCAGGTACGCTCCATTTCTGAGCATTGTAACTAGGCAAGTTAACATCGAAATCGCTTATCCAGGAGGCGCGGAGACAGTAAGCAGAACACCTATTTATCCTACGCTGTCACTTTAACCGTGCCCCAGACCCCATCTGCATTATCATCATTTATTCTGGCGACGGTTCTCTATCCGCGAGTTCAAGAGAAAGCCCAGGCCGAGATCGACGCCCTCGCTCTAGGCCGCCTTCCAATGATCATGGACAGAAATCGCCTCCCGTACGTCTCCGCCATCGTCAAAGAAGTGTGGCGGTGGAATCCGAGCGTTCCTCTTGGTTCGTACTCGATAGATAACTGGTTTTCATTTACCTCCACTCATGGGACATAGGGCTCCCTCACGTCGTGAATCAGGACGACGAATACATGGGCTATCATATCGAGAAAGGCTCGATTGTATGGGCTAATATTTGGTCAGGGCACTGTTCCAATTTTCGTTGCATATTCATTCGTTGATGGACGCAGTACAACAGGACGATTATGCACGACGAAGACACCTTCTCAAATCCCTCTGAATTCCGACCCGAGCGTTATCTAGAACCAGAAAACAGCGCGTCGGAGATCGTGGAGAGCGCCTTTGGGTTTGGCAGGAGGTTAGAATTTAACCTTGTCCATTTGTACTCGTCACAATTTTGACGAATTTATGGAAGGATCTGCCCAGGAATGTATCTTGCTGAGAATAGCGTCTTTCTCGCCATAGCAACCTTGTTGGCCGTGTTCAACATCTCAAAGGCCGTGGATCCTGTCACCGGAGAGGAGATCACGCCAGATGTCGAGTACGACGGGTTTATCAGGTGCGATCAAGCTATCATTGCCCACCCACGTTCGAACTGAATGTCCTTTTCTTAGTCATCCACGGCCATTTAGGTGTAAAATTCAGCCGAGGTCGAGGGTGACGAGGGATTTAGTTTTAGAGCAGGTAGAAGCCTTGACGGTATGTATTGATCGTGGCATAGCAGTGGAGGGCATTCACGGATCCATATAGACCTAACGTTTGCGCTTCCGGTTACATGTTTCAAGAATCTCATCTAAGATGTCATAATAGCATAATAATGTACAAAATGTTCGACTTTAACAGCTCAGACCTCCTCAGATGCATATCCCCGCTCTGACGCAATGACACGCCTCTTCTCCATATCATCAACGGGACTATCCTCTCTCTCGAGGACATGCCTGAGTTTTTTCAAGGCTTCACCCCGTCCGGACCTTTCCAGCCGCTTGGACATGTAGTGTATTCGTTTCCGCTGTGAGGGTCTCGGCCCCGGGGTGTGCTTAGGGAAGGTGTACAGAGAAGAGGATAGAGGCATCGGAGAAGAAAACATGGGTGAAGACGAGGCCGTCAAACCAGGGGTCGACATGTACTACGATAAAAAATGTGAGTGAATCTGAAGAGTAGGTAATTAAGTTTAGAAACTCACCGAGTTTGGCTCTACTTCTAATTCATCTTCATCGTCGTCAAAGTCAGGGCTGGGGAGGACCGCCTTTTTGCGAAGGTATCGAGCAAAAGCATCCGCTGGGTCATTCCAGAGGTGCGGTGTCATCTGCATGAGGGGGTCTTCGAACTTCTCCCGCGTCTCGGATGGCCCTAGCTCAGCAAGGGGGGATATGAACATATCTCCACGGGCACGAAAAACATATGGTGAATTTCCGCGCCCTTTCCGGCGCTGGACATTGGAGCGATCATATGTGATGTGAACTTGGGTTGGTCGTTCATCTCGGGTTGAACAGGCGTGGTACTAGCACAGAAAATCAGTCACGAGCGAGGAAAGGAAAAGGCGAGACGCACGTATATTATACCACGGTCAAGATCTGGGTGCTTCGAGTCGGGCCACAAATTCGCAAGAGTGAGCTCGTCCTCCGCCTCCCAGCGCCAAGCATCTTCTTCATCCTCTGATGGTTCTTGCTTCTCCGAACCGCAAACAGACTCTCCATCCTCGTCGTCATCAAAGTCCCAGTCCGCCTTGTAGCGATACGGATCCTTTGCACTAGACAGACGGATCCAAGGCTCCCCCGAGCGCATAGTCGCCTGTCTGTACTTTGGTTGGTACATCACAATCTTCTTTCTGACCTCAAAAAAATGCCCCCTCTCCTCGTCTTCGTACCGGTCCATGTCCACCATCTTCTGCGTGTCCTCATGGTCCCCTCCAAATAGAAATGAAATGAGGCACTTCAGGTGCTGGAAGGTATAGCTGAGTGGCACCTGGACGATGCGGTAGACGCCCTCGGCTTCCCTTCGAGTGCCAGGCCTTATAAACTGGAAACGCAGGACAGCGTGCTGCCCAAAGGAAGTAATACTGGGTAGAGTGCTAAGCAGAGCAACGGTCCGTTTCCTTCCAAACGGATTCGACGGAGAATCCAACGGTCGAGACTGGAGGCACTGGGAGCTCCTAGAACTTGAAGGAAGAAAGGGGTAGCTAGTGCGAGGTGTTCTTGGAGTTTCTGGTGCATCTGTGAGATTTATTCGCTTTGCCGGGCGATGTGAAGGAGAGGACGAGTCGTCTAGGAAATGTTTCGGTGCCATATCGTGGAAGAATAAGGAAGAAAATAATTTGTTGAATGGCGCGGTAACGTGATAGTGACATAACGCGTAGGATCACGTGTAAAATGTCACGTCACACGTCGCCACGTTTTTTGGTCGGAACTCCGTTTTCGATCTGGACCTTGTCGTTGTCGCATGTCTGCGCTTCCCCCCGAAATTGTGGATACGGTCATCGACTATCTGCACAATGATAAGGCTGCCCTTGAAGCCTGCGCCCTCGTTTGCAAAAGTTGGTCGATATCCAGCAGGTACCATCTATTCGACGAACATGGCGTTTCCGTGAAGCCCAGCAACATTCACGACTTTTCATCGGACATCTCCCACTCTCAGTCACTCTTGAAGGACCACTTGGGATGCCTCACTCTTCGGACAGATTTTTCTTTCGGGCCCTTGCAGACATTCGGTTGGAACGATGTAACTGTATCGCTGCCCCACCTCCCCAAACTCATCTCTTTGCGTTTCCATTCGCAAACCCAGCACATACGGTTCTCCTACCACTTTCTCCCCCTCATATTCTCCCCCCAAACTCTCCAGAATATCACCCATTTGGAGATCGTCAGGACATCGGTTCAGGCGGCCGAGGATATCATCTCCTTAATGTCTCTATTCCCCAAGTTGCGAGAGGCACAGTTTTCTCGTATCCATTGGCGGAACTGTTCCTTGTCGATTTCCTCGCTTAGGCTCGCCTTTCCTTTGCTCAAGCAGCTGAGCCTGTCGCACGTTAGAAGCCCCGGAGAGGTGTTACGTTGCCTTTCTCGCCTAGACCCTGTCCCCCTATTACCCCGCATCAATGTGGGGCACATCGATACCCCAGAGATTCCCTCTGTCAACCAGTATCTGCACATCTTGGGTCCTTCCCTTGACATATTTTGTGTTGGCCTGAATGACAAATATAGTACGTTAGTTTACCAATTCAAACACTAGTATCTTACTATGATAATAGGCACGACACTTGACTTGAGTTGGAACACGTCGCTGCGCTGCTTACGGCTCCTTGAATGTGAAGCTAGTAACCCAACTCTAAATTTAGCGAGAGTTATGCCCAATATCAAAGCCACTAGTCTTGAAATCCTCACTCTAGACATTCAACGGTGGTATTTGAGCAATACGGCTGGAGATTGGGAGATATTGGACCAATATCTACTAGAGCTTTGGGATGTGCTGCGCCTCAAGGCGGTATACATCGTCACTGTCGCATTCGCCGATTTCTCGCGGAAGCTACCACGATGTCAGAGTCAGAATATCTTGCATGTCAAGACTTCTTCTCAAATTGAGTCCTGTCTTAGATCGCTGTAATTCGCTAAGGTACCCGTCCATCTATTCCTGCGAACGATTTATAAATCTATTTTTGACATAGGCTGAGTTCATCAGAACAACTGCGGATGCCCGAGAGCCCGTCTATGACAAGCTCGAGACTGAAGCCACTTGTCTAATCATTTATTCGTTACAATAGAGCGCAGCATTCGTCCTGAATACATGATCCCAGCTTTCCACAGTGAAAGCAGTTAATACATACACATATCCTACGCAACTTGACACAGCTGTCCAGCTACGTGTAAGGACTCCAGGAGAAGTTCTGCGCACTCATTAAAGATGTATAGCCCCCGTTCTCATCGGGCATGAAGGTACAGGAATACGGTGAGTGGCCAGCGGCTGAGGGCTTTTCTATATCCCGCTGTAAGTACAATCTAATACTGATTCTAAGAAATGGTATCGGTATGGTGTCAGACTCTACAGTTGTCCAGGCCAAAAATTAATATATCTTCTGCTCCGATCTTCATCAACTCGTCCATGATATCAGCTATCTTCTTCTTCTCAACCATACTACTCACTTCCACCCAACCCTCTTCTTCAAGAGGGGCTATAGTTGCGGCTCTCCGCCCCGGGGTAATAGTCACAGCTTCGGGAACTCTATCCCTACGTATATTATATTGGCAAATCGCGTATTTGCTCGCTGCGACGACACCTGCGATCCGGCTCGTGATCTGGGCAATGAGAGGTTCAAGAGCGGTGTGTTTCGGAACACTCGACTTAATGAGAACCGCTTCCGTTTCCAGAACAGTCGCGATTGCATGCAAGCCTGCCGCACGCATTGTATCTCCGGATTCTGGGAGGTTCCATGTTCTGATGTGAGCGAAAGCGGAGTTCAGAGGACATTCTTCGACTTACCCACGAGATCGACTAGGAAAATCAATAGGTCCGAGAGATAGAATTTAGATGTCTGTGACTTGATGAAGGGAGAATGTAACCCACCGATACCGTCTGCCAAACCCAGAGCACACGCCGCCTCCACACTCCCTCCCACATACTCGATATGAGTCTGCTTCTCTCCGCTGAGCCCAAGATCCGCATCCAGCTTCCCGAAATACTCACCCGCGAGAACCTCAAAACTCGTCACTACGCGTTTTCCCGCGAGGTCCTGCACGCTTTTGATAGGCCCCGTTTCGGGAACCTGGACTTGCAGTTTGCACTTACCAAACCCGAGGCGGAGTACTTCGGTTATATGTTCTTGCATTTTGGCCTCGAGGATGACATCGTGGCCTGTTATCCCGAGATCGACGTTTCCCTGGCCGACGAAGGACGGTATGTCCGCTGCGGGGAGGAATACACTGGGCAAGGCTGTCATTATTTCTGGGTACATGGAAAGTCGGCGGGGAAGTTTCACAGTGCGATCGGGTGGTTCTTCACCAGACAGACATCAAGTCGGTCGTTTCTCCGGAACTGTATATCGGCACCTAGAGTTTAAGCAATAAATGAGTCAGGCCTGGGCCCCCGTTGCACAACGGAACACGTACCGGCCAATATAGAGACGCATTTATCATGAAGCCTCCCTGAATGTTTAAAAGCCATTCAGTCAGGTCGACTTCACCAAAACATAAAAATCACCTTTTTTCGGGATTGCGAATAGTAGACGACCATCCACGCTATCTGTGAGATCTGTCATTGTGAGTCAGTTGCATACAAATTAATGGACGGCTGATACGACGAACTCATATTTTCGGACAGGTTGAAAGAATGTTCAGGACAGGAAAAGCGAGCGATTTGACAGAATCAGGCCTAGTACAAGATCGACAAGAATTTTTTTCAAGATCGTGAAGGACTCGGAGATCGATGAGGATCAGTGGCTGTGTCAACTAATATTGATGTTTGTCCCGAGGGTATCGCACAACAAACGGGATTGCCTATCAGCCTACGCCGATATCGATTGCTTTTTTCTTTCAACGCTCATGCTGCTTCCATCCGCTGTCACTGCCATCGACCTCTCTCCCTTTATCACTGCTAGTAGGTTGAGCCTGGATCCTTACTTCCGTGGGCCTGGGACGATCAATCTTCGCGCAGAGAAACGAACTATATCCCTCAATGAATGAGCTAGAGGATCGCTTAAGATCCAAGCCTTCTGGGGTCCCCATCTGTACTACTTCTGATGACTCTGCACGAGGAACATGCTCTGGGAAACCCCTGGCGAAATCGCGGAGGTAGGGGCTGTTCAGTCTCGGGGGAACCGCTTTAAGGGCCCTGCGGTTCACTATCACCCCATGATCCCGTCGGTGCAATTACTAGGATTACTAGTAAGCCGTTTTCCTATTCTAAAGCCCCAGTCATTACTTACGTGTAACAGTCATAGAGATTTTTTTGTATCGCGTCCAAGGCGCCTATGATCTGTCATTTACCAATGTTATTTTCATTTCGGATCATGTTTTTCAGGCGACTTGGGCTTGGAAGTTCCCATCTTTTCGACGTGAGCACGAAGGTGTGATGGTTGCTGACTTTTCCTAGATCAAGGGTTCCGAAGGGTTTCAGCGATTCACATGTACTGCCCCCAGACTTCTACTCGTGGTCATCGTTTGTTGTAAGCTTTTGGGGTTATATTGCCTGTACCAGATGCTGATGTCCTACCGTCGTGTAGCGTTTGTTTTACGAAGTCTCCTTCATTGCTTCAATTCAGCGGTTTTGCCCCATGGGACCCGTGACGGAATCCGACCGCATTCTATTCAATGGTGGGGCACTGCCGCATCATTTACTCCGAAAGGTGGGTCCAGGCCGGGACATTGTAGATGATTCAGATCTCGTCTGTTCTCGTCCCTTCCGCGAGTTTCTCACAAGCAATGAGGGTAGAACCGGGTCATCACGTGTGATCACTGATCTTCCATCCAGTTGCCTATCTGAGACAACCTGCAAGATTTTCGACACTGTTCTGCTCAATCCATGAATCTGTTCCGTGAAGATTGGCCAATGCCGAGCTTCCCAACCGCGCATACAAATTCTGCTGATCCTGGCATTCTTTACCTTCTACCATAATCACAACAGTCTCGCGAGGCTTCCCCCTTCACCTCTCACTACTACCTGCAGCATGCCCATAGCACAGATGCATTGCAAGGTCTCAGTACCCCAGGTGCACCATATTCCCCTTCAAACGACCTTTCACGGCGTGGTGCATTCAATTTCAACACCCGAAGCTCAAGTTTTTCAATATCGTGGCATCAAATATGCCTCCATACCCGCTCGTTTTCGCCAGTCAAAACTTTATACTTCTTACAAGTCCAGTACGGATGCGACAAAATACGGGTAGGCTTTCGATATGCTGTTATCATATCAACGCTCACGAATTGCTGTAGACCCATATGTCCGCAGTACAAAAGCAGGGAAAGCATCGAAGAGGCCATGTTTGGTCTCAGCAATGATGATCTCCCCCAACAGTCCTTCAAGCAAAATGAATTCGAGTGTCTCAACTTGAACGTCACCGCCCCCGCTGGTCTTACGTCGCACTCTCGTATACCAGTTATGGTGTGGATTCACGGGTAAGTCTCGTGATCGGTCTTGATGAAACCAGGGCCAAATGCTTACCACTGTTGACAGAGGAGCTGATAGAGGAACAGGCTCCAGCTGGGTCTACGACGGGGGCGCATTAGTCCATCGTAGTACACTCATTGGCAAACCGATTATTATGGTCACCTTCAAGTAAGATCCGGAGGTATTCTTGTCGACTTCTGTCTGATGGATCACGTTGTGTTATAGTTTTCGTCTTGGCCTTTTTGGTTTCGCTGCCGGTCCCATGTTACGTGAGGACAGCAAAGCTGTGGGAGACGAAGGCGTCGGAAATTACGGTCCGTCACTTTATCAATCGAGCCCCATTTTTCCTTGACGTTTCATTTAGGTCTACGCGACCAACGTAAACTACTTGAATGGCTTCACCACTTTATTGGAGATTTTGGCGGCGACCCTAACAATATCACATTATTTGGGGAATCGACAGGAGCGGCTGATATCGTATCTCACCTCTTGTCTACGGCCAATGAAACAAGACCACTTTTCCACCGAGCAATAGTCCAAAGTGCCATCCTAGAGCCCAACGCTCCCGACGTCTCGGCCGCAGGATGGCATCTATCTAGACTCATGTCAGCACTACACATAACTACAGTCGATCAGCTCCGTGCAATCGACGCTGATAAGTTGTTTGCGTACGGTCTAACTCTCCGCAACGTCGATGACGGGGTCTTCTTCCGTTCGGGATGGAGATCTTACTTTCAACCAGACGACGCGCACCTCCGAGATCACCATGCGTTCTCTGAACTTCTTTCGATTCACAAGATACCCAAACGGTCATCACGGTCTCCCCATCCGAATGCCGGTCTGACCACTTTCCATCCTCCAGCTAATCTTCAACCTCTCATCATAGGTGATTGTGCCTCCGACTCGTTAGTATGGTCGCTGTACGCAGCACAGTGGACTGCCCCTGCAATTGTGCGGCGCATCAAGGCCGTCTGCCAATCCCTCTCCAAAAGCTCTAACCTCATGCACGCCTACGACATCTCCTCCTACACCTCCGACGACGAAGTTGTTCAGCGCGTCCTGGACCTCATCAACGACGCCCGCGTGGCATGGCCAACCGAATGCGTCGCTCAGTCTGCTCGACGCGATCGAGGTGGACATGGGGTCTGGCGGTATGTCTTTGATCAAGACGGGCCAACCGTCAATCTTCCGCACCATGCCGTCGACCTTGTCTACCTATTTGATAATGTCCCACTCCCTGAATCAGTCCGATCACCTTCGTCTTCCGTGATGACCTTTTATGGAGACTTCTGCGAATTTAACGATGTGGACGAGGACTCGGATGATTCGGTGGTAATCAGTGATGAGGATGGGTGTTCGTGGATGCAGCCGTGTGTTGACCAATGGTCATATACCCATGTTAGGGATACGATGCAGGAGAGGTGGATCGCTTTTGCTCACGGAGAAGCACCGTGGAACGATGAGAAGGTGTTCGTGTTTGGGCCGGAAGGCGAATCTGGCGAGCGGTCAGCCTGTATCTTTGATGGAAGGAGGAGGAGGCAAGTGTGGAAGGAGGCATTCGAACCGTTGGGGATGCAGCTCGTACACAAAGTTGGCCTGGAGCTGAGTAGGGGTCCACCGTTGAGGGGATATTAGACATCTTTTTTTATCTTTTTCACATATCGCACATGCATTCAGGACCGGCATTCATATTTATTGTATCAACCATCAGTTTTTTAAAAATTTCGTCTAGGGTTTTGGGTTGGCCGAGCATCTATTTCGACGTGGTTTTTGTTGTATGCGTACTCAAAATAGTTGTAATACAATGTGTTTGGGCAATGAGCTTTCGTCGCTGGTGAAAGTAATGAAAGTGTTTGGGATATAATATCATTTTGTGAAGGCCATCGTCAACCTCCAAACCCGTTTAGACGATATAAAGAACTTGGACTACACATGCCAAGCTCTTCTGATAAGGCCATCCGACTTCCTTCACTGGGCCTCAGTACATATTCCGAACTGCCTAACGTTAAAGCACGAGGAGCTACCCCGACAAAACAGAACTCTATAAATGTCGTGCACTAAGAATACAATGAGTGATAGGTCTGTGAAAAGTGTAACCAATACAAGTAAGTAATCCGTCCATCAATGTTGCTAATATAATGTTCATCAAATCGTAGCCGTCAAGGCGTTAGCAATATCCACCGTGTTGGTGCTGTCACTGGCAGCACCAGTCGTGGTAGCTGTGGATGCACTTTGGAAGCTGAAAACGAACCCGCCGTTTGTCGAGGAGGAAGAGGAGGCAGTAGCGGCAACTGAAGTTGCAGACGGAGTTGCAGAAACGACGCTACTGACTGCCGCAGAGGCAGATGCGGTTGCAATGGAAGCAGCACTCGCCACAACAGCAGAGGATGAGGTTCCCACAGCAGTCGCAGCTGAGGAAGCTGTGGCGAGAGTGGCTGAAGCGGTCGCAGATACATCTGAACTGGGCGCGACAAAAATGCCAGAGCACGATGGCAAGTCGGTCATCACTAGCATTGTCACCACCGAGACAACATTGACCGTCACGACACCATCGGCACCCGTCGTGGTCGACGTGCTGGGTGCAGTTACGGTGGGAGCAGCCGCGGAAACAGCCGCGGAGGTGATAGCTGCGGAAGCAGCGACACTGACACTCGAAACCGAAGCACTGGTGGTGGCCGACACAGAGGCGACGGATGCACTAGTGACACCTGACGCAGTAGCAGTAGCCGAGGCGCTGCTAGCGACGCTTTCAATTTGACGACGGTACAAACTGGGAGTGGCAGAAGCTGCCTTGAGGATGATGGTGGTGGATGATGCTGCTGCGTCATTGTTCAATGGAGATACATCATCGGACGCTGAGGAAGCACTGGTAGAGGCACCCACAGCCGAAGTAGAAGCGGCTGCTCCTGTTTCAGTCAGAGAAGCAGCGACTGTGGAGGCCGACGCGTCCGCGGTGGTACCATCCGTGCCATCGTCCTCCCCGTCATCACAGTCAAGGTCTCCATCGTCTGAATCATCACCGTCATCATCACTAGCACCGGACGTGACAGAAGCGGACGCCGCAGCAGAGGTGGCTGCTGCTGTCTTGGTGGAGGATGCAACAGCTGATGCGGAAGGAACTGCTGAATTGGAACCTGAAGCGGAGGAAGTGGTCGAATTCGATCCGTCGATGCCACCTGAAACCCCAGTGGCCTCGATACGCGCCAACGCGTCAGATTCGCTGTCGCAAGATAAACTTGTTCCTGCAGAGTTGACGAGGGGAAGAGCAAAGCACGACGTGCCGCTGGAGCACTCAGTGACCTCCCATGTTCCTCCTACGCATTGAGCGAATCCAGCATTAACGCAAGCTTGGTCACCGGCTAAAAGGAAGCTGTTAAAGGAAGTCCCAAGGGATCGGTGACACAGACATACTTGTGCATGAGTCATTGGTAGAAAGAGACGCGAATTGAGCGTTCAACTGTTGCGCTTTGAGGCCATTGGCACCGGCAAAGCTCGAAGAGGATGAGGAGCTAGAAGTCGAGTTTGTGTCTGCTCGAACTGATAAAAATCCAAAGCCTGTGGGTGCAGCAGCAACCGATGCTAGACGGCAAGCAAGGGTGGCGAGAAGGACGAAAGAAGATGAACGAGCAGCCATTATAGAAGAATTTTTAACGGATGGAAAGATCGTAAGTCGTCTGGAGCACCGGGCTCGTTGGAAGAAGGAAAGAAAGAAAGTCGATGTGGTCGTAAGCCAAGCAAGTTGAAGAGCATGGTGGCAGGTATCTCGCTTTATATACGCTCAGGCTGCGAAGCGAGAACAATAAATACAAGGTTGTTGACGTTAACGTTGCCACCCCATTGTTTCCATTGTTCAAACTTTTGCCGGTGATAATCCGGCTCGCCCCACAGCACCTGCCAGGGTTAGGGTTTCCTTAACAGGTTCAAAATACCGCCGGCCCGGGGGGACAGTGTGGCGCGTTGCAAAGCCCAAAAGAAAACCTATTGTATTTGTGCTGCGAGAGCTCCACAGTGGCCATAATGTCTAGTAAAAACATCCGAGATTATCCCAGTATGTCCGGAATAGCCGCTCAAGTGCCCCCGGTGGTAAACGCTTCCTTGACTTCTAGTGTGCAAATCTAAAGTCGAGTCGTCTGTTCCCTATGTCACTGGTAGTCTCAAGATAATGCTTTCTCTCCTAAATGTCTTGATCAGTATGCGAAGGCACCAAAAACCATATTATGTACCTCCAGTGTCATCGCATTCCAGATTCTATCCCGTTGACGATTGCGATAGATGTAATAAGCTTTCGCCCCCGGATACATGATGAACATGTTGAAGCAGCAGATAGCAATCAGAATTCTGTTCCCGCGGCGGTCTAGGATTAATGTCAACACCTAAGCCGTGGAATGGAGACAATTCTTACAGTTCGGCGCATCATCTTTGCGGTAGATCTGCGCTGATATGATGCCCGATGCTTGAACAAACCTGGAGGCGCTTAGTCCGGTAAACACAAAGTCAGAATATCCACGCGTACATGTTGTACAGTGATGCATTGACAGTCCTGCTAGCTACTGCGCCAGAGTTTCTGGAACACCAGCCCACCTGCACGTCAAATGTCAGGACGAAAGAAGATGCCAAAGAGAAGGGAAGCACCTGTATCGGATGCGTATATCTGGGGACAGATACTAGTGTCAATGACGACCAAGTAAATTAAAACGCTCCAACGTACGGATATGATAATAGGCCCGACGCCAATCCCTGCAATGTCGCGTTTGGTTAAAAGAACATATGCACATGGAAGGAGAACGAACAAAGAACAGCCATTGGTTCGGCGAATCTGGAAGACAGTATATAGCCACAAGAAAAGGAAGCGTCCAGACATCTTCAGCCATCGCCACAAACGAGCGATCGTTGACTGCTTCGGAGACCAGTGTGATACCGAAATTAGTTATCATGCCTGCGACGGTGGATGGAATTGCAAGCAGGTTGGATTGAAAAGTATTGAACCTATGCAGTGTCAGCCACGTTCCTGAGAGACAGATTGTTCGCAAGGACAAACCCAATATGTCGGAGAGATAAAGTAAGATAGCTGCTCGGCGGAGAGGTGGGGATACCGAACATTAAGCCTCTGGAATTAGATGTTAATCCAACATACTCAGGCAAGAAGGTAGGAACTCACATGAAATATACAGGCCATAAATCGTAATCACAGACTGCAATCCAGAGACGTTTGAGTGTCAACCCTTCACGATTATGCATATCACCCTGGTCACTGCATAAGAAGATGAAGACTCCGCTTAGCCTCGAAAAGGCAAACCTTTGAAGGATCGTCCCGAAGAATGCGTGTCACAGCAATCGTCTCTTCCCTTTCGGTAAACCAGCCCTTGGGACGGAACCATGTCTTCGACTGCGTAGGAGAAGGAGGCATTCTAAAGAACGTGGCTATCCCAATGACCAGAGTGATCAGACCTCTGCAAATCGGTTAACGCTGGACTGTACGATCGTCGTAACCCACGTACTCAACGAGGAACAACCATCTAAGAAACAATCAGAGCTGCTTACAATGCTAAGGCATATCGGCTCACCTCCAGCCGGCTCTGCCCCCGACACCTCTCATGTGGAGGACACCAAAGGCTATGAAACTGGCAACGATACTGCACACATTGGAGGAAATCCAAAAGAGCGCCAGACGAAAGGGAAGTTCATTCTTCGTGTAGAAGTCTGCCATGGGTTACGCATGTAAACGAGAGCAGAAATGATGATATACAACTTTAAACTCACATGACAAGTAGAGAATGAGGTCAGGAATAAACCTTCATTCAGACATTTAAAAAATATTCGAAGATATAGATGTCGAATAAGCGTACCCGCCCTGGATGAACCTATTGAGGAGTCACTGAGCATTACGGTCTGTTGAAACGAGAAAAAATACGCACCCTAACAATGCCCTGCATAGGAAAAATGATGTCCTCCCGCTCAACCAAAATTGCGCAATTGTAACGATAGACCACAGAACCATCTGTGTCGGAATCCAACGATCCGGTCCCACCTAGATACACTATCAGCGGGAAAAGAAAACGACCTACGCCGACGTACCCGCTTTGACACAAGTTGAGAGGGTAGTTCCGCGCAGAGAAAGGCCAACTTGAATATCGAATTTCCCCAGTTATAATCTGCATAAGAGAGGTCATATCCCACGCGTCCTGGGAATGTAAATTTCCCTCACCATCAGTGGTCAAGCCGAGATCGGGCAGAAAGTTATCGGTATTGGCTTGAGAGAGATTATTCCGATCCAGGTTCAAAGCGGAGAAGCTGATGGCAGCCCAAAGCATGACCTTCCAATCAATCCTCCGCACTAGTGCCTACAGGCGCTACAATGAATGGCAGTCACAATAACACGAAACATAACTTACCTTCTCCTCCTGAACAGTCCACCGTGCACTGGGGTCGAACCGACGTATGTTTTCGTATTCTTTCTTGGGCCAATAATGCGGGGCCATCTCCGGGTCGTCGAAAACGGATCGTTTCGTAGCTATTGCGTCCAGCTCTTCGTTCTTGCGACGACGGAAGACATTCGAAAACTTGAAAGGCTCTGGTTCTCCATCGGCCAAGTCGTCAGTTGGAGTGGAATCTTTCTTCGTGCCGGCATCTTTAGAGAGGGAATATAGCGATGCGGTGGGGCTGGGGGGCTGCGCCTCAGGCAACTTGAATGACGTCTTGGACGAAGTAGCCATAGTGAAAGCACACTAACAAGGGGAGACTTTCTCCACATTTAAATCTTCCTTCGGTATCAGGATAAGGAACACCCGGTCCTAGTAGCACCTCATATTTTGGCCTACTTGCACCTTCAAGTTACCAAGAACCATAGAATGCCGATCACGCGGTCGGACACCTTAATGGCGCAACATTGCTCGACTTTTGGTTTGCCGAGGCACTACATTTAAATCGTTAGCACGGTGGGGCTGGTGATGACTAATACCTACAGGAAAGCCAGGCGGCAGTGGATGAGCCCATGCGGAACTTTTTAAAGACCCTTCATGAACGCCATTGCGCTAAAAATCGTGGAATCTTGTTTCATACGACAAATCCTTTTCGAGATAGGCATGCCGCTCATCTGGAGCTCTGAAATTGGGAGGATTTGCATGTGCCGTGATTGATGGTATCTATGATTGAGACTAAAAATTCGAACGCTTGGCGGAAGAAATACTCACGAAACAATGTATACTACTGGCGTTTTCGTCGGAAGTGCTTGGCGATGAAAAGAAGCGGCCCTAGGTTGAAATACAGATCGCCCAATCAAACAAGGCGTGATGGTGATGATAGGTACTGTTGATTGGAGCCGGCAGTGGCTTGATTGTGGCGGCAATAAGGTCCTAGAATTAGTTTAATCGCAAGTACACAGGAAAATGACCAGTACAACATACGTGAAATCCTAGTAAGTATACCGCTTATCGATGGACGAGGTTCAGCGCGTGGTGAATGACAAGAAGGTAAGGTGGGCAAGTAAACAACGCCAAACTTTCAATCTTGACTCAACCGCGAACGCTCGCTTGCTAGACTTCAACATTTCCCATTAGCACAAGCATGTTTAGTGTCTGTTTCCTTCTCGGGGACACGAAAACCAGAATAAACATCTTCCCTCCCTCCAATCCTTCATCGATCATCGATCATATCCCGAGCAAGATAGATGGTATAGCTACATAGGATTAAAAAAGTTTACAATATACACAGTCCGTCGGTCCAATCATAATCATATATCATCGCTGGCAGTGGCAATCTTTTTCAACAAATCTTGATAGTCCATAGCCAGTTTCGTTAGGGTCTTACTCCTCGCTAGACGGACGTGTAAAGAACATCATCAGTGTCACGAACTTCGAGTGGACCCGTACCAACATACCAAACTGTGCCAATACAACGTCCTTCAGCAGGTCTCGCTTGGATAAACCGGCCACGTAAGGCGACCAGGTAACCTCCCGCTGTTCATCAGCCGACCGCCTATTATAAGTAGATACATGAGCATCTACGCATGTCTCCCAGGAAGCAGGCTCACCAATAGACAGGCCCACAGAGCTCCTTAATCAACTCCTCAGCCTTGGCCCTAAATCCCTCATCCGCAATCTTTTTCGAGTACAGCAGCAGCGCCTGCTTATACTCCGACGGACTATCCAACAACTTCGCAGAAAGCAACCGCGTCTCCAAATGTCCCAACGTCAACGCCGTCCCCCACCAGGACGGCCTTGCTTTCTCCGCTGCACTCTCATCGGGCGACTCACTTACACTTGCTTCCAGTGCACTCAACACGCCGCGATTGGCAGACTGTGCTAAGGAACGCTGTCTTCCAGGCCAAAAATCAGAACCGCTTGACCACCATCGGTCCGTAACCTTGACCCAAGTGGAGAGTTGTGGATCATACGAATAGACGACACCATTGGAGAAGTTGAAGATTGGACACCCGTTGGCGCGGGTAGTGGCTGAGGAGATAGTAACATTGGGTGATAAAAGTGGTGCGATGGATACTGGAGGGAAGAATGATGCCTGTTTATTCACGGCCCTGGGTTTGGGGGTAAGAAGGTGCCGGACCCCAGTAGGAAAAGACAACGCACCAGGAGTAAACCTGACCAGACGCGGTGATGACTAGTAGAGAATTCTTCACGCCATCCAGGAAAGAACAAGGCGAGCCAAGGCTCAAATTCGGCATAATCCTAGCGACAGGTCAAAGAAGGACACACAGTGGCGAGAGGGGATAGCACCTTCTTCCCGTATGAGAATACACGTTCACCGAGCCATCCTGCATAGCAACAGCACAATACGACGACGTCGCTTTGATGGATAACGCCGGCGAAGGCAAATAGTCTAGCCAGAGCGTCTGCTTGCCACTCAAGAACGACACCTCTGACAAGCCTAAAAAAAGATTGGACATTACACCAACACGGACAGGTAAGGACGCACCGGTTTCTTCCGAATTCGTGCTTTCAAACAGGCAGTCGGTACCATCTACTTCCGTCGTCGATCTAGTCAAGACGGCAGGAGTTGGCAGGATAAAACTGCTTGAGCTCCATGCTGAGTGACTAGCCATTCCCGAACTCGTAATCTCTGTGATAGGTATGTTGTGACGAGGACGGTCCCCTCCCAGAGTCCTGAACACCGGCCGGGATTCTTCATCTTCATCTGATGCCTTTCTTTTTCCCTTGTTCGGAGACATGTCAAACGCGTCAATCGGCACGCCCATATCAATATCTGCATGCCGGGACCTGTAGCTAGGCGCTTCGAAAGGTTGCTCTTTCGGAGTAGGGAAGTAAGGCTGATCATTTGGAGAAGGGAAAAACGAAGTAGTCTGCGACTGGTGAGGAGGAGAATCCACAGCCATCTTGGCCTCTTGAATAGGGATCAACGAAGCTCGCTTCGGTCCGTTCATCGGAGTGGCGCCGTTGGCGGCAGCAGGGACTTGCGTAAGGCCTACACGCTTCTTGTTGTTTCGTTTGGCCACGAGCATGTTAACCCGTTCACCGCCACTCCCATTAACGTGATTGTCAAACCCGGCGGTCTGTGAATGAGGGTGTGAAGGAGATGGCGTGGAAGGACTTTGCGTGGGAATATGGGAATATCCTTTGGGGATAGGTGGGGGCACAAAGCCAAACTTCGACAAGTATTGATCTTGAACCGAATGCGGAGCGATGCCCTCAAGCTCATCTGGTTCGAAGTTGAACACAGCTATCGTTCCATCTGACGACGCCGCATACAGAGTTAACCCATCCCACGACCTTGTTGTTGCGTGAGACGGAGGGTCCCAACTTGAAGCAATGCCGAAACTCACCAATTCAGATCCATAATTTGCCTTTCAAAGACCTCCTTGGCAACAATGAGCGGCCGTGCTGTTTTTGTCTGCCATACGGATACCGACCGGTCATCGGCGCCTAGAGCAACAACAGAGCAGATGTTTGAGGTCGAAACAGGCTGATTAGGATTCCTTAAGAATATATGTGGATTGTAGGCCTACGTTGACCATTATAAAAAGAACGGTAACATGACTCAGTAAAAGGGAAGCTCACCGCGACTTCAACGGTATTCTCGTGGCCGACCAAGCTGATCTCGGATGTCCATGTGTTTCGCGTTATAACCGCAGCAATGAATACAAATCCTTTATTATTTGTTGCATTCGAGGCAGTAATATGAGCACCGTCCGGCGACCAACTACACTCATGTGAGTAGACGTCAAAGAGAGAAGGTAGGATGCTGACCTCAGCCTTCTGAAAAAAGTGCTCCCCGGAGAATCTTCAAAGGGTTTCGTGACCTCTGCTTCGAGAGACCAATCTGTCGTTCTCCAAATCTTGACTGAACGATCATCCGACTGTGTTGCCAGAAACTCGCCCACTGGATCCCAGCACACACCCTTGACGAAGCCCTGGTGCTGATCGAGTTTCCGGAGACGCTCTGGAGAAGCTCAGTTACTTGCCAAGTAACAGAAGCTGTCACTCACCCAATGTATACCCGCACCAGACGAGAACTTGCGAGTCCAGTCCTACCGACGCGAGATAGCGATCCCCGGGAGACCAGGCCACATCAGTAACATCTAGAACGATCTAAAACGCAGCCCAGCACGAAAAGAAAGGATAGCGCACCACTTTCGTGCCCCGGTAGACGCTTCATGGGTCTCCAACCTTCAACGTTGATTTCGTCAGAGCCCCAGACCTTTCCCCGGGCGCTTCTGCACCAAAGTCAAAACGGCCCGCCACGGAACAGAGGACACCACTTACGGGTCGAGATCCCAAATCATGACAATCTCATCGTCGCTACCGCTCGCAAGCCATCTCCCGGAATAAGCCCACCGCACGCACAGGACCGGTCCAGTGTGCATCGCCAACGTGCACAGTGACTTTGGTGGCTTGTTCGAAAGCTCGGACGCCGGAACCAGAATCGGTTTCGTGCTCCAGATTCGCACTTTGGCGTCCAGTCCACCGGTCGCGATACGAGAGCCGTCAGGATGGACATGTACAGAGAAGATAGAGGGCCGTTTCGTGGAATCGGCTTTCCCAGACGAATCCCCGTGCATCACCCATGCTGGTTTCGTGAAATGCATGTCAGGCGACACTGCCGATGCTATTGCCCTCGACCTCGGTTCCTATAGGATGCCTTATATATACAAGATGAAGAGAACCAGAGCCAGCCACTCGGAAGGACCAGCGAGGGACACCGAAAATTTGAAGGGTGGACGTTGCAGTGGAAGCAGAAAGCGGTCTCCATTTGAATTGCCGGATATGAAAAGATTTTTATTCAATTTCCTTTCTTTGGCTACTACCTCCCATCTTCGTATGTCACCGTGACCCAGACGACAAAACTTCGTTTGAGAAACCACCCAATCTGGAGGAATGCAACTTCACACTGGTGCTCATGCGGATAGTACTGGAGCTTCGTCGACTGAGAACTTTTGCTGGACTCTCTATTCTTGGTTAACCTCTCTGAGAAATTGAATTTTCAATTGCAAAACAACTATGTACCTCGAAGGACCATGCCGACGACCTGGCAGTTTGAGTACCAGCTCTGGTATATATGTCCCCCCGATGACAAAATGGTTCGGGTTCGATTTATCATCGCTACTGGGGTAGCTTCTGGTATCCTGCATAACAGTGTCAGGATAACTCCGTTCCTCTGGGCCCGGATGAAGAGTTCAAGGAGTTATCTTTCTGAAAGAGCCATGAAAATTTGCCACAGTGGTGCCCCTCCTCTTGTTTCGAGGATGCTATTGTGACCTGTATCGTCGAAAAGTCGACTCAATTCGGTATGAATTTCATGCATTTTTGCTTCAACCGATCGCACTAATCAGTTGAATCAGATCAAACGAAAACATTGCTATTAAATATTGAACGTTGGCGCTGAATCTTTTAGGGAGAGACGTTGACACTTCGTTCTCCCGAGCAAAGCTCAAAAAGATAAATCACGGAGCAATACATAGACCCAAGGAGTTTCATTTCCGGATTCCGGGTTTCTTTCACAACGCCGCTGGATGCAAATCGCATACCTGCGTACGAAGCTGACCCCAAGTTATTCATTGGGGCGCCCTTCCACCGGCCCGGGGATGCCAGTATAGCGCTTCTCAGTTCCAAGCGGAAGACTTACTTGCGGCGCTACCAGTATTAATTAACAACCATTTCACGCTCTTCTTGGTTACCTGGGTATACTTATCGTCCCTGTGTATAAATTATACCTTCCTTCTACCTGCCAATCCTGACTGTACTTTTTAACACCAGAACAGGCCATATCGGTCAACAGAGACCTAAATATCTGAACTCCATACCACAAAATGCGTCCGTATGTAAGGTGACAACCGGGTGCCTTTTCCAATCATGATAAGGCGGGTCCATCCTGGTCTTCCAAAATTTAATGAATTGATTTCGGCTACACCAGAGCTGCTAATCCCGTTTCGTCGGCTTTGAATATAGTCCGCTATGCATTGCATGGTGCGGTCTCTATTGAATTGCTTTCGGCTGTTCACCACGTCGGTGACAGCCGTGTAGGACAGGAATCACAGAACACGTATAGTTCTGTCATCACTACATTGAATGGGAATCTCAGCGGCCCATACTGCATAATGCGATTGCTATCCTCATCGATAGATGTATTTTTTTGGGTCTCTCCGTTGCTTCTATCCTCCTGAATGTCGAGAGCGGCCGCTTCTGATCGTGATAAATGATGCACGTTTTGGGATCTTGGTCTTGAAGTACCATGGCTGTGTTATCGAAGGAAGGAAGGAAGGAAGATGAACTTGCGACTGCTTATGACGCGACCTGATTTGACCTGTTCCTCGTATCTTTCGGATAATTGGCATCTTGCCTCCCAGTTCGGAAAGCAACATTCTCGATATTCGGTCATTCTGGGTCCACTCTGGGGTCCCTCTACCAATTGATGCTGTCATAGATGAAGTCATGACGTCGGCTCAAAATTCATACAGTCCTGCAGAATAGTCGCCTTCTGAGTAAGTCTTGTCTTTCACTTGGATGTCCGTACTAACAAAAGTAGTTTTTTTTTTACGTTCGGGGGACTTCAAGACCTCATGACCTGTTCCACGGGGATCACGAGTCTTTTCCCCTTAGCCACCAGCCACATTATTTGCCATCTTTGTCTTGGTATGGACCCCAAAAGGAATATCGCCGCGCCGTATAATTTTCCGAGAGCTCAAGGCCAAATAAAATACGAGTATACATTGAGTTCACAAGGCCTAAAACCGTCGCATATGCCGGATAATATCTTTAGTCTTCCTTCTCCATGATTCATGCTCTCCAATACAAGAAAGACGCAAGACGCAACGACCTTTGCTTTTTGCCATGGACTTGGGCGACTCTCCTTGCCGTCGGAGCACTAGGAGATAGGTCATGTGGGCTCTGGCGCAATTAAGACACGGTGGGCATAATCGCTGAGTTTTTTTGGAATCAATCGCAAGGGTCGAGGTTGAACACCACACTCTATCGCTGAATAGGCCAAGTTCTCGGTTTTTTCATCTCCGCCGTGCTACACCTATCTCAGCGACATTCCCGTGCATTCCTTCCTACATGTCTTCCTTTTCCCACTGCTCACTCCAACTGCGATCGTACGAGATAGCGCGGTGCGAGTTCTCGTAATTCAATAGTAGGCCTTTTCTCTTCCATATCCGGACATGATGGAGATCTTCAGAGACACCGGCACCGGTATACGAGTGGAGGATAAGGACTTGGGCTCAAGTGGTACAAGTCTTCAAATAGCGACGATTTCGGAATAACCTGTGGGATAATGGTGAGATAGTAGGGGTTCAAGGATAGTGGCGTCGAGATCAATTCTCCCATGTTGAAAGTTGGAACATTCCGAGTCCCTTGCGACCGTAGAGAAGAATGATAAACTCAGGCTTCATATGTACGGCAGTTGGACCAGATTTTACTGATGATATTTCTGTAGCGATTGTTGGGCGATTGTGCCAAAGATGTCATGTTTGTGGGTCCTTGATGCAATACAGTACTTCGATTTATTTCTGTGATAATCATACAAACGTTAACTGTTTCCCTCGTCCTGCAGGTTTCCATGATGCTACAATACGGGGGCGTCGCCCATCAAACTTTTGAAAGATATCCATGCCGGCAGGACTCAGCGCTCAACTGCGGACGCGACTGGGCAATAAACTACATTCTGTATTTCTTCTTGATGGCTATCCAAGCGGGCGAGGCCTCTGGGTGACGCTCCACAAACTGGTCCATGTCGGTTTCAGGTATTCGGTTAACGTCCACGCGATTCCAGTAACGGGGCATCACAAACGTGATATCACGAGCGTCATGGTCCTGTCGGCTACTATAAGGTTAACAGCGGCAAGGGGAGGTCAGAGATGAAGGAGAAACACGAGCATGGAGGGCGTACATAACCCAGCTCTTCAGCTTTGCTCGCACGAATTCGGAAATAGTCAAGAAGGGCACACCGTGTATCTTCATGACTGTGCTACCATCCAGACGACGAGGTCCAGTTTCTCCTGCTGGAAGGATCTCAATCTAGTGTGGGATAGCAATGTCAACCAACGTGAACTACGTCCCACGGAAAACGATACTCACTTCTATCGCGGGGATTGGCCGACGATAGGTGACATGCAATCTAAAGCGGAATGGTAGGTTAATTATATAGCAGGACAAATGAAAATGTCTCACCTGTTTGTCCATGGGGACTGAACAAGGGTAAAGTGCTCACTGGTGACGACCGCGTCGCGCACACGACGGAATGGATGCGCCTGAGACTGGCCACCCTCTACAATGCAGAAAATCTCCTGGGGGAGAAAGAGGAATTAGGTGAGTATCTGTTCCAAGGAGAACGTTGTGGAGTAGACGTACATCGCTTTGAGGTTGATTCGCGAGGCAAGCCGTCAATACGCTCCCATGGAACGCGTGGGGTACACCTTTGGCGCGGAGAAGGATAGAAAGGGCATTAGCGGCCTCCAAAAGTCTTCGAGTCTCGGACATTATGATAGGAAATGATAGTATGAGGGCGTCAAGCACAGGACATGTTACGGCGGATGGTAGAGCGGGGAAGAAAAGGGTATCTAGTTATATGTAATGGGGCCGTGAAAGAGCCTCAGGCCCGGAAAAAGAATAGTCAATAGATATGATCTTGACTGCCATCTTTGCTAAAATCGGGATTGGCCGATCGCACAGGACCAGCACGTTGTCACACGTTTCCAATCAGCTGTGAAGACCTCAGTTCAAAATGCCCCGGAATGAGATAAGAAAAGGTTGGCTTTGCGTCGAGTAAACTCAAAGATCCGTATAACGAGACATGCGAAAGGAACAGGTAATGAGGGTATGATGTTCCGGTATGTTTTTCTCTAAAAATCGGCAGCCAACTCCGATACCCCGACACGAAGAAGTTTGGAGGGTGCGGGAAGCAAATTGAAAATAGACGTTCTCTTCTAGGGCCTAGCAGCTCTGATTCCGTCAGAAGGAACTCGCAGACAAATCTGATTCCGTCCCCAGATCCGTTTGCGACTCGCGGTGATCTTGAGCAAATTGGAATGCGGGGGTGGGGAAAATATTAATTCAGATGTGACAGGCTGTGACGTCCAGGGGTCCCAGATTGGGAAAGGGCCAGGCTCACATGCCACGCGGCATCTTTGCATTAGCCAAGAAACTTCAAATTTTCGAAGAAATTTCCGTCGCTGTGGTCGTCGACGAGCTCTGCGCGACGAGGGTCTTGTCCTTCGCGTATGCATACAGGTGTCTGCAGGCCATTGTACAGCCATGTAGTCGCACGACGTACGGCGATGAACAGCATTCAACCGCTTGCAGTCGCTCGTCGTTCAATTTTCACGCACTGTCACAGGAAGGGCGCTGAGGACGGTTCAGCACGAGGCCGCAAAAAGGATTTTTTTCTTTCTTCGCGAACGTTAGGCGCTCGGTATCTTCGCTGGCCTACCCGAGAGCATCTGGACGGATGTGAACCGACCGAGCCCCAAGAAGAGCTGGCAAAGGCAGATATCCTGGAGAAAGTCATGAAGGGACGGCAACCTTCGGATCTTATGCTGAGATGTATGTCAAGATTATCTCTGTCTTGCCCATGTGCTGAGAGAATTTCGTCAGGTACTGTCCTGGATGCTGAGGGTAACACTAATCTTCTTTATGGTCTTCTTTCATTCCAATCTTACTCTATTCTCGGAAGGAAACGTGAAAACAATATCTGGTCAATTCAAAAAGAGTGATTTGAGCGCAGAACATCGGCTGAATGTAAGTAGCCTGTCTTGATCACATTACTCGCGTTGACACGGCGAGAGATAGCCTCGTGATCTCCGTAAAATTGACTCAAGGGTCCCCAATCTTGTTCCTACTATTCTTGTACGAAAGGAAGCTATCCTTGTACGTGTTTCACTCTTGTTCGCGGTCGTGTGATACTACGGGCGGTCTCGTCCCCAGGTCAACATTCTTCACGTCCGAGCACTCGTGAAGGCCGATGCCGTAGTTTTGTTCGACACATACGGGTCCGCCGATTCACGATTACATTCGGTATTTCTGTATCATCTAGAGGTATGTCCGGTATAGTTATGACTCGAAATACAAAGCTACATGACGTCTTGTAGCACAATCTGAAGAGCAAAGGTTCCGGGCTGCCATACGAATTTCGGTTCGCTATCTTCGTGCCACACTTGAGTGACTTTCCGTTGATTAAAACCCTTCACAGGGCCCTGGAGTCCATTCTCCTTTCAGTCCTCAGCGCTTTAGAAGCTGAGATGGTGTTCATCCGGAACCTTGTCGGCGGGTTACTCGCCGAGTTGGAAGACGACATTGACCACGACAGCCTTAAACGCCTTCTGCACTATTCTAGACGACTTGCTAGTTTCCAGAGTAGGGCAAAGCTTGTACGTCACTTTTCTAGTTTACCCAGGATCAGCTTTGATGGCCGTTGAAAACAGGTCGAGCAAGCCCTAGAGGAAGTTCTAGAGCAAGGTGCGTTTTACACGCCCTCTGATGACAGCTACGAATTCTCAACTTTTTCTAGACGAGGATCTGAATGCTATGTATCTTACCGACAAGAAGAACGGTAATGCTCGTGAAATCGATGATCACGAGGAGCTAGAGTTTCTCTTGGAATCGTTTTCCAAGCAGGTTGAAGAAATCGTAAGCGAGGTGGGCAATATTGATGTAAGCTTTCGCCATGTTGTCGGTGCCTCTATTCTTTACTGTCATCTAGACAAACGTGGAGTCTACCCAAGAAATTGTTGAATTAATCCTCGACTCGAATCGCAATTCTCTCCTCGCGCTAGACCTACAAGTAAGTTCCTTGAGGAGATATTCTTGCTATTGTTAATGTGTATTTGCAGGTCTCAATCGCTACCTTTGGCGTCGGCACCGGGGCATTTTTAGCAAGTCTCCTGGGCATGAACGTAAGCCCTTTCGCGAGCTGATAGACATATCCCTGATTTCCCCGCTTCTATTCCCAGTTAACAAATCACTTTGAAAGCCATCCGTGGGCATTCTACGGAATGACAGGTTTCTCCTCCATCATCGCCGGTTGTGTAGCATTGGCCGGGCTCCGAAAACTGGCCAAAATGCGAAAGATTGGTCTTGCTTCCAACAGCGGCAAGCGTAAAACGAAACCTTGGCTACCTCTTCCTCTTAGAGCGCGAAAGTCGGACGGATGGTCGTAACATCCAACGCAGACATTTAGACGGTAATCGACATATGTATAATCTTTTTACTTATCTACACCATCTCATTGGCTATAAGGATAGTAATTTATTTCTCTTGCATCCCTCACTATACTGGTCCTGAACCCGGTGCTCCGTGGAAGACGAAAGATGCATGGAACAAGCGGCGGAAGGCTTTCAAGTGATGAAACTGGCATGCAAGAGGCTCCCTGTCCATCATATCCTAGGATCAGTGACAATCGATCGTTTATCAGATTCTTCCAAACGGATCTCGTCCGACTTTTAACGGACAGCAAACGTTCGACTGTGGAGCAGTAGACTGAGCAACCCACACTGAAGAGACGTGGACAGCGCAGCTAGCGGGTCAACTTGAATAAGTTCGCGCATGCTGGATTGTGAACGATGCATCCAAAGACATCAGGAGGCAAGCAACCCTGATTTGAATCGGAAGCACTAGAAGCAGCAGTAGCACCATCAGTACTGCGGGACTCACAGAAACCACACAGAGAATATTCAGGCAGCGTCAGGACCCTGCGGATCCTGCGAAGGTTCTGTAGCATGCCAGTGTAAGAACCTCCATCCAAGTATATCGTCGACATTACGGTGACTTCATAGATTGCAAAACGTGTCGAATCGGTCACATCCTGGGGTGACAGAGGGTGACAGAGGTGCGCGACATCGATGGCCGAGAATATCGCCACAGTGTACCCCCATGACCGTCCAGGAAGACAAATCAGAATCGAAAAGAGTTAATGCAGTTTTTAATAACCGGGAAGGGGCATTGCATTACGTTTCTTCTTTGGTTACGGTAGAGCTGTGCTTGGTATCCTGGATCACATGGAGGCCAGCTTCACCCTCGTCGCAAGGGCCCCCGCGCATCAGTCTTGACCCCCCAGGGTAAACGATGCTCGTCATCTGTTCACCCATCATTGGCGGAAGCAGAACGGACCTCAGACGGTCCCGAGATTTAGCAAGGGTCATGGAAACCCCGACGGTTAAGCTCAGACGTTACTTGGGCGCTTTGTGTCCAGCCAAATAAATAGCGGAGCCTCTTTCTGTAGTAAATAGTTCCGACGAACCATAGGCATGATCACTGTACACGTGCGACATACCCTGCCCCCGAAGTCTGAGGCCTGAGGCCTTATTATTAGACGAGAGCTCAGAAGCAGCGCTCCTCTCAGACATTGAAAGGATGAATGACATACAAACATGTGTACCAATACGACATACGGATAGGTTCACGGACAGTAGCTGCCGGTAGCCTGAGAGTGATAACTTCCTTGGGGTTATGCTAGCGCTGAAGTAACATGTCCGGCGGAAATGAGTAGAAAAGGCTCATGTACATATGGTTATAGAAGGGAAAGATCAATTTACGGCCTGAGATGAAACAATGAGACCGTCAATTTTTCAATTGACCGCGGCGAACACGACTCCTGATATCTTAGAAGATCCGAAGTGTTTATCCGACCGCTTAGCAGTTCTGGTAGACCACCAACCGCCAAACCCCTCTGGGCGAACATGTCTTCCTTCTATTCTCTTCAAAAGAACGAAGATGCGAGTTGAAAGACCCGCGTCGTGAGAAAATGTCGTTCGGAAGCGGGTTTCAAAAGTGACATGTGACCATGCACTTGCCTAATTAGAAGCAAATTGACTCAAATTGACCTCGTCCAGCAGAGTCAACGATTGTGTTGAAAGAAATTTGACGTCGGCAGTTTAGGGAGCTTTAAACGTGTCATAGCTCGTCTGGAATAGCAGTAATGTTTTGAAAACTTCCCATCTGAGTTCCGAGCTCAACTCACTGTGGCTTATGATTGCCTGGTGATATGATGACATCAACCTGACAGTGGGCTGGACGTCTAATTGACGGATGAGTAGTAATGCACCTGGTCTGATGACACGGTGGGGGACTGAGAGTGGCGCCGCAGCGCATGCAGAAAGGTACGTTAACATCCACTCTTTGAAATACTGAAATACTACTACTGTGCCTTCGGTTCGCTTTGAAACAGGTGCGTCTGGAGTTTTTGATATTGAGCCTCGAAGAGTGAAAATAAATAGAATGGACCGTAACTTAGCGCGTGTGGCATGGCGAATTGACGTCCCTTTATAATCAAGAGCGACACTCCACCGTTCATCGATCCACAAGTACATCTCGGCTGGAGATGACCGGTGGGCGTGAGAAACATCTACCGAGAGTCTTTTGAGGGTTTTCCTGGAGAAAACATACCACTCAGCAGAATTGGAAATACCGTCTCCCAGAAAGGCCATTCACGAAATGTGCTAATATTAATGTGAGGTATAAAAAAGACCAATCATAAGGATCAGAGAGTTCGATTTGGGTTCGGTGGTATTTCGATGGAGAATCTAGATAGAACGAACCAAAAATGCCCAGGCTTCGTGAATCATGTCTTCTTACTGGAATCGATGTCTACGGCGAGGTGAGGATCCACGGCCCACTTCCCATTCTGTATGATTGCGAATCGAATTAGCTTGTATTCCTGAATTCCAGTCATACATGCAGTCATGCGAGAACGAGCTAGAAGGAGGCTCAGGTAAACGAAAGGGTTGCGCACGTGGTACCGTCAACGAACTTCGAAGATAAGTGCCTGATTTTCTCGCTCGTACCTGGCTCTTGTGATAGTGTGAGGAAGACCGTTAGCTTTAGTGATTCCAAAAATTTTATGCGACAAAAAGCAATATAGCGCAGACAGCTTAATGTTCGCACAAGCAAGTCCATGTGTTGCAACGAATCTTTGAGTCTACTGAACTTGGAGCTCCATCATATATTATTTATTGCCAGTGATTTTGAAGAAAAAGATGTATGCTTAATCCATTGAAGAAACAATAAACGTCCATATACAAAATATAAAAGTCCGAAGGGGCTTATGAATAGACGGAAGCATCATGGGAGTTATTGGGTATAGACAATATGGGGAACAGGGTTATTTAATATATATGTGAATATCATCGACAAGAAATTTATCAGAACAGTTCTATACCGGAATAATTCATTGGACCAATATGCCAAAGCCAGCTACCAGGTAATGGTGCGCCAGTGCCGGGAGCATCTACTGAAAAATGAAAGTTTGCATCCAGCCCTCCCTCTCTGAGAGCCTTAAAGCCGTCTATGTATATATCCCGCGCGTCAGAGGGCTCCCTGAGAAGTAAATCTATCTTCTTCAAACAATTCTTTAAGGAAGAATGTAACCCAGCCCGGTCAGGAAGCCTAGAGCGAGCCATATCTAAGACACGTCGCGCTTGGTCTGGGTCGGCTAAATCTGAATCATTAAAGGTAACGCCCATGACTGTCAAATCCGATAGATTCGGTAATAAGCAAGAAGAAGATGTGACAGTGAGAGCGGTTATCAAGTCAGAAGCACTGGAATTATTGATTTCCAGGTGGAGGTGTGTGAGGTGACGGACGGCATCTGTCTCGAAGAAATGTGCAGCCTCAGCGATCGAATGTAACCACGACAAAGATAAAGTTGATCTAGTGAGAAGTGAAATCTGTTGTGAAGTGCACCTATCGCGTTTATGTTGTCAGCGCTGAGGCTTTGCATCGCGCTCAAGATGCGAAGAGACGGTATTGTGAGATATTCTATACATGTTTCTGAGGAATGGAAGTAATTGAGCTGTCGAAGATGGTGTAGGGTTACGGGGATCGGAGCAGGCTGGTTGGCAGATGAACTCTGTCGACTGCCGATGGCCTGAACCCACAGCACCTCTAAACGGGGCGCCGCAGAAATGAAGTTGCGGAATTCTGCGCCATGATAAAAACTGCCTCTAAACTTGCGTAGGTTTGATGTCGGGAACAAGGAGGGCAGAACTCTATACGTGCTGTCTAAGCAAAGCGAGATGAGGTTGGGGACGCCAAAAAAGGGTTATATTCCCATGGGCTGACACCCGCGAGAGTGAGTGTCTTCAGTTTGGAGAGGTTCCGAGCCTCAAGGCTTTTGGCGAGCCCAAACACAGGCGCAAAGGCATGAATATAGACACTGAACCATCGACTGGAATGCGACACTAACTCTTTGATCAGAGGCACTTCATCAAGTCCGTTAGGGTTGTCGCAATAGAGTAGCAATTTCAGAGGGGAATTACGCGACAGTTGAAGCTGCGACCTGACTATATCTAGCGCGTGGGGTGGTAGAAGCGAAGGAAAGACATTTACAATGCTGACCGTCAACCAGAGCGCGGGGGAAGACGAGGCGATAAGTCTCCACCAGTGACAGACGCGAAGAAATATCCATGGCGCATTCTTCACGTCGAGGCTGGTGCTGGTGTTACTATGGGCGAATTTCCAGTCGGACGCGTACGAAAATATGAGGAGCAGTACGTCACGGTTGAGGCGTCGAATCGGAGAAAGGAGGGATCGTTTGGCCGCTAGATTCTTCACGATTTTGGCTCGCTCCTTACGGATACGAGATGCCAATGTGTCGAGATGTTTTAGACGGTGGTTCGAACCGGAGACGTTTTTTCTAGGAGTGAAATGTCTTCGTCAAGCGCTGTCGCGTCGATATCGAAGGAAGGATTTCCTGAGCGAAGGCAATTGAAGACATCTTGGCCCTCAATCAGGGCGAGAGGTAGAATCTGCACAGATGAAATGTCGCTCTCGCGAAATCCACAGCGCAAACACCGTTCATGCGGCCGCGGCGGCATGCTTTGTAAACCATGTTAGACAAGAATCGAGGAACATATATACTAAATTCACCTATAACAGAGTGATAGTAACGCAGCACTTCGTTGCCAGCTCTGATCCGGTTCTGGCTACGGACTGGGTATTGGAGTAAAGTCAAAACGGTACACCGCGTTAGTTTCAATCAGCTATCTCCCCAAAGAAGCCGAGAGACGGCTGAACTGGCCGAACTCATCGTCCTCCGGCTCACAGCTCATCAAAATGAATTGAGATCGGCGCGCTTACGCAAGTTTAAACTCCGAATACATTCCGAGCCTGAGTCAAGACCGGCGACAACGCGATTTCACTATATGAAACGTACCGAAGACAACGTGTAGAACATCCGCATTCTCATCATTACTCTTACCACCACCGGCTCCACATTGTCTATATCCCGGCTCTCCACTTCACCCAACCTTTTGGTTCCATCTTATGGGGAATTGTATCGGGAGACTTACAGTGAGGGATAGAATTTCAAGTAGTACCACAGCGGCGGTGAGCCTTCCTGAAGATGCGTAGAGTATTGCTTCCAATAACTTGGAATAGACAGACAACCCTGAATGTACCTCGGCAGGTGAAATGCAAACCTCACCCGCACCACCACCAGTGTCCACACAACCTCAACCACCGAACGTGCTTATTTCCAGGCTAACCGTGCCTCAAGCGTCCCCCAACGTACCTCCTCGTCCAGAGTTTATACCATTCACAATCTTGTACCTCTGTATGTCGAAACCGTATGATGGCAAAGATTTCTGGTCATATCCAGAGCGTTGTGGGTGGATCGTCCATGTGAAAGACACGCAGTGTCATGTCCTCTGTCCTCCAGGCGTCTGTCTTGATGGCATGGACATGATGAAAATGGGGCGCAGCGTGTAACTGCGGGTATTCTCTCGTTCAGACGGCAGCGTTGTCGTTGCTTCAGATAATGCTGCGTTTTTGCAGGCATGGCTTTTCTTTGGTGTCCTCACGGAAGTGTCGCATTTGTGCGGACTCGACATTGATTTGGCGGCTGAATTCTTTCTCGAAGACGGATCGGTTTCGACGGCTAGGCTCAATGGTCTACCAGGACGATGGTTCGAGGCTGCAGTCATATCCGGTCGGGCAGGGGACAAAGTGCTTATGGAACGCATTTTGACCATTGCTCGTCATTCTCATTTAATGCTGTCCGAAGAACGAAGCGATGATGAATGTACATTGATGTTCAATTACTCGTATGCCGAGTGCCGTGTCTTCCTTTCCTTGGAAATTCTTGTTCACACAGTCGGTCTTCACCTACTCCTACATACCTACATGCCAGGCTTTACCACAATGGAGGAGGAAGGATGGGGTCGAAACAGAATCGAGCAGAGCCTCGCCTGGCCGTTTTCGCGGCGCCCTAATGAAGGAATCGATCAGCTCTCTGATCTAGCACGAGACAAGCTTGAAGAGCAGGGTTGGTGTGGGAGTGAGCTCAACCTTTTTAACACATGACGAAACGGCATTCGCCTCCCTTCTCTCTCGTCCGAGGGTCAGAGACCATTCCAGTTGTGGTTATTTTATCTGCCATGCGTATCAAACGGAGGAGTCGACCTATCGTACCAGACATGTAGATGATGGATGTAGCTGCGACTTCATTGGCTTGGACACCGACGGTCTGATTGCGGTTTTATCCCAAAACAAGATCCCGAAACTAGTCATAACGGATGAGCTGGAGTTGAAAGTGGTGTCGGAAAACGATTATCCATACATTGCGCTTTCACATGTTTGTACGTCCTCTTTACGCGCCCTTGTCAAGTTCTAAATGAGAATCTTCCAGGGGCCGATGGACTTGGCAACCCGAAAACAAACGCACTTCCGCGATGCCAACTTCGACGTTTACGGGATTACGCAAATCAACTTAGCCACGTACATGAGAATGCCTCTCTTTCATCTTTACCAATCGCCTTCTGGACGGATACACTTTGTATACCTGTTCATCCAAGCGAGTTGGCAAAGAAATACCGCAAGAAAGCCATCCAGCTTCTCGGAAAGACATTTCATGGGGCAGCTGCAGTGCTGGTTCTTGACAGGGAACTAGAAATTGTACAATCTGCTACTGTGCCATTTCTAGAGTTGGGCTTGCGTATCCTCTGCAGTGGATGGATGAAGCGTTTATGGACACTCCAGGAGGCCACACTTGCCAGCGAGGCGCACGGCATAGATAAGCTGTACTTCCAGATGGTCCATTCCTGTATCAGAAGTACGATCGAGATAGGAAAGCCTTAAACAGTCTAGACGAAGACACGAGTGAGATTCAGGCTGAGGAGCGAACATTGCTCTATGAGGACGGGATTATGCTCCTTCTTGGGGAACAGATTCCATCTGTCCGAGCTATGCGTGAAATGCGCGAAGGCTGGTCACCGTTCCGGGTCATCTATTCTGCCATAGAGCATCGATCTGCCAGTAAATCCGAAGATGTACCGATCTGCATTGCTTCTTTGCTGGGCAAAGACATAACCACGATTGTGTCTACTTCGGATGCAGAACAGAGAATGGTGAACTTCTACATGCTCATGCGCGAAGTTCCAATTGAAGTGCTGTGGCATGATAAATCAGAGAAGCTGACAAAGAGGCCGTTTCGCTGGGCCCCCAAGTCTATCACCAGCTACCCACTTTCGACTTACATCGGTTGGGGAGATGGTATCTGTGACGTGGCCGGTCTACATGTCAAGATTCAGGGTTTTACGTTCGCGGAAAGTGAAGTAGAACGACATGATCCGGACTCTATGCTGCCTCCGGTTTTCAATGTTGTTTCTGCAGAAACGGGCAACGTATTTGGTCAGGTATGGACTCCGAGCGATCGGGAGAGTATCTCTCTGCAGCAAAATTTAGCTTTCATTTGCGAGCCTCGTTCTCAAAATATTTCTTCGATTGCAGTGATGGTGGCTGTTGAAGAAACTGTCCAATTACTGGGTGATGATGGAGTCCATTCAACTGAGTATGTGTGCACAATTGTTGGTTATGTCTTTTATGTGAATACATCGCTTCCGGAGCATACGGAAGCGATATTCCAAGGGCATATGACGATGGAAGATCAGAGGTGGTGCATAACTTGAAATGAATTATAACATCTAGAGAAAAGGGTTTGTAAAAAAAACATATATAAAGGTGTCTGTTGAACTGTGTATAATAGATGGGATAGTGTGTTCAATCCCGCAATGAGCCTCCACCAGTGGCACATGCGAAGAAATATCCATTGGCACGGTGCATTGTTCACATCGAGACTGCTGCTGGTGCTACTATGGTCGAATTTCTAATCGGACGCGTACGAAAAGATAAGGAACAGCACGTCACGATTAAGGTGTCGAATTGGAGAAAGGAGTGGTCATTTGGCCGATAAGTTCTTCACAATTTTGGCTCGCTCCTTACGGATACATATTACAAGATGCCAATGTGTCGAGATGTTTAGGCGGTGGTTCAAATCGGAGATACTTGACGCTCAGGAGTGTAATGTCTTCGCTTGAAACGCTGTCGCGTGGATAGGTAGAATTTCCTGAGCGATGGCAATTGAAGACATCTTGACCCTCAACCAAGGCAAGAGTGACGGAATGCGTACAGATGATATGTCGCTCTCACGAAATCCACAGCGCAAGCACCGTTTAAGCGACACGTTCTGAAACAGTGAAAAGATTGTGAGACTAGAATCGATATACCCAGAGTGACAGTAACCCAACAATTCGCTACCAGCTCTGATCTGGTTCTGGCTACGAACGAGTTGTCAGAACCAAGCCCAAGCCAAGGCCCAAAACCGGAAACTGAAAGAGCGGAAATTCCGAGTCGCTTTGTCAACCTGGACATAAGCGAACCGCCCGGACAGATTGCACTCGAATCGGAACAGTGTCGTCTTTTCAGTCCTGTTACGCTAGACTCCTTGTTTGAAATGCAATTTTATTGAAGAGAAGGCAGATAAAGCAGATATGAGGTTCGGATCCATTGGACAAATGATAGGTAAAGTGTCCAAGCGCAAAAAGGAAAATAGACGTGAAGGCAGTCATGGGATAGACGAAGGAGGTATCCTGGGAGTTATGGGGTATAGAGACGACAGTAATAGATAGATGTTCGTAGATCAACTAGAAGACCTCGTGCGACACCACTGAGTCATTCTGTTGCATCACTCCTGTGAGATATACATCTTCCGGAGCTGGTCCTCGGTGGCTTGTTCGTCGCAGATGGGACATGCCTCTGTATATTTCAACGCAGCGCGAATGCACCGTACGCAATACACATGTCCATACGGAGTCGCGCAGAGCGTCGTATGCTCTTTCTCGCACATTGGACACGAGAAGTGAGGTGTTTCTTCGACATCTTCGTCACTCTCCTCTGCGTCGTCGGTTGCCTTATCATTCTGAGAGGCTAACGTCAGGACTAGGCAACTAACAGGAGAAGAGACTACTCACAAATGATGGCGGTAACCTGAGATACTCCGGGTCTTCAAAGTCGTACTCATTGCTGTCTTCCCAGGACGTATCGAGGGGATCGTCTCCTGATTCGGAGACTTCATCGGGATACTCCTCCTCGACCCTCTCATCCTCCCAGCCGTCTTTGAGGTCATAATAATCCTCTTCCTCAGAGTCGTCGTCGTCACTGTCATCGTCGTCGTCGCCATGGTCTTGCTCCATGCGGACGCGAAAGTCTGCAGCTGTACGGCAGTGCTTGTCGCAGGGAACACAATAGTGATGATTCGGTGCAGTGACGCAGTGCTAGAAAGGAAAGGGACGCGTTAGTTTATTCAACAAGTATAAAGACACATCAACTTACGCGACGAAGGATTTGGCCATTCAAAAATCGACGGCCACATCTCCAACATTCGGGATGGTCGTTGGAGTTCATGATGTGCTCGGCTCGTTGCCATTTATCGAAGAGGTACTCGTCGCACAATGCGCAATACGCTCCGTCCATACGTATCATATCGGTAGACATGATGATAGATGATAATTGTTGTTTGGTTCGATGGTGGTTGTTGGTTGTTCAAAGTGTTGTCATTGTGAGGACCTAGGCTGCAAAGCGCACTGACTTTACACCCGGGCCTTTCGTTCGTACGCGCATGTTTTGCCAAGTTTTTGACATGGACTCCGGAGAAACAAGCATCCAAGGCTGTCGGTGCTTCGAAATGGCCCCTCAGATTGAAAGGAGTAGACAACGAAGAGGAGATTTTTTCTTTCTCAGCGGACCAGAGTCTTCGTTCATTTTCGGCAATAAAATTAGAGATGATAGCAAGTGCGAGGGTAACAAGCTATTGGAAGAGATCGAAGTTGCAAAGAGATCGGAAAGGATGTTGTGGATTATACAACTGAATGGTCGAGGAAAGAATGAGTGGTGGCTAATGGGTTCAAAGCGTAGCATGGCGGTCACGGTCACGGTCACAACCATTCCCAGAATGGGCCTCCCAGCCGAGCAGGCATTTTAGCCCTAGCTTCTGCCATCTTCACATCTACAGTGAACTTGCACGAAGGGCTTCTGAAAAGTGGCGCCAATTACTTCGACGTTGAACAATTACTCAGCCAGACTACGCCCTACGGCTTCGATATCTTTCTTTATATTTCCAGATTCGATTTCTTCGATAATCGCCCTTGTCGCAAAAAATCTCTCATCCCCTAGTATGTTCTAGCAAATTATCGTCACTTGTCCGTGTCAACGAAAATTTCAGTTTTCTATCCGCCTCACGCGGACGAACCATGCCTGGGCCTAGCAGTCAACGGTCGAAGAAATCTAAAAGCAAAACGAAGCCGTCGACCGCGCCGGCCAGCTCAACTCCCGATGCCTACATCGGTGACATAGATAATGCTGTGGGATGGAATATCATTGTTGATATTTTGTGTGAAGGTCTTGAGCTGCCCGGTGAGTACAATAAGCCTGCGCACTACTCTGGATCACCAATCGGTACATAATCCTAGATTTGACAACACGTAGTGGTCTGAAGAAAGTTCACGCAAATTTCGACAGTATATACCGACGTCTCGACAAAACCTACGTTAAGCATGAAAGCAACGAGAAGGTTACAGGGGGTATCGCCGGGATCTACGGCAGAATGTGTGCCGATAAAATATTAAGGGATAGATTGTTTGGAAAAGGTACCTGCGTCCTACGGTTCTTCCTTCACCATGTCATGACTGTCGCCATCACCAGACTTTTTGAAACGACTTTTACCCTTGCTGCATATACAAGAGACGCGACATGTTGCTCTGCGTGCTCTTTCCCTGATCACGCATCACGGAGGAGAGGATATCAGGTTCGAAATTGCTCGGCATTCCAACGAACTTGCCAAGACTCTTTCTAAATTTCCCGATGACGCTGCGGGCTCGGAGCTCGTCGTTTCAGTACTTGCTCATTCCGTCCCTGCTGTCGTCGCATATGACACCATTTCACCCAAACCCGACATATTTCGCTCTCTTGACATGAACATCATCATTAAAGAGGTTACGGAAAGCATGAAGAGACCTAGCGCCTCAACATATCTTATCAATCATGCCTCTGAGCTCTTGAGCCTATCGACCCTCAACTGCTATGATGCCTTCAAACACACTCCTTCTGCCTTGAACTTCCTGGTTGCTGGCCTTAGGAGTGCTGATTGGGCATTCCGATGTACTTGCTTGGGTGGCGTCATTCGGTTTCATCGACACGAAGCCGAAGGGGATACCCGAGATATGGACCCCAACAAGTTCATGGCAGCTATTAGCAGGAGGTTTCCTCCACATATCAACGATATCCTCTTAGCCTACGGTCCCGAACGGTGCGAGACGTACATGACCCTCAAAGCGACTCGCGATTTCCAAGACGCCATGATGAAATGCGCTCAGGACCATGACTTGTACCGGCTAGGACTATCCATCGCACCCATCATCCTTCGCACAGAATACTCGGTTGCCAACGGAATGTTCGAAAGTGAAAATCCCGTCACTGGTCAACGGGAGATTGTAGATATAGGATTGCCATTCACAATGTGGGGGGACAGTCTTCCGCATTGTGCCAAGGCCATTCGGGCAAAGGGAAACCCATCTGAAGCTGATATTGCAGATATCCTCGATGTCAAATATTTCATCATGAAAGCCCGTCTCCCGGAGGCCGTGCGTCTGGCTCAAGAATCTCTCAAACGCAATCCCCATTGCGCATACTATCACTACGCCATCACCCTTCTTGCTGACCCTGTTAAAGGTCTTCGGGCAGCGAAGAAAGGGCTGAAATGTAAACAGACCAGCCCTTTCATCCAATTTCAGTTGCTCCGGCGTGGAGTTTCGCATGCAGTGGAGTTGGGGCTACAGAAACTTCAAGAGGCAAGTAGGTTTGACACGGTGCCTTGGCATGAGGGCGTCGCGTTCCTAACGAGCGCGCTCGAGGACTCCAAGGCGTATATAAAGCAGGCGCCTCCTGATAATCGCCACATGAAGTATGCTCTGTACTGGAATATCCTTTTGACACTCGCAATCCAAGGAGCTGATATTAGCGTCAATCTCAGAGAGCTCGAGGTGAGTGATATGCCGTAGTGCTCTTTGGATATTGTTCACCATATTGTCCTTTCATAGAAAACGCGAAAACAGCTCCAGCTCGCAGACGAGATCAGCACTTTTATCGGAACCCCTCCCCCAAAGACAAACGAGCGCCTGGCACAAGAGACTGTGGTGAAATTATACACTGAGGCCGCTCAAGAATGGGAGAGTACCATATCGAATAATGACACCGAGTGGGAAGAGATCGTTACACCAGAGAGAGCGGAGGATGATCTGCAGGCGTGGTTGGAGGAGCTCCATCTCGATGACCCCGCGGTGAAGGCAAACCCGTCATGTCTGCACCCGAAGATTACCTCCAATAATGTCGCATTATACCGGTGCTCGTGGTGTGGTACTCCAAGTGCGGTTCTTAGAAAATGTTCTAGGTGTGGACAAACGAGGTGAGAGTATTTTTTGGAGAGCAATTTGTAAAGACGAGCTCATGGTGATACAGGTACTGCGATGCCGGATGTCAAAAATCCCACTGGACAGATCATAAACGGCAATGTGCTCAGGTTTCAGACATTGATTAGACAGCGTTCTGCCGCTTGCTTGCTCGTGTAACTCTATCGTATGTTTGTAAATCCACGTGCCGCCATTTCTGGTTGAAACATATACCAAAACAAGATTAACATTCAACACTGCGATCAGACTGAAAAACTGTGTTCAGGTGTTTGTGCATGAACTGTACTAGGCACGGGTCCGTCGACGAACGCCAGGGTAGATAGTGAGGTGTGCATCATCTCCATAACTATGGTGATCTTTACCACTGCGTTGCCTTGATTCCCCACCTTCTCAGTAGCCTCAACCGTTCCACGGTCCACGCACTCAATTCTGCTCCGTTACGAAGTCCAACAACAGCTGACTTGAGCGAGCCCGTGTAAGCATGATGCTCAATCATATCCATCACAATATTCTCCTTGTAGTGATCTAGTGAAGGAAACATGTTGTCAACGCTCGGGGCCCATACCAACTTCAAACTCTCCAGCTCCACTTGTTCATAGAGATATGCGATCAGTATCTCTGATATGATGGGCGAGCAATTGACTCTTCTTTCACTCGCTTCGACGATCGAGAGATTCTTGAGATGTGGTACGCATTTGAGCATGCGGCGAACTTGCGTGTCGGTGAAAGGAACTTTGATAAAGGTGAGAGATGTAATAGGCGAGGGATCAGGGGGCTGGCAGAGTTGCCATAAGGAGTGTTGAGGTCGTTACGGAATGTGATTGCAGCTGATTCGGAGCAGGGCTTTGGCACAATTTCCAAGGAGGAAAGGTGGGGAAATGAGACATCTGGATCATCGATGATAGGTTCGAGTAAAGTGTTGGTCAATGTGAGAGATTCAAGCGCCAAAGGGACAGGCTTGTCGGAGCCAGAGGTATGAAACCCCGAGCTCGGCGGACAGTCGACGAGAGTGGCTCTTATGACCCTGGGGAATCTCTTTAACAGAGACGCACGAACATTAGAGAGAAAAAGAGTGGTAATTTGATTTCGACTCGGTAATTGGATTCGGAGCGAACCGACTGGTCCATAGATATGAAGACGTTCGAGGTTTGATGCGTTTTGACACATCGCCCAAGGAAGGATAGCCCCAGAATCCCCTACAGCTTTGATTTCGAGGGACTTCAACAAAGGGTAGTGATTTTCGATAGTATTGAATATCGCCCTTCCCCGACTGTTCATGGTAAAACAGATGGAATGGCATCGGTCCAAAACGGGCGGTGCCGCTATGGCATTGTGAGTGGCGTCTAACCCACTTTAATCCAGAAATCTGCGCTCATAATCTACCCGTCCGTATGATGCTCTAAGATGGAAGGTGAGGCTGAACGGCGTAGACAATGTTTGGTAATGATCTATACGATGGGCGATAAGAGAGGCATTGTCTGGTCGAATCTGATGGCAAGCTGTGATATGCGTCCAAAGAATGCGCGTTGAAAGGGAAACTTTACGCCAGTGCGAGCACAATGAGGTCAATACAGTTGGTGGGAGAAATGGTTTCGAGCCAACAGAACTGGTACAACATGCAGCCTCGAATATGGCGGCGAGGATTTCCACGGGCAGAATGCGGATGGGCGAAAGAGAAGACTGCTGGAGGCGCATACAGTCATTAATCGCCTCTTTGGACACTTTAAGTGTCATCAAAACACATTCAACTCGCGAAATCTCGGCATCATAGAGCGGGATCTGCGAGTGGAGCAGAGAAAGCTTATCTGTGATCATTTGAGATCTTCGATGTCTGCCAGCGCAGGAAATGTGTTGTTCCCAAAGCTGGGCATCATAGATCTGAAAGGAACATTCAAAACGGCTGAATCTAAGCGATGTAAAACGCTTACGGGCATAGAGTTTGTGTAGTGTTAGACGCGGGAGTATGGAGGAGGATATTGTTCGGGTCGTTGAGAAAGTGAAAGAGGTCAAGAACAAAGAAGACAAATGAAAGAGTACACTGACGACGGTCACCTGACTCGATCGATTGATTTTGAGTGTCCAGTCTGGAATCAGGAATCAAGACATGGGGAGCTTAATTTATCCACAGAGGTTAGATACGGGTCATACAACGCTTGATGGATGTCAATGGTGCTCGTACTGCGCGCCCAGTGCGACGATGATATACGACAAAGAATAGACAGATAGTTACCCCCGTTGCTGCCTCCAGCTCCTTCTATAGCAGGCGGGAACGTCAAATTGGGGAGTAGGGCCCACCCAGTAAACAAGGTGCAGGGCGTACGAGACGCTCTTTTAGCTGAAGGCAGTATATTAGATTGCGGAAGCAGGGAGAACGATGGGTACAATTACCCTCTTCGCCGCTTATTGCTTTTGCTCGCTTCAAGAGCTCCTTCTCGCCGCTCTCCGACTCTCTCCAGGAACTCTATCTTCTCGAGATAGCCTCCTCCCCGTCGATTCGCCTCCAACTCATCCTTAAAACTCGAGGGTTCGGCTGAAACATGACTGCGCCAGTCCATGGCAGATTTGTCGAGTGTCGTGAGCTTTTTAGGTTTTTGTTTCGAGGGACCAGGGAGGTCTTTGAGGGAGAACTTTCCCTTCCTTGGTCCAGGCTTCTTCTTCGGAGGCATCGGCGTAGATGCCCCAGAAGCGATAGGCGGCAATTCAGTAGTAGCACCAGAGCTCTGCTCTCTAAACTCAGAAAATAATGGCCATTTCTTTGCTTCCGGAGAATCTTCAGGGACTTCAACGACTTCCCTATTGCACTCAGTAAGGGCAAAGCACCATAGAAGTAGAGCCACTGGACGTACACGACTTTCTCGCCAGCGAAGAGATATCTTTTTTCCACCCTGACCATCTTTTTCGGCATTTCTGGCTGTGGTGTTGTCGAAGCCGAAGCTAGGGATTTCTGAAAGTTCGCCCACAGAGCATCACGAGCCCTAGAAGTCCTGAAGTTAGGGCAAGACAAATTGCACGGGTCGATGAACATACTGTTTCTGTGCTGCATCGTCGTTCTCTGCTGCGACAAGCTTTGGAGAGCTTGTCCGCTGACGTTTAAGGACCCTTTCTGTATCTGAGGAATCGGACTCTGCTGCAGCAGTGAGCCAAAACTTCGGTCACTGCATATTAGTACGTACCAGCATCGCCAGCCGGTGGAACGTAGTCTTCGTCTTCAGAGTCGGAATCGTCCTTGGTAGTGGACATGTACAGAAAGAAAGTAGCGAGAGCGGTAAGTAAGAGCGGTAGACGTCGTAATGGTCAATGGTCAAGGTCACATTACCTTGTCCCACCCTTTACCGCCGACCACCATGACGTCCAAGGCCAACGTCCTACTCCTCCGTGAACCGACACCGTCCTCCGACAGTGGCCAGGACCGGTATGAGGCTGCGTTTGCTACTGAAAATTACACGCCTTTCTCGATTCCCGTGCTCGAGACGGTCCTCACCGATATCACCGAGCTCGCATCAGTAACGGAGCAGATCGATTTCGATGGAGTTATCATGACTAGTGCACGCTCATGCGATGCCTGGGATAAGGCAAATGGTACAAAGAAGGACGGTACGTGTCGTATTCACCTACGCACGAAATCCTGTTCTCACTCTCACGGACAGAATTTCCCTTCTATGTTGTCGGAAAGGCTACTGCCTCGACGCTACGTTCCAGCATGCCCAACGCCGACATCCGTGGAGAATCTTCGGGAACGGCAGAGCAGCTCGCCAATTTCATTCTTGCAGAACGACCTCGTCCTACGAAACTTCTGTATCTGACTGGCGACAAGAATCGTGATACCCTTCCTAGCATACTTGGCGGCGCAGGAGTTTCTCTACATTCTCTCAAGGTGTACGAGACCCAAGGCAGCTCTACGTTCTCGCAACAACTGAGGGAGATCGCACCCATGAGACCAACTATGCCATGGTGGATCGTGTTCTTCGCACCGTCTGCTGCCGAATTTGTGCTACCATTTCTGAGAGAGCAGTTCGACCTAGATTCAGTCAATGTTGCGGCTATTGGGCCAACAACTGCAACATTCTTGCGGGAGACCTTGGGACTTCGTGTGGACGCTATCCCTACTAAACCGTCAGCAGAGGAGTTGTTGAGGGCGATTGTGGACGCAGATGCATCGTCTTAATTCTGTTGACACTCTTGGCCTATCAGATCAAGACTGAACCCACTTTACAAAGTACAGTCTCATACAATTCGTCAGAGAGGCGACTTGCTCATATATTGGACAGAATTCATGCTACTGCTGCTCTGGTGTATCCTAGCGACTTCAAAGATGTCCCCGAGCACTGTACTTTGTGCTCATTGTCCTACTTCTGAAGTCGCATCAACACAAGTCTCCACCTCTTCGCTCATCTGTCGACAGAGGTCCTTGTCCGTGGAGAAACCGGTGGTCTTGAAACTGTTTCACCGGCAGATATTCCTCCTATAGTGACACCTACGTTGTGAAGGAGGGACGGAGGCTATCCAATACGCCCCACGCATTGTCGTCTTGCCCCAAACATGATCACACAGCACTCGCCGCCCACAGCTGCCGCCGGAGAAGTATTCACTCATCATCATCATATTACACGGCATGGTCCGCTGTAGAAACAGTCGTGGCGTACTGCCCTTCGAGATGTCTACGGGCCATAGCCCCTTCTGTTCCTCCAATCCTTGTTATCTTGCCCGCAACCTTGCTTCTCACACTCTTCAAAACGCCTATTCTCTCTCGCATCCCACAGGGAAATGTATTCATTAAAATAGGCGACAGAGTCCTTTGCAACAGGATCTTCAAATTTTCACGGCCCCTTCTGCCTTTAGAAGCCTATCCCACCGACAACTCAGACTTTGGCATTACTTAGCGCCGAGCACCTCGCTCTCTTGCCCAGTTCCAAGGTTCCGCTGCAGTATGATGATCCTGATGAGGGATTGAAGAAGAACATCGAGTTTTGAGGAAACATAGAGAGAGCGTCGGGCATGACTATCCGAACCTCTCCTATGTTCTGTGCTCTGGGTATGCTCGCTTCGTTTATTGCTCTTTCTACATTCTGTTCCTTCCACAATCTTGGCCTCTCTTCTCTCGACGCAGGTACGGGGGATTTGTTACCCTTTTGGGCTCCTCGTATCCTGGCGGGACCTGAAGCATGTACTGTCACTGGCACCCGATGCAGGTACGAGGGATTTGTTACCCTTAAGTTCGGCTCCTCTTCTCCTGGCGGCCCCACTTGTTCATCGTGTATTTTTTTCTTCATGTCATTTCCCTCTCTTGAGCCCTTCTGGGGTCTTCTCTCAACCTTTGGGGTCCTCTTCAGGCGCTGAGAAATGTGTCTATCATTTCGCTGACTGTCCGGCGGGGGATCGAGGTAATGGAACATGACATAAGCATGCTGCTCATCGGCTGATCTTTTCGTATTCCTTTTGCTCCCACTTCCGCTAGACGATAGTAGGGGTTTGACCCTGGAATGCATCGTCCCTTCTTGCTTTTCTTCATGAGGTTCCCTTGGCCCTGTAACACTTTAAACCCGTGAGACGTCCTTGGCTCGCAACTGAGGGTATCACAGCGGCATGGGGTGTTATAGTCTGTGACACGTTCAGTGGCGGCACAGAACCCCGGCGTTCCTTTATTGGGACCTTGTCCGGTTATCTATCTATCTATCTGAACTGATCGAAGATGATACTTCCGTGGAACCAAAATGCCTCCTTTCAATCTGAGGGGCCATTTCGAAGAACCGGCAGTCTTGGATGCTTATATCTCCGGAGACCATGTCCAAGACGCGTCAAAACATGCGCATACTAACGAAAGATATAAAATAGCGCTCTGCAGCCTGGATCCCCACAATACAACATTTTGAACAACCAACAACCACCGTCGAACCAACCAATCATTATCATCTATCATCATGTCGACCGATATGATACGCATGGACGGAGTGTACTGCGCATTGTGCGACGAGTACTTCTTCGATAAACGGCAACGAGCCGAGCACATTATGAACTCCAACGACCATCCCGAATGTTGGAGATGTGGCCATCGATTTTTGAATGGCCAAATTCTTCGTCGTGTAAGTCGTTGTCTTTCTACGCTTGTCGAGTACACTAACGCGTCCCTTTCCTTCCTAGCACTGCGTCACTGCACCGAATCATCACTATTGTGTGCCCTGCGACAAACACTGCCGTACAGCGGCAGGCTTCCGTGTCCACATGGAGAAAGTCCATGGCTCCGATGATGATGACAGTGACGATGACGACTCTGAAGAAGAGGATTATTATGACCTCGAAGACGGTTGGGAGGATGAGAGGGGCGAAGAGGAGTATCCCGATGAAGTCTCTGAATCAGGAGATGAGCCTCTCAATACGTCCTGGGAAGACAACAACGAGTACGACTTTGAAGACCCGGAGTATCTCAGGTTGCCGCCTTCATTTGTGAGCGATCTCTTCTCCTGCTGTTTGCCTGATCCTGACGACAGCCTTTCAGAATGATTCGGCGACCGACGATGCAGAGGAGAGCGATGAAGAAGATGTCGAAGAGACATCTCGCTTCTCGTGTCCGATGTGCGAAAAAGAGCACGCGACCCTCTGCGCGACTCCGTGTGGACATGTGTATTGCGTACGGTGCATTCGCGCCGCGCTGAAATATACAGAGGCATGTCCTGTCTGCGACGAAAGAGCCACCGAGGACCAGCTCCGGAAGATATATATCTCCCAGGAGTGACGAGACCGAATGGGTTGGTGGTGTCGCACGAGGTCTTCAAGTTCATCTACGAACATCTATATATTGGTCTTGCTATCGTCTATATACCCCATAGCTCCCATAATACCTCCGTCTACCCCACAATCGCCTTCAGAGAAAAGGACTTGAACCTGATTATGTTCTTTACCTTCAATAAAATCGCATAACAAACTTGAACATGATTAGGAATTCTAGATCACCTAGGCCTAAACGCGAAAATGGAAGAGACAAAGAGTGTAGCAGGAAACTTAACAGAATCAAATGTGTTACCTATACGAAGTTGGATTGTACCCATAACACGGAAGACAGCACTGATGAAGACAAAGAGATGCTTCAAGAACTGCAAATGACAGGATAGATGCCACTAGAAGAAAAAGTGGTACAACTTGATAGGCATCGGAATAGGTTGTTTCCATGCAAGGCACGCGAGGACCAAAATGACCAATTCCTCAGGTTTCGAAGCGACATAAAATGCTTAAAACGATGATTCAGTACTGATTGGCAACAACGTAAACCGAAAGAAAGCAGTACACGAACTACGACTGCAAATAACGGTGGCAAAAACTACGCTGGAACATACTAATTTCAGTCCGAAATGATTCAATGGTTATGTGGGAGACTCTTCAGGCGACCTTCATCAAAACCCATTTCTGCTGGACATCGCCAGTACCGGCCCCGATAGTGACCTACAAGCCCAATTGGTGACTCGAAGCGAGGACAGAGTATCTCACAAAACTCACCTGGGAATTCTCGCTTGCAGTGGCTAATCCCCAGAAAACGGTTCGGCCGCCATCTTGAATGCTAAACACGAGCAAAGGATCGTTTATCAGATCTTAGACTAGCAGGTAATAAGGATAACACATACGTGACTCCGGTATCAGTCTCCCTGATCGTCCAGACATAACTCTGAGCTGGAAGCACGGTCATGAATCCGGAACCCCAGGCAGCTTGAAGGCTGGGTCTCGCAACAGGCGCCATGCTCTGGGTGTTGCTATCGAAATCGGCAATGACCCACTGCGAATTGCGATTCAGAAAAGTGCGGCCACAAGAGAGGAAATGCAAACCAGTTGCGCCGTGTTCGAGGACGACTCCTCGGTAACAGTCGCAGCGTTGCCTTCAGCGTTGGCAGTGATGGCAAGACGTTGATCATTGACAGAGAGGACCCTGTTAATGATCTTGTATGTGCCAGGAGCGGGTTTGGACATTTCTTTGAGATGATTTAGTGTATGAATGTGGTGTTGAGTGAGATGAGTCGATACTGGCATGACAAGGCCCTTTTATACAGAAACATAGGGTAGCTGTGAGGTAATCAGGACCTCTGCGAACTGGTATAAGCAAGCGCCGATGCTAGTTCCGCCAACGATTTGCCTGGGGTAGGTCCCCGTCTTCATGAAAGAAGCAAGACGAGACGCGACAGGTTGACGCGCCGAGAAGACAGGAGTCATGGTTCCCCAGAGGACACTGAATGAGCCTGTGACCACCTGACGTCGATATTTTTTGTGGGCGTGACCTTCTATTCCCTCTAGAGAATGTCAATTCGACCTCGCTGGTCCCCCTGGTCTCCTTCCAGATGCGATGACAGCCATTATTGAAGAATCCCACACGTAAATGTCACCCCGTAGAAAGCTTCTCGGACGCCGTGTAATGTTCAACAGCCTTGTGTGCAGGATAAGTTGAATGGATAACACCAAGTTGGGTCAAATCCGATACCGTAACCGTCGGCATTGGTATGAAGAGCCTTATTAACTGGGTCTTGCGTCGTGATGTTGCCGATATATGGTCGTTGCCACCTGGATGCGAAGAACTACAGCAGAAGTCGTGACTGTTTAATCGTTATATCAGGTATTCTTGACTTACTCTGCCCTCGTCTACTTCAAGATGCTTGAGTTCCGCTATATCCCAAGATAAATTTCCATCCAATCTCCCAACACTGGTCAGCTCTTCGATAATCACTGCACATTCATCTCCGATCTACTGTCCTTTCATTTCATTTCCTTGAATTGTATTAGACAACATTTGGTCGCCTTCTAACGGCCTACCTATGTGCATAGAACCGTAACATGTGGATCGGGCGCGTGTTTGGCAACGCTGTACTATAACACCGGTGTCATATACGCTCATCTCTTCAGCTGACGACTCGGATGACGGTGTAATAGCCATCAAAGAAGGCCAAATACCCCCTCATGCTGACAGCGAGAACTTGAAGGGTATCGGGTCTCCATTATGAATCCGACCGCCACAACCACCGTCGTCGCCTTGATAGGGATATCTCTGTGCAGCCTGTCATGTTGTAGACTTGCGTTTACACAATCACAACCAACATGACCACCGCGTGATGCAGGATATGAATGTTTGAACGGCGGGTTCTATGGCAATCGGCGAGCGCTTCTAGCAACACTGGGATGACTGTGAAAGCAGCCGTGGACGTTTAGAAGGCTGTCGTCTTGCCGGTTCTCAAATATGAGGGCGACATTAAGACCCTGGGCCTCCTCACCTCGTTGGGCCTTTTCCCTGATGGAGAATTACGACTACGATCGCGAGTCAATAGTATTTCGATGCTCGCCATGGTCTGATCGCTTGGTATTCCTTCGAACGAAGGGAAAGGCGACAAGGTTTTCGTCTTCATCAATCTTCATGGACCTACCTCAGAAGTGTATCGGCCTCCAAGGACCCAAGCGATTGAAATTTCAACAACGTGTTCAGCGATTCATGAATAATTTTGAGGAACAGCCCTGTTCCCGATACAGTATCCAGAAAATTCAAGCTCTATACGCTAGCAATACTGCCTTGAGCTGAAACTCCCGTCATTGCATATTAGTACATACCAGCATCGCCAGCCAGTGGAACATAGTCTTCGTCTTCAGAGTCTGAATTGTCCTTGGTAGTGGGTGTGTACAAAAAGAAAGCAGCGAGAGCGGTAATCGTGATGGTCGACGGTCAAGGTCACATTAAGGCCGTGAGCCCGGCCATTCCTTGTTGGGACCACCAATACTTACCTCTTCCCGTCTATGTCGGTGTGACCGTACAGTCTGGCTTAGCCCGTCCATTCAGAGTACACTCGGAAAAGAAGGCGTCCACCGCAAGATACAGCGGTCACTGCATCTTTGCGATACAAGATAAGACCGGCCGATTAACGCCTACGCAGCTGAAGCTACTGTATAATGCCAGAGTCGACTGCCACTTGACCCATGCATGCGAGGTTGTCCCGGACACCATCGATGCTCATGTGAAGGACTTGAAGAAAATTCAAGAGTGGTCCATAAGACGGTCGCTGCGTGTCGGAAAGAAAGCACCTAGAATCGCTCTATACACCGAGGCTGGTCTGATGCCTCTCAGAGTGCGACGATTTGTCCTTCTGATGCGCTACCTTCAATACCTCCTCAATCTGAAAGACCATCATTATGCTCACCTGGCACTGACAAGTAGCAGGTCATTGTACTTTGCCGGAAAATCTTCATGGTACGGAGATGTACAGACAGCTTGTGAACGTTTGCCTTTTGACGTGCGTCCAGTCCCTGTCCTAGCAGATGCTACGGAGATCGCGGTGTACATGGCAGAAGTCGAAAAGGTAGCGGAAACGCGGCTATTGCAGCAACTGAACGGTACTGCAAAACTTTACTTGATCCATAATCGGCTAGAGGTTGTTGGAAAACACCGTAAGAAGACCACAGAAGGGCCCTTGAAAATGCGCACATATCGCACCTGCACGGTCTCCAAGTATCGGGATGCGCTTGCGTCTGTGGTGTTCTCAACGCACAAGCTCGCAGTGGAAAGGTTACGATGAGCTCGGAGAAGTATTGCCCGTGACCAACGGCTATGTAGATTGTACACCACCGCCATCGAAACACCGGAGCATGTCATTCTCGAATGCGATAGTTCTGGCTTTATAAGTGAATTGCGTTCGGAGTGGATGGAAAAGGTACATACTGCTATCCCAAAGGCTCGCCTGGTGTCACAGCAGCGGAATTTCGTCCGATACCTGCAATGGCTCTTGGAGCAAGAGAAGATAGTACTGCTGGTTGGAAATTTGTGTACTCGGTCCTCCAGGAGGTGTACAGTTATCCCATATACCGTCCGCTATGAGATGCATACGTCGATTGCTAAATGTTCCTGTTTGTTGCCTGGCTTTCCTGCTACTGGGTTCTTCTCTCCCATGGTCGGTTGAGACGGCGCGTGGATGCTTGGCTCAGTAATGGGGGGTTGGGTCTGGGCGTCGTACAGATGAAAGTTGTAATGTACGTATTTACTGCTTACTTACTTCCTTTGTCGTGTACGTAATGTCTGGGACCGGCGTTCACTGTGTGGACACTGCCGTGTAATACTACCTACCTACCTACCTACCCGCCCTTTGCCACCGGCCACCATGACGTCCAAGGCCAACGTTCTCCTTCGTGAACCGACACCGTCCTCCGACAGTGGACAAGACAGGTATGAAGCTGCCTTTGCTACAGACAATTACACATCTTTCTCGATTCCCGTGCTCGAGACGGTACTCACTAATATCACTGAGCTCGCATCAGTAACGGAGCAGAGCGATTTCGATGGGGTTATCATGACCAGTGCACGCACGGTACCGGGAGGACGGTACATGTCGTGTTCACTAACCCAACATCTTGTTCTCACTCTCACCGACAGAATTTCCATTTTATGTTGTCGGAAAGGCTACTGCATTGGCACTACGTTCCAGCATGCCCAACGCCGCCATCCGTGGAGAATCTTCGGGAACGGCAGAGCAACTCGCTAACTTGATACTTGCAGTACAATCTCGTCCTACAAAACTACTATATTTGACTGCTGACAAGAATCGTGACACCCTTTCTAACATCCTTGGTGGCGCAGGAGTTTCTCTACATTCTCTCAAGGTGTACGAGACCCAAGGAAGCTCGACTTTCTCGCAGTATCTGAAGGGGATCGTACCCATGAGCCCGAATGTGCCATGGTGGATTGTGTTCTTTGCACCATCTGCTGCCGAATTTGTTCTACCATTTTTGAAAGAGCAGTTCGACCTAGATTCAGTCAAGGTTGCGGTCATTGGGCCGACAGCTGCGACATTCTTGTGCGAGACCCTGCGGCTTCGTTTGGACACTATGCCTACTAAACCATCGCCAGAGGAGTTGCTGAGGGCCATCGTGGACATGGATTAAGTGTCTTGATGAAGCAATTCCGTTGGACATGCACTCTTGGCCTTTTAGAGCAACACTGAGCCACTTTGCAAAGTACGATTTTATGTAATTCGTCGGGTACTTGCTCATATTTTGGACAGAAGATATGTTACTGCTGTTCTTGCCTATGGATCGTGTCCTCTGTCTTCAAATTTCCCCTCAACTTTAAGTGCTGTAATTTATGCACAGCGACTGGCCCACATCGGGCGTCAGATAAAATATGTATGGACGTGCACCTCTTTGTTCACTACAGGCTCCCCCGAGAAGAACTCGGTGGTTTCGCGAACTCGTTTTGCCGGCAGATCATCCTCTCTCAGACATTGATGAGACCTACGTCGCTCTGAAAGGAATGGGGGACGGAAGCTATCGAGCACAGCGGGGAGTCACACACTTACATTTTGTCTTCATGCCTCAAGCAAACATCGCATCGTACTACTTAGGTCGCACGCAGTGGTTGCCCATGGCAAGGAGATCTTCCCAGTAGTAGCCCCTTTTTTAACCGATCGCAGTCGATACTTCCGTGGAAACAAAAATGCCTCCTTTCGACAGAACCTGGCACTTGTGTCTCCGGAGTTCATGTCTAAGATGTGTCAAAACACACGCACACCATCGAAAGGTATAAAATGGGTACGCTCTGCAGCCTGGATCCCCACAATTACAACACTTTGAACAACCAACAACAACCACCATCGAACCAACCAACAATTATCATCTATCATCATGTCTACCCATGACACGTATGGACGGAGTGTACTGCGCGTTGTGCGACAAGTACTTCTTCGATAAACGGTAACGAGCGTTGAGCCGAGCACATCATGAACTCCAATGACCATCCCGAATGTTGGAGATGTGGCCGTCGATTTTTGAATGGCCAAATTCTTCGCCGTGTAAGTTGGTGTCTTTCTACCTTGATTAAAAAGCTGACGCGTTTCTTTCTTAGCACTGTGTCACCGCACTGAATCATCACTATTGTGTGCCGTACAGTGGCAGGCTTCCGCGTCCACATGGAGAAAGTCCATGGCTCCGACGACGACTCGGAAGAAGAGGATTATTATGACCTCGAAGACGGTTGGGAGGATGAGAGGGGCGAGGAAGAGTATCCTGATGAAGTCTCCGAATCAGGAGACGAGCCCCTTGATACTTCATGGGAAGACAGCAATGAGTACGACTTTGAAGACCCGGAGTACTATCTGCGGTTGCCGCCATCATCTGTGATTAGTCTCTTCTCCTCTTCGCCACATGGTCCTGACGTCGACCTTCCAGAATGATGAGGTGACCGATGACGCAGAGGAGAGCGATGAAGAAGATGTTGAAGAGACGTCTTCCTTCTCGTGTCCAATGTGCGAAAAAGAGCACACGACCCTCTGCGCGACTCCGTGTGGACATGTGTATTGCGTACGGTGCATTCGCACTGCGCTGAAATATGCAGAGGCATGTCCCGTCTGCGACGAAAGAGTGAAAGAGGACCAGCTCCGGAAGATATATATCTCCCAGGAGTGACGAAACCGAATGGCTCGGTGGTGTTGCACGAGCAACGCACGAGGTCTTCAGTTGTTCTTCCAGACACCCATCTATTGCTCTTGCTGTCGGCTATATACCCCATGGTTCCCATAATACCTCCTTCGTCTATCCCATAATCGCCTCTAGAGATTTGATTTCTCAAACGACTAGAACCTAATCATGTTCTTTACCTTCAATAAAATCGCGTCACAAACTTGAACATGATTGGGAACACCCAAGTTCAGATGCAAAAAGGGAAAATAGAATGCCAGTGTCGCAGAAAACCCACTGAATCAAATGTGTTACCCATACCAAATCGGATTGCATCCACATCACAGAAGACGGCGATGAGGAAGACACAATCGTAATAGTCATATCACGTCAATGAAGACAAGGAGGATCGCTTGAAGAACTGCAAATGGCAGGATAAATGCCACTAGGAGAAAAGGCGGTCCAATTCGATAGGCAGAAAACCTTGTATTCATATAAGGCATACGAGGAATGACCTATTCCTCAGATTTCGGAACGACATGAAATGCTTAAAACGATTATCCGACACTGATTGGCAACAACGTAAACCGAAAGAAAGCGGTACAGGAACTATGACTGCAAAAAAAGGTGAAACTACGACGTAACCAAGATTGACTTCAGTCCGAAATGATTCAATGATTATAGAGGAGACTCTTCAGGCGACCCTCATCAAAACCCATTTCTGCTGGACATCGCTGGTACCAGCGCCGATAGTGACCTACAAACCCAATTGGTGAGTCAAAGCGGGGACAGATTATTCCACCGAACTCACCTGGGAATTCTCGCTTGCAGTGACTAATCCCCAGAAAACGGTTCGGCCGCCATCTTGAATGCTAAATACGAGCGAGGATGATCAGATCTTAGACTAGCAGGTAATAAGGACAACACATACGTGACTCCGGCATCAGTCTCCCTGATCGTCCAGACATAACTGTGAGCTGGAAGCACAGTCATGAATCCGGAACCCCAGGCAGCTTGAAGGCTAGGTCTCGCAACAGGTGCCACGCTCTGGGTGTTGCTATCGAAATCGGCAATGACCCACTGCGAATTGCGATTCAGAAAGGTGCGGCCACAAGAGAGGAAATGCAAACCAGTTGCGCCGTGTTCGAGGACGACTCCTCGGTAACAGTCGCAGCGTTGCCTTCAGCGTTGGCAGTGATGGCAAGACGTTGATCATTGACAGAGAGGACCCTGTTAATGATCTTGTATGTGCCAGGAGCGGGTTTGGACATTTCTTTGAGATGATTTAGTGTATGAATGTGGTGTTGAGTGAGATGAGTCGATACTGGCATGACAAGGCCTTTTTATAAAGAAACATAGGGTAGCCGTGAGGTAATTAGGACCTCAACGGACTGGTATAAGCAAGCTCCAATACTAGTTCCGCCAACGATTTGCCTGGGGTAGGTCCCCGTCTTCATGAAAGAAGCAAGACGAGACGCGACAGGCTGACGCGCCGAGAAGACAGGAGTCACGGTTCCCCAGAGGTTACTGAATGAGCCTGTGACCACCTGACGTCGATATTTTTTGTGGGCGTGACCCTCTATTCCCTCCACCGAATGTCAATTCGACCTCGCTGGTCCCCCTGGTCTCCATCTGGATACGATGACAGCCATTATTGAAGAATCCCACACGTAAAAGTCACCCCGTAGAAAATGCTTCTCGGACGTCGTGTAATGTTCAGCAACTTCCTGGATGCAAGGAACTACAGAAGTCGTGACTGTTTGATCATTATATCAGGTATTCTTTACTTACTCTGCCCACGTCTACTTCAAGCTGCTTGAGTTCTGCTACATGCTATAATAAATTTCCATCCAATCTCCCAGCACTGGTCAGCTCTCCGATAATCCCTGGACATTCATCTCGGATCTTTTGTCCTTTCATTTCATTTCCTTGAATTGTATTGGACAACGTTTGGTCGCCTTCTAACGGCTTACCTATGTGCATAGAACCGTAACCTGCGGCTCGGGTGCGTGTTTGGCAACACTGTACAATAACGCCGGTGTCAGATATGCTGATCTCTTCAGCTGATGATGACGGTGTAATAGCCCTCAAAGAAGGCCCAAATACCCCCTCGATCAGGCTGACAGCGAGAAGGGTATTGAAAATCCATTATGAATCCTCATGAATCCGACCGCCACAACCACCGTCATCGTCTTGGTGGGGATATCTCTGTGCAACCTGTCATGCTGTAGACTTGCATTTACACAATCACTACCAACATGACCACCGCGTGATGCAGGACATGAACGGCAGGTTCCATAGCAATGATGCCCACCTATTCAATGCGGCGGGCGCTTCTAGCAACAGCGGGGTGACCGTGAATGCAGCCGGGGACGTTTGGAAGACTTTGACGTCTCACCGGTTCTCGATTATGAGGACGACATGAAGACCCTGCGCCTCCTCACCCCGTTGGGCCTTTTCCCTGACGGAGAATTATGACTACGATCGCGAGTCAATATTTCGATGCTCACCATGGTCAGATCGCTTGGTGTTCCTTGGAATGAAGGGAAAGGCGACAAGGTTTTCGTCTTCGTCACTATCTTCACTGACAATATTACCTCAGAAGCGTATTAGCCTCCCAGAGCCCAAGCAACTGAAGTTTCAATAGCGTATTCAGTGATTCATTAATAATTATGATGACCAGCCCTGTTCCCGGTACATTAATGTCCAGAAAATTCAAGCTCTACGCTAGCAGTGCTGCCTTGAGCTAAAACTCCCGTCATTGCATAATAGTACATACCAGCATGGCCAGCCGGTGGAACGTAGTCTTCAGAGTCGGAATCATCCTTGGTAGCGGGGATGTACAAAAAGAAAGCAGCGAGAGCGATAGACGTCGTGATGGTCGATAGTCAAGGTCACATTAGGACCGTCGGCCCGGCCGTTCCTTATTGAAACCTTGTGCCGGTACCAACACTAACACGCATTCCTTTTCCCGCCCTTGCCGCCGGCCACTATGAGGTCCAAGGCCAACGTTCTACTTCTTCGCCAACTGACACCGTCCTTTGACAGTGACCAAGACCAGTATAAAACCGCCTTAGCTACAGAAAAATACACACCTTTCTCCATTCCTGTACTCGAGACAGTGCTCACCAATATCACTAAGCTCGCATCAATGACAGAGCAGAGCGATTTCGATGGAGTTATCATGACTAGTGCACGCTCATGCGAAGCCTGGGACAAGGCGAACGGTACAGGAAAGGACGGTACGTGTCGGATTAGCTTACGAACAATATCCTGTTCTCATCCTCAGCGAAAGAATTTCCATTCTATGTCATCGGGAAGGCTACTGCCTCGATGCTACGTTCCAGCATGCCCAATGCCGACATCCATGGAGAATCCTCGTGAACGGCAGAGCAGCTCGCCGATTTCATTCGTGCGGTACAACCTCGTCCTACAAAACTACTGTATCTGACTGGCGACAAGAATCGTAACACCCTTCCTAACATCCTTAGCGGCGCAGGAGTTTCTCTGCATTCTTTCAAGGTGTACGAGAACCAAGGCAGCTCTACATTCTCGCAGCAACTGAAGGGTAGGTAGGTAGGTAGGTAGGTAGGTAGTATTACACGGCAGTGTCCACAAAGGGAATCTTGGACGCGAATTCAGTGTCTTGGTGAATAAGTTCCGTTAGACATGCACTCTTGGCATATCAGAGCAACGATAAGCAACTTCACGAGGTACGGCTTTATGTGATTCGTCAGAGATGCGGCTTGCTTATATATTGGACAGAATTCTTCTCTGGCAAAATTAGCTATGTCCTAGCGACTCCAAAGATGTCCCCCTAGCGCTGTACTTTATGCTCATTGTCCTACTTCTGATGTCACATCATGATGGACACAAAGTCTCCACCTCGTCGCTCACCCATCTATTGACAGAGGTCCTCGTCCGCGGAAAGACCGGTGGTCTTGAAACTTGTTTCACTGCAGACAGTCCTCCTATAGTGACACCTGCAGGGACGGAAGCCATCGAGTACGACGGAAAATCCCATCTCCACGCATTGTTGTCTTGCCCCAAACATGATGACACAGCACTCGTCGCCCGCCAGACAAGGATTTACTCCCCTTCGAGACTGTCTACGGGCCATAGCCCCTTTTGAACTATCGAAGACGGTACTTTCGTGGAACCAAAAAATCAATTTGAGGGGCCACATTAGAAGAACCGACAGTCTTGGATACTTGTTTCCCCGGAGGTCATGTCTAAGACGTGGCGAAACACGCGCATACGAACGAAAGGTATAAAGCCGGTGCGCTTTGCAGCCTGAAACCTCACAATAGCAACACTTTGAACAACCAACAACATCCACCACCGAACCAAACAACAATCATCACCTATCATCATGTCTACCGATATGATATGCATGAACGGAGTGTACTGCGCATTATGCGACGAGTACTTCTTCGATAAACGGCAATGAGCCGAGCACATTATGCACTCCAACGACCATCCCGAATGTTGGAGATGTGGCCGTCGATTTTTGAATGGCTAAATTCTTCATCGTGTAAGTCGCTGTCTTTCTACGCTTGTCGAGTACACTAACGCATCCCCTTCCGTTCCCAGCACTGCGTCACTGCACCCAATCATCACTATTGTGTACCCTGCGACAAACACTGCCGTACAGTGGCAGGCTTTCGCGTCCACATGGAGAAAGTCCATGGATCCGATGACGATGACAGTGACGACGGCGACTCTGAGGAAGAGGACCATCATGACCTCGAAGACGGTTGGGAGGATGAGAGGGGCGAGGAGGAGTATCCTGACGAGGTCTCTGAATCAGGAGATGAGCCCCTTGATACTTCATGGGAAGACAGCAATGAGTACGACTTTGAAGACCCGGAGTATCTGAGGTTGCTGCCATCATTTGTGAATAGTCTTTTCTCTCTTGCTGGTTGCTTGGTCCTGACATTGTCCCTTCCAGAATAATGCGGCAACCGACGATGCAGTGGAAAGTGATGAACAAGACGTTGATGAGGCGTCTTCCTTCTCGTGTCCAATGTGCCAGAACGAGCACACGACCCTCTGCGCGACTCCGTGTGGATATGTGTATTGTGTACGATACATTCGCGCGGCGCTGAAATATACAGAGGCATGTCCGGTCTGCGACGAAAGAACCACCGAGGACCAGCTCCGGAAGATATATCTCCCAGGAGTGACGAAACCGAATGGCTCGGTGGTGTCGCACGAAGTCTTCAAGTTGATCTACTAAACGCCTATTTATTGCTCTTGCTGTTCGTCGATATACCCCATAGCTCCCATAATATCCCACAATCGCCTTCAGAGATTTGATTTTTCAAAGGACTTGAACCTAATCATGTTCTTTACCTTCAATAAAATTGCTTCACAAACTTGAACATGATTAGGCACTCCAGATCACCCAAGCTCAGATGCGAAAAGGCAAAAAAACTCAACGGAATCAAATGTGTTACTTATACCAAGCCGGATTGCACCCACATCACAGAGGACGACGATGAGGAAGACACAGTCGTAACAATCGTATCACGTCAATGAAAACATAGAGGATCGCTTCAATAACTGCCAATGGCCGAATAAATGTCACTAGAAGAAAAAGCGGTACAGGAACTACGACTGCGAAAGACGGTAAAACTACGTTGTGCCCGACATGATTCAATGGTTATGAAGAAGACTCTTCAGGCGACCCTCATCAAAACCCATTTCTGCTGGACATCGCTGGTACCAGCGCCGATAGTGACCTACAAGCCCAATTGGTGAGTCAAAGCGGGGACAGATTATTCCACCGAACTCACCTGGGAATTCTCGCTTGCAGTGGCTAATCCCTAGAAAACGGTTCGGCCGCCATCTTGAATGCTAAATACGAGCGAGGATGGTCAGACCTTCGACTAGCAGGTAATAATAAGGACAACACATACGTGACTCCGGCATCAGTCTCCCTGATCGTCCAGACATAACTGTGAGCTGGAAGCACAGTCATGAATCCGGAACCCCAGGCAGCTTGAAGGCTAGGTCTCGCAACAGGTGCCACGCTCTGGGTGTTGCTATCGAAATCGGCAATGACCCACTGCGAATTGCAATTCAGAAAGGTGCGACCATAAGAGAGAAATACACACCAGCTGCGCCGTGTTCGAGGACGACTCCTCGGTAACAGTCGCAGCATTGCCTTCAGTGTTGGCAGTGATGGCAAGCCGTTTATCATTGACAGAGAGGACCCTGTTAATGATCTTGTATGTGCCAGGAGCGGGTTTGGACATTTCTTTGAGATGATTTAGTGTATGAATGTGGTGTTGAGTGAGATGAGTCGATACTGGCATGACAAGGCCTTTTTATAAAGAAACATAGGGTAGCCGTGAGGTAATTAGGACCTCTGCGAACTGGTATAAGCAAGCGCCGATGCTAGTTCCGCCAACGATTTGCCTGGGGTAGGTCCCCGTCTTCATGAAAGAAGCAAGACGAGACGCGACAGGTTGACGCGCCGAGAAGACAGGAGTCATGGTTCACAGAGGTCACTGAATGAGCCTGTGACCACCTGACGTCGATATTTCTTGTGGGCGTGACCCTCTATTCCCCGCTGGTCCCCTTGGTCTCCATCCGGATGCGATGGCAGCCATTATTGAAGAATCCCACACGTAAATGGCACCCCGTAGAAAATGCTTCTTGCTTCTCGGACGCCGTGCAATGTTCAGCAACCTTGTGTGCAGGATAAGTTGAATGGATAGCATCAAGTTGGGTCAAGTCCGATGCCGTAACCGTCGACATTGGTATGAAGAGCCTTATTAACTGGGTCTTGCGTCGTGATGTTGCCGATATGGTTGTTGCCACCTGGATGCGAGGAACTACAGCAGAAGTCGTGACTGTTTGATCGTTATATCAAATATTCTTTACCTACTCCGCCCTCGTCCACTTCAAGATGCTTGAGTTCCGCTACATCCTACAACAAATTTCTATCCAATCTCCCAACACTGGTCAGCTCTCCGATAATCCTTGCACATTCGTCTCGGATCTACTGTCCTTTCATTTCATTTCCTTGAATTGTATTGGACAACATTCGGTCGCCTTCTAACGGACTACCTATGTGCATAGAACCGTAACATGTGGCTCGGGCGACGGTGTTTGGCAACGCTATACTATAACACCGGTGTCAGATACACTCATCTCTTCAGCTGATGACTCGGATGGCAGTGTAATGGCCCTCAAAGAAGGCCCAAATACACCCTCATGCTGACAGCGAGAACTTGAAGGGTATCGGGTCTCCATTATGAATCTGACCGCCACAACCACCGTCGTCGTCTTGGTGGGGATATCTCTGTGCAGCCTGTCATGCTGTAGACTTGCGTTTACACAATCACTACCAACATGACCACCACGTGATGCAAGACATGAATGTTTGAACGGCGGGTTCTATGGCAATGACACCCACCTATTCAACGCGGCGAACTCTTCTAGAAACACTGGGATGACTGTGAAAGTAGCCGTGGACGTTTGGAAGGCTGTCGTATCGCCGGTTCTCAAATATGAGGGCAACATCAAGACCCTGCGCCTCCTCATCCCGTTGGGCCTTTTCCCTGACGGAGAATTACGACTACGATCGTAAGTCAATATTTCGATGCTCGCCATGGTCTGATCGCTTGGTGTTCCTTGGAACGAAGGGAAAGGCGACAACGTTTTCGTCTTCGTCGTTACCTTCATTGACAACGTCTGTGACCTAGCTCAGACGCGTATCGGCCTCTAAGGACCTAAGCGACTGAAATTTCAACAGCGTGTTTAGCGATTCATGAATATTTTTGAGGACCAGCCCTGTTCCCAATACAGTGTCAAGAACATTTAAGCTTTATACGCTATAGCAGTGCTACCTTGAGCTGAAACTCCCGTCATTGCATATTACTACATACCAGCATTGCCAGCCGGTGGAACGTAGTCTTCGTCTTCAGAGTCGGAATCGTACTTGGTAGTGAGTATGTACAAAAAGAAAGCAGCGAGAGCGGTAGAGGTCGTGATGGTCGATGGTCAAGTTCACATTAGGGCCGTGGGCTCAGCTGTTCCTCATTGAGACCTCGGGCCGTGATCAATGCCAACACCAATACCTTTTCCCGCCCTTTGCCGCCGACCACCATGACGTCCAAGGCCAAAGTTCTACTCCTTCGTGAACCGACACCGTCCTCTGACAGTGGCCAGGACAGGTACGAAGCCGCCTTTGCTGCTGCAAAATACACGCCTTTCTCGATTCCCGTGCTCGAGACGGTACTCACCAATATAACGGAGCTCGCATCAGTAACGAAGCAGAGCGATTTCGATGGAGTTATCGTGACTAGTGCACGCTCATGTGAAGCCTGGGATAAGGCAAACGGTACAGAGAGGGACGGTACGTGTAGTAACAACCTACGCACGAAATCTTGTTCTCACTCTCACGCACAGAATTTCCATTCTATGTCGTCGGGAAGGCTACTGCCTCGACGCTACATTCCAGCATGCCCAACGCAGACATCCGTGGAGAATCTTCGGGAACAGCAGAGCAGCTCGCTAATTTCATTCTTGCAGAACCACCTCGTCCACCTACAAAACTACTGTATTTGACTGGCGACAAGAACCGTGACACCCCTCCTAACACCCTTGGCGGCGCAGGGGTCTCTCTACATTCTCTCAAGGTGTACGAGACCCAAGGCAGCTCTACATTCTCGCTGCAACTGAAGGAGATCGTACCCGTGAGACCGACTGCGCCATGGTGGATCGTGTTCTTCGCACCGTCTGCTGCCGAATTTGTTCTACCGTTTCTGAGAGAACAGTTCGACCTCGACACAGTCAAGGTTGCGGTCATTGGGCCAACAACTGCGACATTCTTGCGCGAGATTCTGGGACTTCGTGTGGACGCTATCCCTACTAAACCGTCGGCAGAGGAGTTGCTGAGGGCGATTATAGACGCAGATGCAACACCTTTATGAAGAAATTCTGTTGACACTCTGGGCCTATGAACCCACTTTACAAAGTACAGTTTCATATAATTTGTGAGAGAGGCGACTTGCTCATATATTGGGCAGAATTCATACTACTGCTCTGGCGTATCCTAACGACTGTCCCCGAGAACTGTACATTGTGCTCATTGTCCTGCTTCTGATGTCGCATCAACACAAAGTCTCCGCCTCTTCGCTCATCTGTCGACAGAGGTCCTCGTCCGCGGAGAAACCGGTGGTCTTGAAACTGTTTCACCGGCAGATAGTCCTCCTATAGTGACACCTACATTGTCAAGGAGGGACGGAAGCTATCGAATACGACGGGAAATCACATCTCCACGCATTGTCGTCTTGCCTCAAACATGATTACACAGCACTCATCGCCCACAGCTGCCGCCGGACAAGGATTCACTGCCCTTTGGGACTGTCTACGGGCCATAGCCCCTTTTGAACTGATCGAAGACGATACTTCCGTGGAACCAAAAATGCCTCCTTTCAACTCGAAGGACCATATTCGAAGAACCGGCAGTCTTGGGTACTTGTTTCTCCGGAGGCCATGTCTAAGACGCGTCAAAACATGCGCATACCAACGAATGGTATAAAATGGGTACACTCTGCAGCCTGGATCCCCACAATAACAACACTTTGAACAACCAACAACCACCATCGAACCAATCAACCATTATCGTCTATCATCATGTCTGCCGATATGATACGCATGGACGGAGTGTACTGCGCATTGTGCGACGAGTACTTCTTCGATAAACGGCAACGAGCCGAGCACATTATGAACTCCAACGACCATCCCGAATGTTGGAGATGTGGTCGTCGATTTTTGAATGGCCAGATACTTCGTCGTGTAAGTTTTGGCCGCCTTCTTACCTTGATTGAAAAGCTAACGCGTTTATTTAATAGCACTGTGTCACCGCACCGAATCATCACTATTGTGTGCCATGCGACAGGCATTGCCGTACAGCAGCAGGCTTCCGCGTCCACATGGAGCAAGTCCATGGCTCCGACGACGATGATAGTGACGACGACGACTCGGAAGAAGAGGACTATTATGACCTCGAAGATGGTTGGGAGGATGAGAGGGGCGAAGAGGAGTACCCCGACGAAGTCTCCGAATCAGGAGACGAACCACTTGATACTTCATGGGAAGATAGCAATGAGTACGACTTTGAAGACCCGGAGTATCTCAGGTTACCGCCATCATCTGTGAGTAGTCTCTTCTCCTGCTGATTGCCTGGTCCTAACATCAGTCTTCCAGAATGATGTGGCAACCGACGACGCAGAGGAGAGCGATGAAGAAGACGTCGAAGAGACGTCTTCCTTCTCATGTCCGATGTGCGAAAAAGAGCACACGACCCTCTGCGCGACTCCGTGTGGACATGTGTATTGCGTACGGTGCATTCGCGCTGCGCTGAAATATACAGAGGCATGTCCGGTCAGCGACGAAAGAGCGACCGAGGACCAGCTCCGGAAGATATATATCTCCCAGGAGTGATGAAACCGAATGGCTCGTTAGTGTCGCACGAGGTCTTCAAGTTGATCTACGAACATCTCTATATTACTCTTGCTGTCGTCTATATACCCCATGGCTCCCATAATACCTCCCTCGTCTCTCTCATAATTGCCTTCACGTCTATTTTGCTTTTGCGTATGGACATATTACCTATCATTTGTCCAATGGACTCGGACATGTCCTTTATCCTTCAATAAAAATGCATTACAAACGTGGAGTTTGGCATAATGGGACCAAAAAGACGACAAGATTCCGATTCGAGTGCGACCTAGTCGGGCAAAGCCATGAAGGAACCTCGGCGTTTCGCGCTTTCACAGTTTTGGGGTTTGGCTTCTTTTTGGGCTTGGTTCTAACAACCCGTCGGTAGCCAGAACCAGATCAGAGCTGGTCACGATTGTTGCGTTACTATCACTCTGTTATAGGCGAGTATTCACATATGTTCCTCGATTCTAGTCTCACGAAATTTCCAGAACATGCCGCCGCTGCTTGAGCGATGTTTGCGCTGTGGATTTCGCGAGAGCAACATTTTATCTGTGCGGGTTCCTCCACTTGCTTTTGGTTGAGGGTCAAGATCAGTGTCTCGGCTAAGGCCTTATGTTCAATTGCCTTCCCTCACTGGAAATTCTGCCTTCGACATTGACGTGACAGCGCTTGCCATCACACTCCCGGACAAAACCGTCTCCCATTTGAGCCGCTGTCTAAAACATCTCGACACATTGGCATCTCGTATCTGTAAGGAGCGAGCCAAAATTGTGAATTCATTTCAAGTTATGCACCACCTCTGGTCTTCCATCGTCATACACCCTTGGAATACCGTTTCCGTAGCATGCTTCGGGGGCGATATATACGCATAACCAACAATTGTGCACACATACTCGGTCGAATGGACTCTATCATCACCCAGTGACTGGACAATTTCTTCAACAGCCACAATCACTGCATTTGGGGAAATATCCTGAAAACGAGGCTTGTGAATCAAAGCTAAATTTCGCTGCAGGGAGATACTCTCCCAATTGCCCGTCCATACCCGACCAAGTATGCTGGCTGTTTCTGCAGAAACAACATTGAAAACGCGAGGCAGCATAGAACCCGGACCATGTCGCTCTATTTCATTTTCTGCAAACATAAACCCCTGAATCTTGACATGTAGACCGGCTGCGTCACAGATACCATCTTCCCAACCCATGAAAGTCGTATCTGGGCAGCTGGTGATAGACTTGAGTGCCCAGCGAAATGGCCTCTTTATCAGCTTCTCTGATTTGTCTTGCCACAGCACTCCAATTGGAACTTCGCGCACGAGCATGTAGAAGTTCGCCATTCTTTGTTCTGCATCCGAAGTAGACACAATCGTGGTTATGTCTTTGCCCAGCAAAGAAGCAATGCAGACCGGTACATCTTCGAATTTACTGGTAGATCGATGCTCTATGGCAGGATAGATGACCCGGAACGGTGACCAGCCTTCGCGCATTTCACGCATAGCTCGGACAGATAGAATCTGTTCCCCAAGCAGTTGCATAATCCCTTTTTCATAGAGCAAGGTTTGTTCCTCAGCCTGAAACTCAGTCGTACGTTCGTCTAGACTGTTTAAAGCTTTCCTATCTCGATCGTACTTCTGATACAGGAATGGACCATCCTGCATCTGGAAGTACAGCTTATCTATGCCATGGGCCTCACTAGCAAGTGTGGCTTCCTGGAGTGTCCATAAACGCTTCGTCCATCCACTGCAGAGGATACGCAAGCCCAACTCTAGAAACGGCACAGTAGTATATTGTACAATTTCTAGTTCTCTGTCAAGAACTAGAACTGCAGTCGCCTCATAAAACGTCCTTCCGAGAAGCTGGATGGCTTTCTTGCGGTAACGCTTTGCCAACTCGCTTGGATGAACAGGTATACAAAGTGTATCCATCCAGAAGGCGATTGGTAAAGAAGATGAAAGAGAGGCATTCTCATGTACGTGGCTAAGTTGATTTACGTAATCCCGTAAACGTCGAAGTTGGCATCGCGGAAGTGCGTTTGTTTTCGGGTTCCCAAGTCCATCGGCCCCTGGTAGAAATAAAAGTAATTCTCACTTAGAACTTGGAAAGGGCGCGTAACAGGAGACGTACAAACATGTGAAAGCGCAATATATGGATAGTCATTTTCCGACACCACGTCCAACTCCAGCCCATCCGTTATGACTAGTCTCGGGACCTTGTCTTGGGATAAAACCGCAATCAGACCGTCAGTGTCCAAGCCAACGAAGTCGCAGCTACATCCATCATCTACATGTCTGGTACGATAGGTCGACTCCTCCGTTTGATACGCATGGCAGATAGTATCACCACAGCTGGAATGGTCTCTGATCCTCGGACGAGAGAGAAGGGAGGCAAAAGCCAGTTCCTCATATGTTAAAAGGTTGAGCTCACTCTCGCACCAACCCTGCTCTTCAAGCTGGTCTTGTGCTAGATCAGAGAGCTGATCGATTCCTTCATTAGGGCGCCCCCTATACCAAATCGGCCAGTCGAGGCTTCGCTCGATTCTCTTTCGACCCCAACCTTCCTCTTCCGTTGTGGTAAAGCCTGGCATGTAGGTATGTAGGAGTAGGTGAAGACCGACTGTGCGAACAAGAATTTCCAAGGAAAGGAAGACACGGTACTCGGCATACGAGTAATTGAAAATCGATGTCTGTCCATCTTCGCTTCGTTCTTCGGACAGCATCAAATGAGAATGACGAGCGATGGTCAAAATGCGTTCCATAAGTACTTTGTCCCCTGCCCGACTAGATATGGCTGCGGCCTCGAACCATCGTCCTGGCAGACCATTGAGTCTAGCCGTCGAAACCGATCCGTCTTCGAGAAAGAATTCGGCTGCCAAATCAATGTCGAGTCCGCACAAATGCGACACTTCCGTGAGGACACCAAAGAAAAGCCATGCTTGCAAGAACGCAGCTTTGTCTGAAGCAACGACGACACTGCCGTCTGAACGAGAGAACATTTGCGATCGTATATCGTCCTCCACTTCCTCTATGCCCATGCCATCGAGGCAGATGCCTGGAGGACAGAGGACATGACACTGCGTGTCTTTCACATGGACGATCCACCCACAACGCTCTGGATATGACCAGAAATCTTTGCCATCATACGGTTTCGACACACAGAGGTACGGAATTGTGAATGGAATAAACTCTGGACGAGGAGGTATGTTGGGGGATGCTTGAGGCACGGTTAGCCTGGAAACAAACTCGTTCAGCGGTTGAGGTTGAGTGGACACTGGTAGTGGTGGGGGTGAGGTTTGCATTTCGCCTGGCGAAGTACATTCAGGGTTGTCTACCTATTGCAAATCATTGGAAGCAATACTCTCCGCATCTTCAAGAAGGCTCACCGCCGTTGTAGTAGTACTTGAAACTTTATCCCTCGTTGTAAGTCTCCCGATACAACCGCCCATAAGATGGATCCAAATAGCTAGGTGAAATGGGGGACTGGAATATAGACAATGTGGAGCCGGTGGTGGTAAGAGTAACGATGAGAATGAGGATAGTCTACACCGTGACGTTGTCTTCGGTACCTTTCATATCAGCTGAGCACAACTCAGCACCCCACGATATGGTGGTGGAAGAATCGGGGGAATCAGGATTCAGAATTGGACGTCGTTGCTGATTTCGTCACTTATATCAAAATAAAAAGGACGTCTTGATTTCGTGAATCACGGCAGCTGAGTGAAAGCAGTGAAATCGCGTTGTCACGGTTTTCTTTCGGAGTTTAAATTTGTATAAGGGCGCCGATTTCGGTCCATTGTGATGAGCCGCCCAGCTGATTGAATCTTCTGCAGTTTTTAGTTTTGACTTTATTCTAACAACCCGTCCGTAGCCAAAACCAGATCAGAGCTGGTAATTCACTGCTGCATTACTATCACACTGTTATTGGTGAATCTATTAGCAGATGTGTTCCTCGATTCTAGTCTCACAAAGTTTCCAGAGCATGATGTCGCCGCTTGAACAGTGTATGCGCTGTGGATTTCGCGAGGATGACATTTCATCTGTACGGATTCCTCCACTTGCCAAGGTTGAGGGTCAAGATGTCTTCAATTGCCTTCGCTCAGGAAATTCTTCCTTCGATATCGACGTGACAGCGCTTGACGAAGACATATCACTCCTGGAAAAAATCGTCTCCGATTTGAACCACCTTCTAGAACATCTCGACACATTGGCATCTCGTATCCGTAAGGAGCGAGCCAAAATCGTGAAGAATCTAGCGGCCAAACGATCACTCCTTTCTCCCATTCGACACCTCAATCGTGACGTACTGCTCCTCATATTTTCGCACGCGTCCGACTGGAAATTCGCCCATAGTAACACTAGCACCAGCATCGACGTGAAGAATGCACCATGGATATTTCTTCGTGTCTGTCACTGGTGGAGGCTTATCGCCTCGTCTTCCCCAACACTTTGGTCATCGGTCAGGCTTATCAAGACCCGCGATTCATTTTTTCCACTCCATGCGCTACATATAGTCAAGTTGCAGCTTCAGCTATCGCGTGATGCTCCTCTGCAATTTTTCTTCGACTGTGACATCCGTGACGAAGTGATTGAAGAGGCTCTGATCTCAGAGTTGGTGTCCCATTCTAATCGATGGTACTCAGTTTATATCCGTGCCTTCGCGCCTGTTTTACGGCAGCTCTCGAAACGCCTTGGGAACCTCTCCGAACTGAAGAGACTCACTCTCAAGGGGTTTATGGGACAGGAACCTGACTCTGATATGTTTTTCGATGCTCCTAACCTCACCTCGCTTCGCCTGGACGAAGCTTACAGAGTTCTACCCTCCATGTTCCCGACATCAAATCTATACCAGTTCACAGGCAGTTTTTATGATGGCCCAGAATTCCGCAATTTCGTCTCTGCGGCGCCACGTCTAGAGGTGCTGAGAGTGCATGCCATCGGCGAGGGCCGACAGACTCCGCCTTCCAACCAGCTTGCCCCGGTCCCCGTAACCTTACATCATCTTCGCCAGCTCAGCTACCTCACTTCCTCAGACACGTGTATACAATATCTCACGCTACCGGCTCTTCGCATCTTGAGCGCCATTCAAAGCGCCGGCAACACAAACGCGATGAGTTCGCTTTACAGCCGATCCCGCTTCTCACTGGATCAGCTTCATCTTTGTCGCAATTGCATACAATTCACTGCAGCTGCGCATTTCTTCGAAACAAATGCCGTTCATCGCCTCACTCACCTCCACCTCGAAGTCGATCATTCCAGTGCTTCTGACTGGATAACCGCTCTCACTGTCACGTCTTCTTCTTGCTTATTACCGAATCTATCGATTTTGACAGTCATGGCCCTTCTCTTTGAAGATACAGAATTAGCGGACCCAGATGAAGCGCGACGTTTCTTAGCTATGGTTCGTTCGAGGCTTCCCGACAGGGATGGGATACATCCACCCTTGAAGAGTTGTTTGAAGAAGATAAAGTTACTCATCTGGGATCCCTCGGATGCGCAGGATATTTATGTTGACGGCTTTAGGGCTCTCAGGGAGGGAGGGCTGGATGCGAACTTTCATTTTGCAGTAGGTGCTCCTAGCATTGGCCAAACATTGCCCAATAGCTGGCTTTGGCATATTGGACCAATGGTTTGTTCCGGTTTTACCAAACTGCCCTGGTAGTCTCTTTGTCGATAATGTTTACATATGTATTAAATCATCCTGTTCCCTGTATCGTCAAAAGTGTCGTTCTCAAAAGACAGCTGGTAGCGACCCTTCCGAGGCGCATAGTAGAAAGGCAAAGTAGCTTCGATTTAATCTATAGTAGTAAAGCGCCATACCGAAGGACATCTTAGACCAGGACCAGACTTCTCTATCCCTGATGCCGTGTTGTAATCATTTCCCAAGTGTACAAACAGATTAACCGGGGTGTTATATTGAGAGGCGGAAACCTGCCAGGCAATCTGACAGATCTGAAAAGGAACCTCCCACACGACTCTATGTGGTCTGGGATATGTGCGAAGAACAAGCCAGCGAGGACTAGCTTCGGAGAAAAAACATCTCCCAAGAGCGACGAAACGCAATGCCAGTTCTGATGCAGAGCACTGTAACAATACAGCGGGTACGAATTTCCTCGTACCAAGACGTAAATCAGGCGATCAAGACGAACACACAAATCACTTTGCGCATAATGCTTGCTCCGGCACAGTTATATCTTCAACCTTGTTGTATTATTCTACTAACGAACGATATTAGCTACGTAATGAGTATCAGATTGTGTGTTAAGCTCACCAAAGGCAGGACGGGAACTAGAGTCACTCCTTTAAGATCCCTTAAGATCTCGCCTTTCTCGAGGACGGTCCTATACAAATTATCCACACTGATACCATCTGGGAAGTTGTAATATCCCTGCTCCTCCAGGTCAATGATCAGCTTCATAACCCAAGTAGCGCATGTCCAGCCGCTGGGACCCGTCACGGTCCACTCATTCAAGGTATTAGCAGGATGACAAGTCCGAATGATCTCGTCGATCAGTTTTGTCGATCCCGGAAATTCTCCCAATTCTATGATCCCTGAAAATCTGGCAGATTGTACTAGATCGGGTCGAATAAAGTGCCATTTCCACACAAGGTCATCCTGTCGAACGATTTCGTAAGAAATGGTATTATTCTCGGACCAAGGGTGTTCAGATGAGATGAATCCCCAGTGGAAGTATGGGACCGGGTGTGAAGGGTCTTCGTTTAATCCATAGTAGTAAAGCGCTATGCCGAAGGTCATCTTCGTTTAATCTGTGGTAGAATTTTGAAGGAATTAGACAAGATATGAAACTAGCATTGGCAGCATAGCACATACCGTCCTTTGTAATGTCAAAAAGTCGAAGAGGATCGAAAGCAGAAATAAGTGGCTTCACGCTCTTATCGATTTGTTTATTCTACCTGACTCTTCCGATTATCGCTTTTCGATCAACCCCTCACAATGCTGCCAAAACATGCGCCACGGCCGTCGCTATAGCGGACCATGCCGTGTAATAAGTTGATGATGATGAACGATAATAATTCGATCGTTCCTACCATCCACTGACGAAAAGCAGATGACTCATGAGTCATGGAACGGGTCTTCAACTGCATCATGTACATTTCTGAAGTGCGTAGTAGAAGGCATAATATCAGCGGCGGTGTGCCTAAAAAGCCGAGAGGCGCACCAGATCACATTTCCATTTAGGCGAACCCCATCCAAATCCAGCGGAGACATTGGCCTCAAATTGGAATGGCGTCAAAAAGTTATGGATTCCCGATCGCCACTCTATATCGCAAGGCTCCGTGAACAAAGCCTTGAGGTATTCCCAATGCGAGGGATACCACCCAGAGCACCTAGTCCACGATACCGGTCACCTCGCCATTGTCAACTATGATATTGTGCTGGGCAAGGTCGCTGTCCGTGTAAACGAGGGGGATGTCTGCGGGAATGTGATTCAATGATATCCTCGGCGCGCTGTGGCGGCCCATTACCGAAGGCACGTCGAATATCGTCGAAAGGGACGCCGAGACGTAGCTGAAAGTTCATCTCTGCTTCGTCTGCGTAAGGTCCGTGAGGACCATCTGTGCAAAGCCTGTAGTCCCTAACTAACTGGGCCTCCGAGAACAGAGCATATAGCAGGACTTTGGGGGGGAGGAATGACTCTGAGTTCTTCCACAAAGCCGCGGAGTTGGGTATGTATATTAAGCTTTTCTGAGTCGGTGAATCGATTCCAGTGAGCTTGAAGAATAGCCTTTCCAGGAAGCCTTTGCATGAATGCGTAACTCTTTCCCTAGAAGTTGAGGGTGCCGAACACTCGGAACTGGTATTGATGTATGTGCACGGACAAAACGCAGGGAAGCGACCTCCTCAGGACCTCTAGTTCGTTTGACAAAGATCCAGCGTCCTAAGGATTCTGCACCAAGGTTGTCAGAGCTATCGATAATCAAGGTACTGGACACGGACTAAGCCACAGTCAACGACAGATTGTATATATAATGTTTTTGGAGGTCTAGGACACCTCCTCCAGGATTCGTTTCCATAGAGGAGGGGGAGGATACTTGGCAAGGAGCTGACGGCGGCGTTCCTCTCATGATAGTGATGCCATGGTACAACTAGTTCGTTGTTATGAGTATGTTCCCAAGGGCGTGTCCGGGACTTGCCGAAAGGTTCGATCCTCACCGGTAACAAATTTATTCCTTTCACGCGGCATCCCTTTCAAGTTCATGTTCCTCGCTTTCGACCTCCATGGTGCAGGCAGGCGCCTCTCTTCTTCTCTTCCTCGTGACACTCCTCGCCATCTTACTTCCTTCCCTACACTTTCTTCGATTGACTTGGTCGTCGACACCACGACTTCGGCGAGGCATTAGCTGTTTTCTCCTCCTCCACTCGATATTTCTCGCCTACTCTCTCATCGTCCTGCCACCGCCGAACATTTTTACAGCACTCAATGTACCGCTGTCTATGCCGACGGACTCGATTCGGAGTCTCTTGCTGAAGAACTCGGACGAGCCAGAGCTGCCGAGGGCCATCGAGCAGCTATTACGGAGAATGGGGTCGTTTGAGACGAGAACTCTATATGTTCGGTGCGCGCAACTGCTCTATCTCTGTAATAAAACACGCTGAAATGTCTTAGGTTCGGACACGACGTCGTAGCCACTTGCGAATACTGTCATTCGTACGGCGATTTTGCTTTCTTTGCTCTCTCAACTTCAATTCTTTCCTATATACGCGAGATTGCAATCGTAGGGGTGCGTTCCCGGCTCTCTTTTCTCTTCTGCGAAGCTGATAAGGTTGTAGCTTGTGACTATTAGAGGAACGTATAGAGAACAACATCGAACACTAGGTATCGGCGCACTGATATGTGTCGCTGTAATGGAGGGCTACTTTAAAACCACGCGTATCATTCAAATACCTAATGAAACCGATGCCAGTGTCTTCATGGTGAGCTCTTCCCCCCAAAAAAATTTGTCGTACTAATGAACTGCAGTGGCACGACAACTTGCTCCTCCTTCGAAGAATCGTCTTCTTGCTCCTCCCTCTGATAATACATCTCGCCTTGAAGCCTTCTCCTCCATCTAATCCCACCCAGACGCGTGCAGCCATGACTCTCCAAGGCCTCATTAGCAAGCTGCACCTACTAAAATACACCCGCGGCGCCATCGCACGAACACCATCTCTGCAAGCGGCCTCTCAGGAATGGTGGTCACGCGAGCACGATGAAGGCGAATGGGCGAGGAACGACAAGGCGACGCAGGACATGGCTGGGAAGCTTGGGCTGGGCTTCAACGAGGCAGAGGAGGGCAAAGAGGAGGGAAAGTTGCGGACGAGTGCCAAAGCTGCAGTCAAGGGGTTAATGAGCGGTTTTGTCCCGAGTGATTATTGGGCTCCCCCTTCCACGTCGACAAACCGGGTGTCATGATGTAGTAAGTATCATTCAATGATGATGGGTATTTACAGCCGAGAGTGGGATTTCAGGGCGTCAAGTTATGTGAATAAATCAATATATGATGTTTCAGGAAAATATACAAGGTTCGTTATCTGTTTCATGTTCAATTCCTACATTGACCGGTTCCTTTAAGATGATACACAGTATGCCGGGAATGCGTGTATCTATCACGTTGTGATTCACATCGAAGTTTCGGTTCGAAAGCAACATGGTGATAATCATACACGGATGCATGCTCAACACAAACTGCGAAACTCATCTTGATTGGAGGGTCACCACTCATCAATGCTGATCAACGAGTAGGTATACTTGAGGCTGCTGATATCATTTCAGGGCTGTTTCCGCCACCTGGTTTCCGCTGTGTGTCAACCGCCGGCCCCTGGCGCTCCAGTGACGCGCTAACGCAGAGCGTGAAGGTCCGGAGCTGATAGCGAGGACAGCTGAGATTTGTCGAGACTCGTAAGGTACAGTACGGTTTACCTCAGCAGCTAAACTTCGACCGGTGACAATAATATGGTATTTTCCATTCCGTGTTGCGATATCCGCATGGACACTGCCCCTGATGTACATGTAGGACTGACTACTTTCCAACATCATGATCCACGTAATGGATAGCAAGTAGCAAGTCTGTTGAATCAGGTGATATACCTCACCAACTCATAAACATCGAGAAAAAGGTATTTTGCATCCAGTCTTTTCTCATTGTTATTTTTTTTTTAGCTGATTCCATTGTAGATAGATCATTGCCCGATGGATTTATGTAAGATTCTGCCTTTCGCCATTACATGATCGATGTTCATGTACATGTTGGACCGTCACTGATGAGACCTGGCTGCTCTCAACGTCATGATCCACGTCGCAATGTATATAAAAAAAGACCGCTAAAGATTTCTACCTGCGCGAGATTAGAGGACGGACAGCTTCTTCAACATCCAAAATCATTTTGTCTCGTGCATTACCATATGCTGCTCGAATGTTCATGCGATGGTCCGGCGTTTTTCTCTCGTTCAAGTGTACTAGCACCGGCCGATGATGCGCAATCGGAAAGATTTAGGTTCTGGATCTCACAGTGATACGAAGTGCTGAAGGGGGCAAACATATGGTACATGTATCATCCTTCTTCCAGACTCTGTGCTGTGTTCTGATCTCAATTCAGTGAGCGCACCTCATAATCACATGCCCTGCTCCTTTGGCCGCAACCCAAGGGCCTTATCCTAGTTTCGCATCATTTCTTGGCTGTTATTTTTGGAGCCAGGCTCACATGGTGGCGCTCATAACCGCCTTCTGTCGGCTTTGAAGATGGTTCTTCATAGGACATCGAGAGAATGTAGAGGTAAAGCCCGAAGTTCCTTCTTCTTTCTCCTCACTGCGTTGATACGAATATGTCGTCCATGACATCTCTCGGAATTCAGATGGATTAGAGCTTGGCGCAATCCACTGAAGGTCCTATAATGGCTGCGGATGAATATATTGCTTGTGCTTTTATTGCGCCTTACCAATTCGGCGGTGATCACTTATTTAATAATGAGGTACTGTGCATGAATGATTGTCCAACTGTTCCGTTAATGACGAGCTTAGATGGGGAGCCCCATTGCAACCGTACACCGCGTCATGTCAGAGGTCAAGCCAATCAGTTTTACCCTGGCACAGAAAGATAACGCTGCTGAGTTTGGACATATTCCCCCTTCTCTTATACTTGGTTGCAAACCTGCACCAACTGGCGTGGATAGATGGGATCAGCTTTTTGGCTTTATTGCCAGTTACTCGCTTCTCGGGCTCTGTTGTTCTCTTCGTACTCGCAACGCAACCTGTTTTTAGCTTGTTCATTGGCAATTCGCGGACCAAGTAAATGCTTAGTACGTTATGGTCTGATGTAGCTAGCTTGAACTTGGTACGATATGCAGGGGCTTTTTGAGGGGCCATTTAGGTTCATGTCAGCACGGGTCGAAATGGTATGGAAAGAGTTGTAATTCAGTAAAGTACGCGGCACGGCACCGGGGAGACCGGGGATATAACGGGGATTAGGGATACGTAAAAATAATGATTAATAAGTAACCGGCAGAAACCAAGTAAAGCCTCCGGGGAGCACTTGCTTGGAGACGCCCACCAAGCCACCCTTATTGTTCTATTCTCCTATCCTTGGGGACTGAAAAGAGGTCTCATCCTCGAGCCTCCGACTCTACGACACGGTGGAACATTCGTTTGGTGAGGAAGAGTCTGTCTCTGCGCTAGTTTTACTGTATACTCACTATCGAAGGAGCAGTTTTCATGCACACCGAGGTATCGTACGAAAAACCATGAAGAAATTCGTTTTATTTGCTCTCTGGATGATGGTGAAGGGTGCTATGGCAGAAGGAGGCGACTTTGATGCTCGTGGTGAGTTTTTATCTGTTTTCTCTCTCTGCCGGCTAGTGGAAAGGGTGTATTCGTGACATCGCCAGTCAAAGTCGTCGAGCATAGCTGTTGGCAACGAGTAACCACGTCCGCGGATGCCTTGGACAACCGTAGTCGGGTATCGCTTAGCACTGGGCAGCGTGATGTCACTTATGTGGCGAGATTAGGCTCATGCTAACCGCGTTTTCGGCTCTGAGGCGCACGATGGCGGCTGTGTTTGACTCTGCGTCGATCTGTCATTATTATTAGCAGAGGTGGCATTTCTTCAATATTGCCCGTGCCTTACCCGGCGACACTTGTCCTTCAATTCATTACCATCTCTCCTCTGTTCCTCAGCTGACAGATGCATATTCCAGGTCTTGCTCAACCGGCGCTGTTAGAACGTCAAGGTGTGTCTTGTTATCGGCATTAAATCGCATATTTTAACTAAATACCTCTATTCAGCCGCTTCGTCCAGTGCTGCAACCACTTCTAGTGCTGCATCGCCTTCTTCTACACCATTTCTATTGTTTGTTAGCAGCTACAGTTTTCTTACGACATGTACTGCGGGGAGCGTCCAATGGGTATATTCTGGTCCCCAAACTCCCTTGTCGCTCACGATAACGAACATCAACGTTACGCAAAGTGATCCTTCATCCGTAACCACATCTTCTTCTTCCGCGGCATCACGTAGTCCCATCACGGACCTAGCGGCTCGGGCTGTTCCGACTTATCTCACTGTTCCAACTGGTGATGATAGCTCCAATCCCTCAGGCGGTGATATTGTCAAGATCATCACTACCAGTGCTGATCCCAAGAATGATTCATTCACCTGGGACAAGGTCAATGTTCCGCAGGGATGGTATACAATCTGGGCCTCAATGGAGGCTTACCCGGATTTCAGCCAGACCACAAGTTCCGCTTACTTTGTCAGTAACGGGTCCGACGTCTCCTGTCTCTCGAGTTCTGGTGGATCTTCATCTTCATCCACCACCATGAGCAGCATGACGTCTTCTATCACCAGTCCGTCCCCCACTGCTATCGTAGGTGCCGTATCTTCCGTCAACAAGGGCGCCATTGCTGGCGGTGTCGTAGGCGGCGTTGCTATACTTTCCGCAGTGCTCGCTGCCCTCCTTTACTTCCTTTGCGCCTCTCAACGTCGCCGCCGTACTTCTACCCATGATCATCCTGACGGTGGGAACGTAGGCAGATGGGGCACCCTCGGCTCCTTCGACTCTACTCACAGCAGTAAATCCCACCCCACCAAGACGACGAAGCAGAAGGCTAAGACGTACAACGGTGTTGGCGTCGTTGGAGTAGGCGGGTATCCTTCTGAAGCCAATAGCAGAGTCGAGAGACATCATTCGCAAGCCGATTCGCTTGGCCCCATCGTCTCTTATGGGCACGCTGTTACAGAGAGTCCCGTCTCAGAAGCAGGCTTCAACCCTTACACCCCGTACGAGGATAAATATTCCGCCCGCTTTCCAGCATCTCTTTCAGACGAGAACGGGGAAGAGCTAGTCATGACTCCCACAATGAGCCATAGCCCGCGCCTACCGCATGCCGGCCGCCAGTCATCATCCTCCATCGAGTCCTACGTCCTGAATAACAACTTCAGTCGACCGCGGAGCCGGGACCAGGCGCAGAGGATGCCGCCCTCGCCGGAGGTGTACCCCGAGTCGCCCTCGACGAGCAGCGTGGTACCTACGGAGAGCCGTCGGTTCTCATCACCAGTCCTCCCTGTGGATGATGGCGTCTTTGTTGGGTACCAACAACAGCAGCAACAACAACAAAGCCTCCGGCAGACTCCCCGTCGGATGCCCCGCAAGCCCGTCCCATCGTACAATCCCTCGGACTTACCCGAACCCCTCCCAGCACATCTCCATTCCTCGATGACGAGCCTCTCACATACCCCCTCGCCCGCCCATTCAGTTCATTCCTTCGTTCTGACGGAAGATGTTCATCAGCTGATACATAAAGGGAGCTTCTCAGATGGAAGACCTGTGCATGTGCTCATGCCTGATTTGCCGCCTCCACAACAGATTTAGGGAGCATTCTTCCAGCATCACGCCCATTCCGAAGCTTCCCGTCCCTTCTTATGTATTCATCTAACGTTTAAGTCTTATTTCACTTGTTCACGCTCCATTGCTTGTAACATCTTCGCACGCACTATTTCGTCACGGTTTTTCTCTTTTTTGTCATGGATGGATACAACTGTGTTGGTATGGTAAAGATCTGGTATTGTTACCTAGCACTGGCTCTCTACGCTAACTTTCGTGTATGTTCCTTGTTGTTGGTTATAATGTGCTTCCGTTTTATACATCTTGCCCCATTTCCATGTGTAGTCCTTAGTGTTGTTTTAATAAGTTCAAAAGGCAATGTATTGTCGTAATACCACAGCATGTACAAACGATGTTGAAAACGAGTAAGAATAAGAATAGCAATGTCCGATATGACTAGCGAATGCTTCTTGACGCCGGCGTCAAACGCTGCACGAATCTCTGGAACAAACTACTCTTCGGCACCACTTCTCGAACCCATGTCGGCTTCTTGAGGTCCCTAAATATGCGTCCTTTCCTCACCACCGATTCGTTCCCTGGGATACCCGGTATTTCCTCAATCTCAACTGGGACCATAGCAGCATGTGTCTCGGGAGTTATAGGCGCCAAACTGCTCGCTGCCGACGTCAGTGAAGTGCTTGCATCAGGAACAGCGAGGGTCGATGATTCTACAGCAGACGGTGCTAGAGCAGACATCGGAGAGGCCGAATCAAAATCCTTGACGACGAGCAATCCGATCCTATCGATGAAAGAAGGGGTGATGCTGAGGAGACCGATGCCACAGGATGAAAGAGCAGGCTGCATAGATATCCCAGAGCGGCGAAGGCAGGCTGAGTTACGAGGAGATGTCTTGTCAGGTTTGATGGGCATGGATTCACTGGTGACGGGATCCTGGGCTGGAGAGAAGAATGTATCGAGCGCGACAATCTCGCTACGGAGCTCTGGAAGGGAGATACGCGATGAAGGGTCGAGGTCAAAGATCTTCTTGAAAATGCTGTTCGCGCCCTCCGAGATGGGTAGAACGGCCAAGAAATAGTCGTTGTTGGTAAGATAGGTCTCGAAGCACTTGTCTTTCCTCTTGGCTACCTCCCACGGTGAGCGACCCGTAGTCATGTTGAGAAGAAGCACACCAAGGGCCCAAGTATCGTTGGCTCGCGTTGAATAAGGCTTGCCCCGGAAGCCAAATTCCTTGCCGATGCACTCTGTTTGACAAGAGTTAGAACCGGGTAGCATACAATAGGTATACGACTTACCGGGGCTCATATACTCCCAACTACCACACCTATGCTCATCTGAATACGGCTCTAGCGTAGCCAAACCAAAGTCTGCGAGGAACGCCTGAGAATGTCCCTTCGAAAACAAGATATTCTCCGGTTTGATGTCGCGATGGAAGACGCTATGTTGATGACAGTAGTGCAGGGCGTCAAGTATCTGCAAAAAGGCGATTTTGACTCTGTCCGTCCGCTGAGTGAAGTAGCCTTCTGTGACGATGGCATGGAACATATCACCGCCGGCACACAGGTCGAGCACAACGTAGACATAGGGTTTGTCGATGATGATTTCGTGGAGAGTGACGACGTTGGGATGGTCAGAAGCAGCGATATGGCTGAGGAATTCGCGCTCTTGGAGACTCGCCTCGAACGAACCACGCTCGGGTTTACGAAGGCACTTGACGGCAAAGCATGCAGGGTCGTCCTTGTGCGAGGTAACGTCAATCGCTCGGTAGACCTTGCCAAAGCTGCCAGCGCCAAGACACTCCATGAAGAGAAGGCGGTCGTTGAGAAGGGTACCGGAGAGGTCAGGGATTGGTGCAGGTTTCGAAGATTCGTCAGGCATATGGGCGAGATGAAAACAAATAGGTTGTGCAAGAAAAAAAGGGACTATCAAAGTCGACGAAGGTGAAGGATGGAAAGCAAGATGTATTGGCGGGATACGCCTTTTTTAGGGCTCGGTATTTGGCTTTGCTTGGGTAGGCGCACGTGTGAGCAGGACGCGCAGGAAGTCACGCGGTCAATATTCATCCTCACGAGCATTCATTCACCGACATCGCAGACTCGAGTTTCACAGTAAGAGTGAGCAGTCTCCGAATTCGCCTTTCTTATTGATTGTAAAACTTCTCAGGAAAACTGTCTACCCTGCCTTTTCCGATGGAAATAGGACATTGCTGCACGATCGGTGCTCATAATCCGGGCATACTCCAGGAACACTCTGTACCCCTCAGTTAACCATGGAATAATACGAAATAGTCAGGCAGAAAACGAACCTATAATTATACGCTGTCATATCCTCCTTTCTCCAGAAAGTCCGACTCCAATCCCGCCCTGCCGAAGCAATCTTTCTGGCCAGATCTTCATGGTTGTTGTCCCCTTTCAGATCGCCACGGAAGAACACAAGTGCATCCCAGAGATCTGAGTAGTCTACTTGGATGGGGATGTAGTGGACCCAGGGCATGAGCCTATCAGTAAACCTGGACAAGATTTCAGCTGAATGAGCACTACATAGCTGTTCATCGGCGCCACGAACCATTCAGGATAGATGGTAGATTTGAAGATGAGCGCATGAGAGGACAGGAGCCATTTAAAATGTCCAGACCATGTGTCACCATCGATCTACAAAAAAAGAGGGATTGAGCAACGAAAGAAAGAAACTAAAACATGACGCGAACTGACATCAAAAATATACTTATACCTTGCCTGCTCCTTCTGCGACCGCTTCTTCATAAACTCGTACGACTTGGCCAGGTCCTCGCAAACATCAAGATCACACTGTCCAGGAATGTCCGAGAACGCCATATCAAGCATCACCGGCCTATACCTCGCCTTCTGGACAGACTCACCCTTCCCCACACGCACTTCACTCGACCTTGGTGGCATCAAAATTGTCACATTACTATCCATCCCCTTCTCGACCCAATCCATCATCCGTATACGATGCGAAAATTGCCATTCCATGTCCTGAACGAAAGGGATCCCCGTCGTACGGCCTCGCCAATGCAGTCGATCGTCGGTCTTCTTCTCCCATGGGATGGCCTCCTCGTCAGAGAGCTCACTCAACCAGTTGGCTGTATGCGCGATGATGATGTCGTGGTGCAGTAAAGTTTGGGAATAGGCGAAGGAGGGGACCATACGGTGGGAAGGAACGGCGCCTTTTCCTAACGAGAGGAATTGTCCGTGCTCGCGAAGGAGGCGTGGATGTAGGCAAGGATCCATTGCCTTTCGGTGGTTAAATACGAATGTTTTGGGAGCGTTGGGTGGCGGCGATGGCCAGGATACATTGAAGGTGAAGTCAATGGGATCTTTCCGCGCGGGCGAGATCGGAGCACAGCCAGCGATCCATCCGTCATATTTGATCGGAACGACAGGCTTATCGACGTCGATGTCTGTGACAGCTTTAGCCTGGAAAAGAAAGGCAAAACAGAATAACGTACAAGTTCCTGCGCGAGCGTGTTCAGACATATTCCGCCGAAGTTCCCAGTCAGTAACACGCTCCGGCTTGCTATGCGGATGGAAAACAGCGCGGAAGGGTGGTAGAAATTCATTGGCATCTTCCAGCAGTTCGCCAAGCATTCGAGCACCATCAAGGACTTGGACGTGGTTGCCGGGGTCGCGAATGGTGTAGTTGACAAGCCCAATACGATGTCCGTCCTCTTTAGCAAGCGTAAACGAGTCTTCGTGACCCTCCCATTCTTTGACGATCCTGTTCAGATCAACTGGGTTGACGCCCCAATAAGGCTCGAGGTCTCGGTATATCTGATCGTACTCGTCTGGAAGCTGAACGTTGTTCTTCTCAGCGTATTCCCACCTATGCACAGCTTAGATTTGAACGAAAAAAAAAGTAGGGGAAACACCCACCATTTATCGAATCCACGAGGAGGAGCGCGTCTGTACCGGCGCTCATATTCGTCCACCGCCTCGCAAAGAGTCTTGCTTGCTCGCTGTAGCTTGGCTTTCCACTTCCTCTCCGAAAAGTCGATGAGCTGGTAGATAGGATGGGGGAGTTCTGGATTGACTTCAAGCAGCCCGTTCGATAGGAATTCATGCATGGGTAAATTGTTTGCGATATTTTCACCAGCTCTCTCGTTATACGAATTTCCTACAACCTCCAAATCCCCCCATGTATGGTAGTAGATAGGTTTGACGTACTTGACCGTAGTAGGCCTGGTGAACGCCTTGAGTATATCAGTGATCCAGAATCCACAGGCAATGATGAAACTGAAGACGGCGAACTGCTGTCCTAGGCTTGACCTGCGATACTTTGGTGCGAGTCGTGGCATGCTACACAACAGAGATGGACAGCTCGTGAGGGAAACAGCTTAAATGATACTGAGGACCTTATTAACACAGGCTTCTTTCAATGTGCAAGTCTGATCTCACATGGACGATTTCATCTAAACCAATGGCTTCATAAGAGTGGATCTGAATTTAGCTTCCGAGTGAGGGAAAGGACTTTCCAATCGAAGAACTGCTGACCTTGACCCGGCCTCTTAACACATTAACGAGAGCCTCCGACTGTATTTCTTCTGGGAATGTACCTAGGTCTTGCCAATTACCGGTAAGTTCTTTTTCGCGCAGTAATCATCGGTGCCTTCTCTTGTGCAGAGATGTTCGCAAGACCCGCGGTTGGCCCAGGAAATCTTGCAATCAGATCCAGGCCTACCCTGGGTCAGCGTGTCACCGAGTTCAGTCGACGTTTTGCAAGTGCCAGAGGTCCGGAAGCTGAGATAGGCCTTGAAATGAGATCAGCATCCTCAAGCTACCGGACAGCAGCTTAGGACTGTGCATGAAGATGTATGCGATAATCACCAGGACCGCCATCTTGGTGTGAATCAAAAGCAATGGACACACATCACACACTCCCATCATCGCGCATCATCTTTCAGTGCCTTCAATTGCACTTTTCAATATAATAACTGAATAGGAAAAAGATAACATACATGTTCTTGACAGATCATAGTATGATTCTTCCCAAGCTTGAGGTCCACACTCACTGAGCTTGTGCTCAGCACTTGATTTATAGGTGTAGGGGTTTTGTGGGAGTTGAATTAATTAATGTAAATTCCTGCTACGTTAGTAGTAGGTCTTATAGAGGGATGATGGTTTCTGAGATTTGACGAAAAGCCGAAGTCCGATGTCACCAGAATTCCTATTTACGGAAAAGTCTCCCGGCCCAGTGCTGAAATACTTCCTTGAAAGTAAAATATACGGTGTGGCGATGACTTGGCTTGTCACTGCTTACATGTGACTGATCGTTACTATCACGCTCGCCATGGAGTTGATCGGCCGAAGCTTCGTCTGCCTGGGATTCTGTGAGAAGATGTGAGCTGGTGGCGGCGTCAGCCGCCACCGAGCGAATCTTTTTCGAGCAGTGCCTACTTAATAAGTACTTCCAGTTTGAGGTTTGATGATGATAAGTTCTTTGCACAAAGTGAGATTAGAATTACCATGATAGAAACTCTCTTCTGCAGAACTCAAGGATATTCAGAAAGGTACCAAGAAAGCTATTATACTTTCAAGGGGAGTAAACGTAGCAGGCTCTGCCCCTGATGTGGGCCTTGCAAGCGTTATTAAATTAATTAATTCGAAGGGAGGAGAGGAGAAGTTAAATATCGGACTGCTGAAGGTTCCTGTGCTGGCATCGGTTGGATCGAAAAGGGAAGGCACGCCAGGCCGGCGCTTGCCGTCCATCAACCAATATGGCGACTCGGACTTTTGCCAAGAAATTCTTCAATGCCTCTCGGCCAACGTACCCTAAAACACTATTTGACTATCTCTTTGCGTACCACGAATCTGGCATTGTTTCTGACCAAAACCGGCGTCTGCACCTCGGTACAATCCACGATGGGACCTTGCTGTGGATCCAGGGTGTGGAACAGGTGAATTGACTGTTGGGCCGTTTGACTTAGTAGGGCTAGCACATGCCAGGCTACGACTGAGCTTACCCTGTTCAAGAAGGTTGTCGGTGTCGAACCTGGAGATAAAATGTCGGACGCCGCGAGAAAGTATCTGGTTCTAATCGCCTTCAGGATACCCTACTTCCCCTTTCCCGGTCATACTACGCATCAAGACAACATGGGGCGCGTCGTTGACTTACTTCCGCTCGTGGAGCTCATTGCACACTTATTTAAAGCATGGCAGAGAGGGGATCAGGGTCCGATTCTGGAATGCAGGGTGCGGCGAAGGAGGAGGACATGGGTCACACATATGGCTGGGATGCTTAGGTTATGTTTCAACGAGACAAAGGGTAAAGATGAAGGGCGCCACGACTGCGGTCAAGCTATTATCGAGTGGCCTTTTCCTTGACGTATTATGAAGCAGGTTGATTGATATTAGAAGTACGGTCGCGGCCGTGACTCACTTCAGGTTCGCGCGCTTATTGAGCTTGAAGTCGCGATACGTTCCCTTAGTTTACATGGGTGAAAGTCTGTTGAAATTCACTCTTTGACCAGATCGCAAGCATGTGTTAGGAAGTATCTATGTCAAGGAATGCAACACCCACGACATGAGTTCTGCAATAAATCGTACTAGAGTGTTATCCATTCTATAGAAGTCTTCGGTGTCGGACCGCCCGGGAAAATGAAGAACACAAGTTGTCCTTTCTTTTTACTACGTTTGGCTCGTTCTACCTCTCGTTTCCATTCAGTAGGATCGATAGAAGTCTCGTACTCTTTCATATGTCCCACCGACACCTTTAAAGGTGCAGACCGATAGTTCATGCACGTTACAGGAGGGAGACCGTCGTCGACGCCTAACTTTGCATAAAAGTCATTCGTTGCTTTTTTAATCCGCTCTTCTTCGTGTCGCAGGTCAGTCAGCAGGACATGATGCAGAAACGGTTCGTCGCGTAGCATGACATCTTCCGGATAGCCGTCTAATACAAAAGTTATTATGTCAGTTGATAAAAGCTATGAGAAGAGGGGAGACCGACTCCTTCGTCTGATCCTCTCTTGGCGACAAGAAGCCCGGTGAGTGTAACCTGCTGCCTCTTGACAACTCCGAGAGCAGAAAGTCAGTCTACATCCGCTGCAACGGTGGAGTACTGTATCCATATTCCCACTTTCGTCGACTGATTCGCACTACAGAATTGGGAGCGGGAGTGAGATGAAAGGGGGAGTTGTAGAAACGCAGAATGTACCTCCTTGTTCATGCAAAAGTTTGGTTTGCAGTCCCCATGTAGCCTGGCCCGCGTCTCCCAGCGATGATTGGTGGCATCCAGCAGCATAGTCCATGACTTAGCCAACTTGCTGGGAAAGCCAGGCGAATCAATCACGGATATATCTATCTTCTTCAATGATTTCCGAACCTGTCGCAGAACGGTCCGCCAGATAAGGTTGGTTGCGATGACGCGGAGAGTTTCCGACAGGCCGTGGCAAAGGTACGCAGGCGGGTTGATTAGGCAACACTTCAATAAAGACGGGAGGAAATGGGTATGTTTTAGTGCTTGAGCTATCCAGCGAGGTCCTCGTAATAACGCCAGTTGAATGCAAAATAAGCACTTCATGATAACTCCGATTCTGTCGGGGTATTTCTCTTCCATGGCGGTCTGCGGGTGAGTCTCAATAGCGCGTGAAAGGATGTAACACATCCATGGAGTTGACTTGGCTAAACGGAACGACAATCCCAGTGAAGAATCTTCATCCGAAAGGACGCGCACCATCGACAGATCGTCCCTTATGACTTTCCAAGGAATCTCCACGCAGTCAATATCGCAGATGAGTCGGGATAACACCGAAGTGAGTCGTGGCATAGGTAGTTCCTGCTTCGCCGTCTGAACCAGCATCTTTGTAGGTGCTTTGTTGGAAGCGAAAAACGGAAGCATCAGTTCAGATAGGCATACCAGCCTGTGCTCCGACGCAACAATCCACACGTGCGCCACACATGTCATAATGTCCTGGGAGTTATGAAGGATGCTAGGAAGCCTTAGCATGACCGACGACAGAGCCAAGCCGGAGACTACACCGGTTCTGGAAAATGTAAGCAGCATATCCGTATCTGGTTCTTCATTGTCGTCATCGAATAACTCTGGGCGTCTTAGCACGACCTGGTTGAAGAAAAACATAATCCAAGGGAGAAGACGAGGCCAAAGGTCCATGGCCTGGTTAAGTACGTGAGGTTTGATAGTCTTGGGATCTGCATACACCAGCTCTTTTATCCCATGGATGCAAGCAGATGAGGCCGCTAACGGTATCATCAGCTCTCCGAGCTCCTTTTCTGAGACTGAGGCAGGATCATAGTGAATATCCTCCGCAGATATTAACGCAATGTTGCGTCTGACTTGATTCAAGACTAAGGAGGGATTAATGTTCTTGTTGAACACCGCGTCCATCAAGTCTTTGCACGGAAAGCTATCGTCTGAGTAGTCTTGCCAGTGCCGACGCTGCGCGTTACGGCGCGTACTTGGATGAGGCATCTGTAAAAAATTGTGAGCGTATTCCTTTATATTGAAAGCCTTCATTTTACTCACTAGACTTTCCTACAGACTGTACAGACTTTATGGCAAGCAAATTTTGAAGAAGCTCTGTTAAGTTGAAAATACTTTTCCAAGACGTGGATGCATGACGTACAAAAGTTGGCCAGCCGGCCTCGGATCAAGTGGAGTTTGAAAGGCAACGAGTACTTTGATTAATTGGTGAAAGTGGCTTTGTACGACGCAGGCATCGAAACGAGCTCTATAAACAACTCTCCTGGATGACTGTCACCTGTCGAACAATCGTGGCGACATCTTCCACTACCAGCACTTGAATCAGCACTCTTGTAGCTTGTAGCGACGTCAACTGGAGGGCCCGATTTGTCCATGTCGAAAGGGCTGGATAGTCGCTGAGGACGAATCCACTTGCTAAATGTTTGACCAGTCACGGCGCTTACCCTCGTCCTTATTACTTACTTGCATTGAAACCCAAACCTAAGCTTCCCACGACCTGTGTCATTTATCTCTATCGTGTTTGTTAAAGTGAGTGACATAGAAATTGTCCAGGGTTAGTTCGAGGGGTCACAGAGGCGCCGTAGACGAGAGTTACCATGCATCTGACTCAAAATGGAACTTTAACGGCGAAGTTCGAACGCGAACATTGACAAGGATCCGGAATAGAAAGGTTGGCATGGGCGGCATCATGCATGCTCTCATATTAATACCGCAAATTATATAATTATATAATTATAAGGTGAGTGTGTGTATACAGTAGTAGCATATCGGCAATTTGCATACTATGAATATCTGAATATTGTAAATTAATGAATGGCCATCATGTTTGAGCTTCGAAGGGCACATCAGATAGTAACAGATTAGAAATTCCAGGGCCACCGTGACTGTGAAAAGTAAAACTAGGACAACGACGGTGAAGGGAACTGTAGAGTCTTTGGATGGGATAAAGGTTGGCATGGACTTTTGGGAAGGACCGTGATAGCGTGGTGCCTTTTAAGTGAACGCATATCGTGTCTTCAAGGCCTTGACAAATTAATATGGGCCTATTAATATGTCGGACAGGTCACAGGAGCCGCGCCAAGGCTGCGTTATGGCACTACAGCGCCATACGGATTACGTAGGACAGCCAAACTACGTATTGCTCTGTAACTAGCTACATCCTATGGACCACTATGTATCCTAGTGAATACTTTATTGCGAGGGGAAAAGCATTTTCCAGATGTTTTTCCGATGGAAATAGGACATTGCTGCACGATCGATGCTCATAATCCGGGCATACTCCAGGAAAACTCTGCACCAGTCAGTTAACCATGGAATAACAAGAGACAGTGAGGCTGAGAACGAACCTATAATTATACGCCGTCATGTCCTCCTTTCTCCAGAAAGTCCGACTCCAATCCCGCCCTGCCGAAGCAATCTTTCTGGCCAGATCTTCATGGTTGTTGTCACCTTTCAGATCCCCACGGAAGAACACAAGTGTGTTCCAGAGATCTGAGTAGTCTATTTGTATGGGGATGTAATGCACCCAGGGCATGAGCCTATCAGTAAACCTGAACAAGAGTTCATGAGTATTACAGAGCTGTTCATCGGCGTCACGAACCATTCAGGATAGACAGTAGACTTGAAGATGAGTGCATGAGAGGACAGGAGCCATTTAAAACGCCCAGACCATGCGTTACCATCGACCTACATAAAAAGAGGGATTGAGCAGCGAAATAAAGAAACCGAAACACGCCTCGGACACTAACGTCAAAAATATACTTGTACCTCGCCTGATCCTTCTGCGACCGGATCCTCACGAACTCGTACATCTTTTTCAGCTCCTCGCAAATATCAGGATCACACTGTACAGGACCATCCGAGAACGCCATATCAAGCATCGCCGGCCCATACCTCGCCTTTGGGACCGACTCGCCTTTCCCCACCTGCTCCATTCTCGGCGCCAAAATCGTCACATTACCATACATCCCTTTCTCAACCCAATCCATCATCCGTATACGGTGCGAGAATTGCCATTCCATGTGCCCAAGGAGAGGGACCCCCGTCGTACGACCTCGCCAGTGCAGTCGATCGTCAGTCTTCATCCCCCATGAGATGGCCTCCTCGTCAGAGATCTCGCCCAGCCAGCTGGCTGTGTGTGCGAGAGTGAGGTCGTGATGCAGTAAAGTTTGGGAGTAGGCGAAGGAAGGGACCATGCGACGGGAAGGATAGGTGCCTTTTCCGAGAGAAAGGAACTGTCCGTGCTCGCGAAGGAGATGTGGATGTAGGCAAGGGTCCATGGCCTTTCGATGGTCAAAGACGAATGTTTTGGGAGCGTTGGGTGGCGGTGGTGGCCAGGGTACATTGAAGGTGAAGTCGATGGGATCTTTCCAGGCGGGCGAAGTTGGAGCGCAGCCAGAGATCCATCCGTCATATTTGACAGGAACCGCAGGATTGTCGACGTCGACGTCTATGACAGTCTGAGCATCACTTGGAATAGAAAAGAAAGGCTAAATGACGTACAAGTTCCTGCGCGAGCATGTTCCAACATTTGCTCCCGAAGTTCCCAGTCAGTAACATGCTCCGGGTTGTCATGTGGATAGAAAACAGCGCGGAAGGGTGGTAGGAATCTATCCACATCGTCCAGCAGTTCTCCAAGCATTCGAGTACCATCAAGGACATGGGCGTGGGTGCCGGGGTTGCGAATGGTGTAGTTGACAAGCCCAATACGATGTCCGTCCTCTTTAGCAAGCGTAAACGAGTCTTCGTGACCCTCCCATTCTTTGACGATCCTGTTCAGATCAACTGGGTTGACGCCCCAATAAGGCTCGAGGTCTCGGTATATCTGATCGTACTCGTCTGGAAGCTGAACGTTGTTCTTCTCAGCGTATTCCCACCTATGCACAGCTTAGATTTGAACGAAAAAAAAAGTAGGGGAAACACCCACCATTTATCGAATCCACGAGGAGGAGCGCGTCCATACCGACGCTCATATTCGTCCACCGCCTCGCCAAGAGTCTTGCTTGCTCGCTGCAGCTTGGCTTTCCACTTCCTCTCCGAAAAGTCGATGAGCTGGTAGATAGGATGGGGGAGTTCTGGATTGACTTCAAGCAGCCCGTTCGATAGGAATTCATGCATGGGTAAATTGTTTGCGATATTTTCACCAGCTTTCTCGTTATACGAATTTTCTAGATCGTCCAAATCCCCCACGAATGGTAGTAAAAACGTTTGACGTACTTGACCGTAGTAGGCCTGGTGAACGCCTTGAGTATATCAGTGATCCAGAATCCACAGGCAATGATGAAACTGAAGACGGCGAACTGCCGTCCTAGGCGTGACCTGCGATACATTGGTGTGAGCCGTAGCATGCTACACAGCAGAGATGGACAGCCCGTGAGGGAAACAGCTAAAATAATACTGAGGACCTTATTAACACAGGCTTCTTTCAATGTGCAAGTCTGATCTCACATGGACGATTTCATCTAAATCAATGGCTTCATAAGAGTGGATATTAGTGGGAGTCAGAATAGACGATTACGGGACGATTATGAAAACGATTATGGGAACGACTATGAGGACCATAATCGTGGGAATAATCGTAATCGACCATAATCGTATAAACGACTCCAGAGACGCTTATACGATTATGGCGACGATTATGAACGGCGATTATGATCCTCGCCCCAATTGACTCTTACATAATTTGACATAATCCGACGGAGCGGAGCAGACGGTCAGAGCCAAGGCAATTATGAGGGCGATTATGACTTGTAATTGGACTCATAATCGCTGCCATAATCGACTTCATAATCGTCCATAATCGCTAACTCTGACTCCTAACCTAGCTTCCGAGTGAGGGAAAGGACTTTCCAACCGAAGAACTGCTGACCTTGACTCGGCCTCTTGGCACATCAACGAGGGCCTCCGACTGTATTTCTTCTGGGAATGTACCTAGGTCCTGTCAAATACCGGTAAGTTCTTTTTCGCACAGTAATCATCGGTGCCTTCTCTTGTGCAGAGATGTTCGCAAGACCCGCGGTTGGCCCAGGAAATCTTGCAATCAGATCCAGGCCTACCCTGGGTCAGCGTGTCACCGAATTCAGTCGACGGTTTGCAAGCGCCAGAGGTCAGGCAGCTGAGATATGCCTTGAAATGATATCAGCATACTTGACTGTCGTGACCGGACAGTAACTTGGGACTGTGCATGAAGATGTATGCGACAATCACCAGGATCACTGTCTTGCTTTCTGCGTGTGAATCAAAGGTGATGAACGCACACATCCTCCCAGCATATATTACATCGCGCATCACATCCAATGTCAGTGCCTTCGATGCACCTGTCAGTATAAGAACTACATAAATATCAAAATAATAACACACGAGTTCCTGAATGATCATGGTATGCTCTTCCACAAGCTTGAGGCCATGAAGTCCCACGCTCAGCTTCCTGGATGATACTTACAATATCACAGGGCCCGATTTGTCGATGTTGAAGAGGGAGCTCGATAGTCCCTGAGGATGAAATCCCTTGACCGCAGTCGTGGCGCTTTCCCTCATCCCTTACCTTTTGCCTCATTGGAACCCAACTACAGCCTGCGTCATTTATCCTTATCGTGTCTGTGAAAGAGAATGTCATAGAGACTTACCGGGGCTAGCTCGAGGGGTCGCACAGGCACCGTGGCGGCCTTGGTGTCGAGAGATGATAACTCATTTCGTGTCGTCCTGAGGGTATAGCACAGTGCGCGAGAAACCCATTGCATAGCACCACAGTGTATGATTACAATCCGAAAACGAAGGGGTGTAGGAACTGACCAACACCCAGCTCACTCCTGAGCAAGTACTATCAAAAGGAATGTTCACTGGCCAATGTGGTCAACATGAGAAAAGACTAACCTTACGTCTCCCCCTTCTTGACGAGTATCATTCCTATCGACCACTCTAAGATGGACTCAACCTGACTTCAATGCTCATAGCTCATTGCGACACGATCGGTGCTCATAATCCGAGCATACTCCAGGAATACTCTGTACCCGTCAGTTGACCCGTGTAAAAATAAGTAACAGAAGCCGACGGCGTACCTATAATTATACGCCGTCATATCCTCCTTTCTCCACAAAGTCCGACTCCAATCCCGGCCCACCGAAGCAATCTTTCTTGCCAGAACTTCATGATTGTTGTCACCTTTAAGATCACCGCGGAAGAACACAAGCGCGTCCCAGAGATCTGAGTAGTCTACTTGGATGGGGATGTAGTGGACCCAGGGCATGATCCTATCTGTGAACCTGGACAAGATTTCAGCTGAATGAGCACTACATAATCGTTCATCGGCGTTACGAACCATTCGGGATAGATAGTCGACTTAAAGATGAGTGCATGAGAGGACAAGAGCCATTTAAAACGTCCAGACCATGCATTACCGTCAACCTACATGAAAGAGCGATTGAGCAACGAGAGAAAGAAACGTTTCACACTAACATCAAAAATATACTTATACCTCGCCTGCTCCTTCTGTGACCGCCTCCTCATAAACTCGTACATATTTTTCAGCTCCTCGCAAACATCAGGATCGCACTGTACAAGATCATCCGAGAACGCCATATCAAGCATCGCCGGCCCATACCTCGCCTTGCGGACCAACTCGCTCTTCCCCATCTGCTCCTCCCTCGACCTCGGTGGCGTCAAAATCGTCACATTACCATACATCCCTTTCTCAACCCAATCCATCATCCGTATACGGTGCGAGAATTGCCATTCCATGTCCCTAACGAGAGGGATCCCCGTCGTACTACCTCGCCAATGCAGTCGATCGTCGGTTTTCTTCTCCCATGGGATGGCCTCTTCGTCAGAGAGCTCGCCCAGCCAGCTGGCGGTGTGTGCGATAGTGATGTCGTGATGCAGTAAGGTTTGAGAGTAGGCGAAGGACGGGACCATGTGACGGGAAGGAACGGGGCCTTTTCTCCAGGGGAGGAACTGTCCGTGCTCGCGAAGGAGGTGTGGGTGCAGGCAAGGGTCCATTGCTTTTCGATGGTCAAAGACAAAGGTTTTGGGAGCGTCGGGGGGCGGTGATGGCCAGGATACATTGAAGGTGAAGTCGATGGGATCTTTCCACGCGCGCGAGGTTGGAGCGCAGCCAAAGATCCATCCGTAGTCTTTGATGGGAACAACAGGAGGGTCAATATCAATGTCTATAACGGCCTGAGCATCACTTGGTATATAAAAGAAAGGCTAAATGACGTACAAGTTCCTGCGCGAGCATGTTCCAACATTTTCTCCCGAAGTTCCCAATCAGTAACATGCTCCGGGTTGTCATGTGGATGGAAAACAGCGCGGAAGGGTGGTAGGAATTCATCAACATCTTCCAGCAGTTCTCCAAGCATTCGAGCACCATCAAGGACATGGACGTGAGTGCCGGGGTCGCGAACGGTGTAGTTGACAAGTTCAACACGATGTTCTCCCTCTTTACCTAGAGTGAACGAGTCTTTGTGGCCCTCCCATTCCCTGACGATCCTGTTCAGATCAACTGGGTTGACTCCCCAATAAGGCTCGAGGTCTCGGTATATCTGATCGTACTCGTCTGGAAGCTGAACGTTGTTCTTCTCAACGTATTCCCACCTATGCACAGCTTAGATTTGAACGAAAAAAAAAAGTAGGGGAAACACCCACCATTTATCGAATCCACGAGGAGGAGCGCGTCTATACCGGCGCTCATACTCGGCCACCGCCTCGTCAAGAGTCTTACTCGCTCGCTGCAACTTGGCTTTCCACTTTTTCTCCGAAAATTCAATGAGCTGGTAGATAGGATGAGGGCCCTCTGGATTGACTTCAAGCAGCCCGTTCGACAGGAATTCGTGCATGGGTAGATTGTCGGTGATCTTTTTACCGGCGCTCTCGTACTGCGCATTCACTAGACCCCCCAAATCTCCCCACGAATGATACACAGGTTTGACATGCTCAATCGCAACAGGCTCCGTGAACGCCTTGAAAGCCATATTAGTGGTACGCAAGAGAATTGTCCAGCATCCCCCGGTAATGATAAAGAGTGTGATCACAGCAATCCGCCGTCCTGGGCTTGACCTGTGATAAGTAGGAGTGAGTCGTAGCATGCTACGCAGAAAATAATACGAGGGAAACGGCCAAAGAGAAAGGTATCGTTGTTATCGTGGGTGAGATCTGGAACAAGTTGGAGATCTTCATTTTGTATGCATTACGATGTGAATCGTGGCGATGAGAGCAGCCACATCAATCACGCAACGGGGAAACAGATTAAGTCAAAGATAGAATCAAACGATCTCTTTATCCAGGAATCTTATTCAGAGTCGGAAAACCGGACAATACCTCTGCCGCAAGTTGAAGTTTAGCTGATGAAGGATGTCGGTTGATTTCGTGCAATCAGGTCCGGGTCCGCGCTGGCTTAGTGTGTCGCCGATAGTTTGCGAGCGCCAGAGGACCGGCAGTTGAGATACATCTTGAAATGATGTCACTGTCAGCAGCTCTGAATTCAATGGAGACACACATACACACTACCATCGCATATTGCATCGCGCATCACCTTTCATTTCCGTCAATGTAATAACAGAACATGAAACAGATAACATACATTCCCTAAATGGTCATAGCTTGATTCTTCGCAAGCTTGCCTTGAATACAAAATTACGGAGCCCGATTTGTCGATGTCGAAGAGGAAGCCCAATAATCGCTGAGGAAAGCCAGGCAACAATCCCTTGCCATCGTGTCTGAGGAAGAGCTCGGAGCCATAGAGATTATATCTGATCGCGGTTAGTTCGTCCCGTCGCATAGGCACGAGAGGTCCTGGCTCATATCGTCCCGCCTCCTGGGTATATATAACACATTGCATGGGGAGAGTCGCGGCAAATGACTACAAAGTTATGATTACAATCCAAGAACGAGGGGATACCGATACCCGCGCAGCACTATCAAAAGAGATGTTCACTGCCCAGTCCAGTCTCCATGAGAGAAGGCTAACCTTATTTCTCCCCCTTCTTGACGAGCATCATTCCTATCGGCCACTCTACCATGAGCTCGTCAGACTCCTCCACCGCCGTGTTTCCCTCCTTCGCCGCACCCTCTCGCAGCGCGTTCCAGAATCGGACCTCGATCCCCTCCCCACCATGTTCCAGATACGTGTGCAGCGAGCTCCACGAGCGGAAGTAAGTCAATAAGGCGCCCCATGTTGTCTTTGTGCGTAGGATGACCGGGAGCGGGGAAGGAAGATCCGGGTAATGAGATCCTGAACCCGATTATACAACAATATGGGTAAAAACGAAGAGGTTGCCTACCGGTAAAGAAAACTCGATCCGTCTTTCCCCAAGACGGCTCCGGTACGTCGAGGAGATGGTTTTCTAATATGGTTCGTCCTGGACGCTGCCAGTGTGGGCCGAGAGACGTTGCAGGATCTGTTCCTTGGGCGTAGTCGGTGATGAGAGGAGTTAGAGAAGGATACGCCGGCAAGCGGAACTCTGAGTACACCCAGAAAGCTACAGTGCCGCTTGGGCGTAGGACGCGATCGAGCTCAGGCCACAGCCTTGAGTAATCGAACCAATGAGCTGCTTGTGCTGCGATGACGAGATCTACGGTAGAAGGTCCGAGGAAGGACAGATCCTCTGCATTGGAGTTGACGAATTCGAAACGAGATCCTTCTGGATTTACCATCAGCCAAACCATGGTTGGACTTGAACCAGTCTCGCCGCCAATTGAGGACGATCGATCAATTCGGGAAGGGGGACGATTGATCGACTGTCATCAACTGGCTAAGCCATTGTTGAAAGAGTTGTAGCGCACCAGAGTCACCAATTTTCTCATTCAGATACTTTCTCGCGGCGTCCAGCATTTTTTCTCCAGGCTCGACACCGACAACCTTCTTGAACGGGGTAAGCTCAATCGTAGCCTGACCTGTAACCCTAAGTCAAGCAGAATGAGTGAACATGGGATAGAGATAATCCACCTGTTCCGCATCCTAGATCCACCGCAAGGTCCCATCGAGGCTTGTACCGAGGTGCAGACACCGGTTGTTTATTAGAAACGACGCCTGATTCGTGGTACGCAAAGATATAGTCGAATAGAGCCTTAGGGTACGTTGGCCTCGAGGCAGCATACACAGAGGCATTGAAGGATTTCTTGGCAAAGGTCGTCATGGTCGATTGACAAATCACGGCAAGCACCGATGCGCCTTCCCTTTTCGATCCAACCGATGCTCGCACTCTCCTTCCAACTACCGAGTAATAGGTGGGCAGGTATCCCCCCCCCCTTTACAGCGCTGACAATAGGAAATTTATTCCAGTTGACGCCGTTGACGTGGCTACAACCCACATGTGTCGTATTCCGAAACAAGTCCGAAATGGAATCGCAAACGTACCGATCGTACCGATACTTTCCCCTTGGTAGCATACCGCGAAGAAAGATAAATCTCCCGTATCATATACAGAACCTCGAGCCTCGTGAGCCGTGTCGCCATCCACTCATTAAAAATATTCCCTTGGTGAAACAATTGTCAAGGGAAATGAATAGATGACTGATACGCTTTTCTATTAGCCACCTGGGCATTGATATCCTTATTATAACTTTCCTCGGCCAATAACCACCCACGGGACTAAGTATTGATGAAATGAATTTACTTTGTCCTATGCTGGAGACCGACAATGCCGAGTGTACTCGTGGGTGGCTTTCTCTGTGGCAACTAGTACCGCCTATTGTTCTTGCTTCAATGGGTTCTGACTGCCTGCTATTTATAAGCCTAGAATGCTTGGACACACTTGAACCGGCCCTTCGACTTCAACTTTAGACTCCCTCCTGAAAATGTCGGATTTCTTCTCTTCCCAAGCCCTATCTGCTATTCTCGACCGTGTACAGTCTAACCCATATCTCTTACTACACCAATTAAAACTAATTTTTATTCCCAGCATTCTTTCTCTTACAACCAGCCCGAGACGCTCGAATCCATTGCTCAGGAATTTCTCAACGACTTGACTCACATCCGAGATACAACGATCATGGTAAAGTTGATTGGCGGTCATGCCACTAGCAAGCATTTTAACTACTCCTTCCGTGATACGTCGGTATGCCTATTCTTCATCGCACCTGCTCTGACTGACGCCGGCATGGGCTAGGGATTGGATTTTATCATCACAGAACCTGAACTGGTACAGGATTTCCTCCTTGCCCATCATCCTGAGAAGTATTATCGGCACCTCAAGGGTAACCAGACTACCCTCATCTACCGAGGATCATTCGTAGACCCAGATCCACGATCATGGGTCCGAGTCAACTTTAGACCGTTCTTCCAAGTAAGATCATCTTTCGGTCCTCGGGGCCTTGACTCACCGACTCACAGATGCCTCTCGAACATCCCGCCACCGCGAGCATGCATCCAATAAATAAAGTATCCGACACCTCCACCCTCTATGCGAGCATTCTGGACCTTATAATCATGAAGATCGAATGCATCATCGACTGGGCACGCGACAGTCAGCTGAAATCACAGGATTACGACGATCTGCACGAACTCGTGGAATTTCGAAACCGACAAGAACGAACGGCCCTGGAGGTAACTGAATTCCTCCACGCTCGGTACATACACTGCTACTTCGACGACGTGGCGTTTGCAGATGTTTCCAACGTGCTGAAATCTTGGATTGTGGACATGATGGACTCCAAAGGCGACCTTATCGACCCACGCGAAGGACACCAGGTTTTCAGCTTTGAGAACCGTGGCGAACAGAAGGTGAAGTGGGAAGAAATGTCCCCAATGTACAAGCGTAAGAAGCGAATGCTTACCCCCATTGATACTGTTCGTCTGGTAGACTTTTTCAAGTAATTTATTGTTCTTTAGTTTGGCGGATATGTTAGTATCCATCTCATAGCATCGTCTATGCATATTTATTTGAGGAATACTAGGCGCTTGCAAGGCATATCGGCAACCTATGCCGTTGTCGACAATGTCAAGCACAGACTCATCTCGATTACCGGATAATCGTTTTTTCGGTCTGCTGCTAGGATTACCAAAGGACGCTGTGGCTTCAGCGTCAGTGAACAAATTACCAAGCCACAGTGTTCGGTCTCAGTGACCTGAGCGACGACTGTCTCTACCGACGCTCACTATTTATCTCACCGGTTGATCTACGGGTGTCACGGTTGTACCAGCCCCAATTGGCGGCGAACTGAATGGAGGTTCAGGCTGTGTAGAAGACGGGAAGCCCATTCAAACTTCAAGTGAGATGAGACGATGTTTACGGCTTGCGTTGATATCGGTCCGACTGCTCAGTGCTGCGGTTTGTGCATTTCTACAGAGTTTCCTTCTGAAAATATACGCAAAAAAATGACCCGCTGTTCCGACACTAGATATTCTAGGACTTGGATCGCGACTGGTACTTATCCATGCAGCTGCATTATAGTCACACAGACCGTGAAGTTCTATAATTATGCGTTGCGTTCAAGTCTGTTCCCAACCCGCCAATGGCTGTTACAAGAATAGGCATACCGACAATCGCCTTGGACGCAGAAGCGATTCGCCGCGGGACGTGTCCTAGCGTCGTTGGATCGTTGTATGGCTACGCCTGGCCGAGGAAGGAACATCGATAAGCGCCTTCCTATATAATTCTTCATGCTCGCAGTTTGAATATACCACCTCCCCTCCTGGTACAAGTCAAGCGCCGGTAAGCCCTAAAGCCGAGAGTTCCTTTCTGGCTATATGCTAACGCCATTGATTCGACGTACAGGTCGCTTGAAACCTGCCTGGTGCACTCCAACATCTCTACTGTGCTGGTAATCTTTCGCCGTTTTCTTCCGCATAAACCGTCAACCCAACCATTTATTTGAAGGTCACATCAACTGCTTGCCCAATCCATAAAAATGACTCTGATCAACTCCAACCTCCTCCCTCTCACCATTCTGGCGCTCTTAGTGGCCGTCCACGGTGCCCCCCTCACGAATATCACTAGTACTGAACTCAATAGTACGATACAAGGTGGTTCCATCACGCGTTCGGTGGAGGTGATCACATTCCATCCCACTGCAGCAGCTGGCCCATTAGTCCCGCGAAGAGGGAAGGTGGGACTACCGGGGAAGCCTCGTCCCAAGGGGCCTACCAAACCATCGACCACGCCACCAAAGACGGCTACCAGAACGAGCACGAGGGTGATGACGACGACGACAAGCACAAGAGTCCCAGCGACGACGACAAGCACAAGGGTCCCGAAGACGACAAGCACGAAGACTCCCACGACACCGCAGACTAGCACTAAATCCCGCAACCGTACAACCCTGACCCGGACATCTACGAGACCGAGGACCACAAGTCATTCGCCCACGACCACAAGAAGACCCGCCTGGGTAACCCCTACGTTCTCCCTCAGTAAGTACCGCTTCTGCTTCTGCTTCTGATACTGATAAGTACGTGGTGGCAGATGATCCGTACACTGATTCTTCAGACTACCCTTATCCCACGGATACAGAAACTGGACCGTATCCTACAGACGAGCCAACTGACGACCCGGATTCGTCTGATCCTGCAGATGAAGATCCAGCATACGACGAAGACGGCGAAGGAGAAGACGAATACTCCGATGGAGACGGTGAAGAGACTTCGTATGACACGGGAGAGAATGAGAATCCTTTGAGCGAGGGAAGCGAGGACACTGGGACAGGTGAAGAAAAGAGCGGCGAGGATGCAGCATCCACTTGAAAACAATAATACTCATCTTGTGTATCAAGCTTACACGCACCGATTTTTCGATGTTTTTAATGTGTATCGCCGAGCACATTTACATTCCGGAAATTGAATGTGTTTATGCCAGTTCAAGTCAAATTTGAACGTAGTCGCCGTACAGCTTCGTATTGTCACCGGGACTGTATTGAATTGACTCTGCATAGACCGAATCGTCGCCACAAGGGTATCTAGGACCTTAACCGATGTCGGGGTCACCACATCGTGAAAAGATCCTACACGGTTCAAACGAATTAGAGCGAGTTTGTATATTTTTGACTTCCCCACCACAATCGAGTTGAAAATCGTAGGGTACATCGATTAACATCCCATCAGCCAAGGCTATCCTAGGGACATATCAAGTCGGTATGCTAGCGGGTGTCGTCCATCCATTAAAGGACTTGATCGTGACGATCGCGATATAGACTCGGAGTCGACAGGTAGGGGGAATATCGAAAACGCCGAATAGGAACTTGGTTCATGTTTAATGGGAGAAGTGCCTCCCATCGACAGCGCCATTGTCTATTTATCTCTAACGACTCGAGAGTTCGAGAGAGAGCAATGGACTCAAGGAGTGGCTGCCAGGGTCCCGACCAATACGTGGCTTCGAGATCGAAACAAAATTCCTGGAGGCCCGTCATGCGGGGAATGGCTACTGCCAACTGTTCTGCCAACACTCTGGATGCCAGGTCTTCGCTGTCGGGGAGCACATTCCTTCTCCCTGGGATGTTCGGATGTCGGCGCGAGCTCCCCATTGGCCGGAATTTCCTATCAGTTCATGAGTAATGTCTTTAACAAAAGGTACCTGACATAAATCCATAGAGATTCTGGAATAAATTGGAAATGCTTATCCACGTCCTTCCAGAACCATGCGACATCACGGTACAGCCAAGGTAGACAGAGACGGCGACACCGCCAAGACACCGTGACCGACGCTAATGCCTTAAGACTTCGAGCTGCTGCCTGCTGGGTAAAGACTTGGTCGCAGAACATCTGGTTCGACGAAATTGAGGATCACAGACATCACGTCGTCGTCAACGGTGTCGAGGTTAATCGTGATGACAATTCAAAGTTCAGAATGAATCGAGTCTTCAACGCTGCCGCCGTGGCCAACCGATCCTCTAGTCACGTGCATAAAGTTCGAAGACTCGTACAAGTAGTAGCAAATTTTTACTTAAGGGCGAACAAGAAGGTCTTCTGAGGTTTCAGTGGTGTAAAAACGTGGCGATGGCATGTTCTCGCCGCTAAGATCTTGACCTGAAGATTCCAAACCCAAACTGGTCGAACGAAGTTGTTTCTAGCTTATCTCTACCTAAAGGAGTTCACTCCGGCAGAGAAACTGCTCTTCCTTTGTTGTGATAAGAAACTCAAGGTGAAGCATGTTTGTGGCGTCGACGAGCCAGTAAAGGTGCCTTGGAAGAGGGATGATGCTGGAATAGGTTTTCGTAGCAAACTCATGATAAATTGCGATCCAAACCGAACCTTCTCCAATTCTGACAACAAAAAAACATGCTATAATGTAGGTAAAAAAAGCGACTTCTCCCATATGTACCAATAGTATTTTGTATGTACACGCCCGACCAAGAAAACTAGACCCTCATCTTACCACCACCATTACCACCTCTCCTCGACTTGTGACTTCTCCGTCTCTTCTTCGAATCATCGTCAGCAGGGTCTCCTAGCTCATCTCTATCTCTTTTCATGCCAGCCTCCATAACCCCGCCTCCACCAAGACGAGACAGTAATGTACCCGTACCACCGCGTCTCAGTGGCGGCCGCTCCTCAAACCCGTCCCTCCGATACCGCCCATCATCGATGTCCATATCATCACGTCTCGGTCGAGGTGGTAGTCCCTCCGGTTTGTTAGGAAGACCGTGCCCAGGAGGTAGACGGGAGGTACTAGGGCTGACTGGTCTTTCCCTCTCCCTCTCCCTTTCCATGCCATTCCGTGCAGGCTCCTCAACATGCGGTGCAGGAGGCGGGGGCACTCGATCGTCCCTGTCTCTGAATCGCTCTCTTCGCCCGCTTTCTCGTTCCTTCTCATACCGCACTGAACCCCGAGAACCTTCCCATGACTGAGGTAGCGAGGGTTCTCTCGACAAAGGAGGTGGAGTCGTCGGTCGGTGTTCAGCCCCTGGACTGGGACTAAAGCTGTCTCTGCGATTATATACACGAGGCGGAGGTGTAGGTATACGACCCCGCCGTTCGGAAGGTGGAGGGTGCTCCTGGACGTATCGTTGGAACTAGAAAGTATGTCAGTAACGACATACAAGAAGAGTTAGCCGATGAACAAACATTTGGAGGAGGCTCTTGAGGTGACATGCGAGGCTATCCGAACGTCAGGATATGTCACTGACACTGATGGAATTTACCGTACCTCTTCTTTCCTCATTCTATGAGGATAGCCATTGTCCGACATTCTGTGTCGAGGGTTAGCTTCATTTTCCATGTGCATCCGAGACTGCAAAACCAAAGGTCAACACGACAACCAAACCAAAGAAAAGCCGACTAACATCCGGCGGGCCAAGAGAATTTCTTGGTTTCCTCGTCGGAGGTCCTCCATCCGGGGGACGAGAGTCTGAAAACTTCCCAGACGACAGAGGTGCATCTCCTCCAGAGGATGATGGCGGAGGCCCACCAAGAGTCTTCCTGCTACCAAGGGGAAGACTGTTAGTCCCAGACAACGTAGGCCGGGAAAACTCTCCACGGCCACGTGGAGGCCGTCCCTAATGACTATCAGTCAACGTTCGAGATGACCTATGCGCCGGTGCATACCTGTCCTCGTTCCATTGGATGAGGATACATCGACCCTCGGCCCTGGTCTTCAAAACCTCTCATATGACCTTCAGCACCAAAGGTACTCGGCGGAGACCGCTCTCTGGTCCACCCTTGGTTCGGAGGAGGAGCAGAGTCAGACGTAGGCGGGCGTAGCGCTCGTGGACCCTTCGGAAGGAGATTACCAGGGTTTTCCACAGCAATGTCCCGGCTTTCTCTACCATATCCGTTTGCAGGAAGTGGATGCGCCCTAGAAGAAGGAGAAGTCGAAGCCAAATCGTCAAAAACATCCCCACTCGTCGAAACCTGCCTGTTGCGTTTGGCCGCACGCGGCCCAGAAGGTGGTAGACTTGAATTCTTGTCAACCCATGCCGAAAGCTGTGGTAATTCATTGGTCGTGGGTGGTGCAGATGCAGGAGGCAGAGGAACCTTGGCCTTGGTAGACGTTTCACGGAAACTCATCTCCTGAGGAGGAAGAGGCGGTCTTCGTCCTATCACGAAGAAATGAGAGGAGAAGATGTGGACATGTGGGCTGACATACGTGCTGCTGAGCTGGGTTGTTCTGTGGCGGGAGGCGACGAAGTGGAACGAGGGGCACTGCTGTGCCTCGGTGGTCCCTTGGGCCCGTTAGAAAACGGCACGAGCTCAGGCGGATCAGCAATCCTCGGGGGAGGATGCGACATAAGGCCAGGAGTTGCCTCTACAGGACCACCAAAGCGCGACGGCCTATCCCTTTTGGAGGATCGTTGCGAAGGCGGCGGCGGTTCAAACGACGAAGGCGGAGGCGATCTGTGTCCTGTTTAAAAGGAAGGAGGATAGGGGAGAACAAAAAGTATACATGAGGAATGGATACATGACGAGAAAAGAGGGGGTGAAAGGGAAGAAATAGAGGGAGTCCATGATGAGCGTCCTTATGTCGGCAACAGCAGAGTGAGGGGAAGGGGTCGGGAACGATGCGTAACATGATAGCGCACCCACGAATACAGCATACATGCGGGTCACAACGCAAGCGCATACAGATGCAGGTACAGAGAAGGGGGAAGGGTGCATGATGAGGCGGATTAACGTACTGGAAGTGGTATTTTGAGGCTGCGAATCACGAGGTTCCCGCTCTCGCGGATGACCACGGCTGTTGCGCGAGGAGGGCTCTTGTCGCGCCGGTAGTTTCTCCCTCTCCATCGGAAACTTAGGTTGCGCTTGAGGTAGTTCATAGTCATGCACACGATGTTGTCGCCTAGACTCTTGAAGAGTATCTGTTTCAGTTCGTCGAGGAGGGGTCATCGGACGACGAGAGTCGCCACGACTGTCGACGGCTTCGCCATCGTAATTAGGGTGGCGTCGACGACGTCCACGCTGCGGCATCAGCAGTGGTGACCTGGACCGGTCTCTGTGCTGAGGAGAATCCGGCGGCGTGCGCGAGTCATAGCTTGGAGCCACAGCGCTACCAAACCATGTATCAGTAGTACCATTCCTGTTTGATGGAGGCAAGACAGGAGGACGAGAATCTGCAGGAGGTGCGCCGTTCTCTCCCGGACGATAATGTCTATCTTCATAGGAAAGATCTTTGGGCCCAGAGCTTGAGGAGGTAGGGAAATGCAGGGGCTGAGAAATTTTGTCATCTTGCAAACCATTTCGCACCTGTAACACAAAAGTTGTAAGTGAAAGTACTATCGTAAAGAGACGAGCTTACAGGTCGCTCCCAGGTAGAGACGTGAGTCTTGGTATTGTAGTAATACATATCACCATTGTGCGAGTTGCGAATTTGCCAGTCCAGCGGTAAATCCTTCGCATCTACAGAGGAAGCTGGTTTTGGCGCAAATCCATTGTTACCTGATGAAGTTTTAGTTTTCGCGGTAGAACGCGACATTGCAGTGGCCTCGATGAGCGAAGGGTGTGACGGATGCAAAAAAGGGACGTTGGCCACTACTGGTTTTGGAGGTAAACCGTGGATGAGATGATGGCGCTGAGGAGAAGTGGTGTTTCTAGGAGAATTCACTGAATTTTCCCTGGTCAGTGGCTGTGGTCTGTGCTGGGGAGCTGAGTGTGGCGTCGAGCCCGGAGCAGCGCCGTCATCGTTGGCGTCGGCCACATCTCCATCTCCAGACGGAAAGGAATCATTCTGGTAAGAATCTTTGTGGTAGTAACCGGGTTCGTCCTCGTCGGGCCCTAGAGAGACGGCGTCTTCGTCGTCGTCAACATCCCCTGGGCGCGACGACTTGCGAGAATAGTCTGCAAGACCGGTCTCGTCCTCGTCGGCGTAGTCATAGTCGACCTCGATGTCGTGTTCCATCATAGCAAGGACGGCAATAGAGAGAGGATCAGGGCGCCTCTGCGGTACTCGGTGGGGAGGCAATGAAAGCTATTTGAAACTCCGGCCAAATAACAGGGCGGGATTTGGATCTCCGCTTCAATTTGGCAGTAGCCTGTTTCGACGAGGCCGTCTCTAGCCTTGACATTAATGGAGCTCCCTACCTACAATGGCCAGCAGGGACCGTCTGCTAGCCATCCATCTAGCTCGATATCCCACCGTGTCCCTATAATATTCAGGCGACTGCACCGGTTCCAGCAGATGGTCCGTGTTTTCTACGTCGTGCGTAGTGCTTTACTCTAACTCTGCTGTAGGACTTTGAGCTGGCAGCCTGGCAGCTCACATACCTGTGTCTGGCACCCCGGAGAGTGTAAGTGTGAGCTTGAAGTCTGTGTGCAGCTGAATCACAGTCTGACCTATTCCAAGGTATCGGAACGTGTACTTCCATAAACGTACGCATTCAATGCACGGCTATTTATCGTATTCATGGAATATTGGGTGCAGAAACGAAAAATACCTGGGCGCGAGACGATCCTGCGATACTGGTCCTCATCGGTGCATGTCTCTGTGGTGCGTGAACGGTGCCCATGACCGTGGCTTGTCTAACTTGTTCTCCAGTTTCCGCCGTGGCATGGGCTGTAGTGTACTCTTACACTATCTTCGAAGCCATTGAGTTGGCTTTCCTTATGATAGCCCGGGATTACCTGTTGACTGGCATTGTAATAGCCACGTTACTTTGGTATGACTGCTGATGTATTATCCTTACTTCGCTGATGCCGTCTAGGGTCACGTCGAATCGACTGTTGCTGTCTCCACCTTCGCATTCAACGCCGGCAGATTCCTTCGTAGAGTGGGCGTATGCATTTGACGTCCACACGAATGCCTTTTTCCCGCTGTATCTTGCGCTCTACCTTGCTCAGCTGTTTCTACTTCCTATCGTTCTCAAAGACAATTGGGTGTGCCTTTGGGTCGGCAACACGCTCTACCTTGCCGCGTGGGTGCAAATAGTTCTTCTTTTATGGCTGTCCTGATTATTGCTATGCAGTTTTGCGCAGTACACCTATGGGATATACCTCGGACTAAATGGTTCGTTACGAATATTGCGTTGCTGTATGTGCGAATTTCTCATCTTCGGTTCCACAGCATTACCCTTCCTGGTTCGGTCCGAGCTTCTCCTGTCCCCGTTATTGCCGTTATTCACAGCCTACATAATATCTTTGCTCGGATTCAATGTTGCCAAGCACGTCCTAGCAATATATTTCGGGTCGTAGAATGGCTGTAGATACAATAATTTATACACAGTTTGCTGAGCACTGGTCGTGCACACGATAGATGTAAGCGCTGTAAATAAGCTGTCAGCCAAAGCTGTGCCATACCCTTTGCCTCTGAATCTGGATCGCCACCCGGCGTCACGACTCTTCTTCGACCCTCACCTCCACCTTTTCCTTCTCTTTCCACGACGCCCTAACGACCTCTGGCACGATGAGTACCCACATGGCGCGGGCGATAGAGCAAATCTCTGACAAGGGACCGCTGCCAGAGATCGACTTTACCCAACACAAACTGGAGGATGGGAATATTGTCAGCACTCAGGAGCGGGTTATCAAAGATGTGCGTAGTACAGCCAGTGATCCTGGCGAGGCCGTCGTCGCTATCGCTCAGCACTGACACTGTCGTATCCAGGTCCAAGCACCAGCCATGCAGATCCCCACACCAGAGCAATTCTTCGCGAATGGCGGCAAAGATCGTTCAAAACCTGATGTCGCCTTCCTCAAGAATCACTTTTATCGTGAAGGGCGGCTGAGCGAGGAGCAGGCAATGTGGATACTGGAGAAGGGAACCGACGTCCTTCGGAGGGAGCCCAATGTCCTCAATGTAGACGCCCCAATAACCGGTGCGTGCTGCTCGTCTGCCTGGGTCTCGACCACTGACGGATCTCGACAACAGTCTGCGGCGATATACACGGCCAATATGTGAGTACCGCTTTTGAGTATCGTGATCAGCACTCATCGCTTTCTGCTGCCAGTACGACTTGATGAAGCTCTTTGAAGTCGGAGGCAGTCCAGCGGACACACGATATCTCTTCTTGGGGGACTACGTGGATAGAGGGTACTTTAGTATCGAGGTGCGCAATAGCTGTACCTGCCCTACTCCTGATGGCCAACAAATCTTCGCAGTGCGTTCTCTATCTCTGGTCCCTCAAAATATGGTACCCCAACACGCTCTTCCTGCTCCGGGGAAACCATGAATGTCGACATCTCACCGACTACTTCACCTTCAAACTCGAGTGCAAGCACAAGTACTCTGAGCGCATTTATGACGCCTGCATGGAGTCCTTTTGTGCCCTGCCCCTGGCAGCGGTCATGAACAAACAGTTCCTGTGCATCCACGGCGGTTTGTCCCCCGAACTCAACACATTGGATGATATTCGTGCTGTGAGTTTGCTCTCGCCGTCGTTGACCACTCATCTTATGCCATCACAGCTTGATCGTTTCCGAGAACCGCCCACGCATGGACTGATGTGCGATATTCTTTGGGCTGATCCAGTCGAAGACTTTGGCACGGAGAAGATATCGGATAGTTTCGTCCACAACCATGTCCGGGGTTGCTCATATTTCTTTACGTATGTCTGTCTGTCCATCCGCCAATTTCCGGTGTCTCATGTGAGCTCTTGTCTAGGTATGCCGCCGCCTGTCAGTTCCTCGAACGGAACAATCTGCTATCCATAATTCGGGCGCACGAAGCGCAAGATGCTGGGTTTGTTCTCTTTGTCGTTTTCTCTTGCACTATCTGACGTTCACACTATAGATATCGGATGTATCGCAAAACGAAAACGACGGGGTTCCCATCAGTCATGACTATCTTCTCTGCCCCGAATTACCTCGATGTCTACAACAACAAAGCCGCCGTGCTAAAGTATGAAAGCAATGTTATGAATATCCGGCAGTTTAACTGCACTCCTCATCCATACTGGTTGCCGAACTTCATGGACGTCTTTACTTGGAGTCTACCGTTCGTCGGTGAAAAGAGTGCGCGTTTTTGTAGATTCTCATGCGCATATCTAAACCATTTACAGTTACTGACATGCTCGTCGCTGTATTAAACACGTGCACAAAGGAAGAACTGGAGGAGAGTGACGAGGAGTCAATCGTATCGCCGGTATCTATCGCCTCTGAGGATTCCATGGAGCGGAGGAAGGCTATCAAGAGCAAGATTATGGCCGTTGGTCGGATGGCTCGCGTATTCGCACTTCTTCGGTCAGTGGACGAGGGTACTATGACTACTTTTATATTGATACTTGATTATAGGGAGGAATCTGAAAAGGTTTCAGAACTCAAGAGCGTATCTGGCTCGAATACCCTCCCTTATGGAACGCTTGCATCAGGGTCGGAAGGTATCAAAGAGGCTATCAGCAGTTTCGACGACGCGTCAGTCTTCCGCTATTTGCACATTCTCCACGAAACTGACGTCCCATTCTTAGGCGGAAGTCCGATATTGAGAACGAACGTCTTCCTCCCGACCTTTATGATGCCGATTCAGAGGAAGGCAAAGCCATTCTAAACTCTGTTCCTACCACGCCCTCAGAGCACGATGACACGCCAAGCACGCCAGTTGCCGCCAACGGCGTGGCAGCGAGTATCGAGGCAGCGATTTCCAATGGCACGATTACACCAACACATCAGCGCACCAACTCAGCCTCACCTGCGTATTCGCCGACAGCCTCTCCTGGCTCGCCGACATCGCCCTCTGCTGCTCCGTTTAGGAGGGGCCATGGCCGACAGGCGAGCTTGGGCACGACGATGACGAGTCCCAGTAACAGGCGTAGAAGTTTGGAGAGTACCATGAGTTTGATACAGGGCGTCTTGGACGGAAAGGAGAATAGGATTCCAGAGGGAGACGAAGCTGTCGAAGGATTGGCGGCACAGTTGGCTGGGTCATCTGTGGATAATCCGGCGACCACGAGTTGATTAATGGAGCCTACATTTTAGGCTCTGGACTTGTGTATCTTTGTCTCGAGATGTGTCTTATCCTTTTAGCCCGTCATCTTATAATTCGCTGAGAACTGATTGTATTGTACATATCTTTTTTATGATGGATTTTGTTCGTCCTTTCACACCGTTAAGCTGTTTGTGGCCGTGCACACCATCCAAATTTCAATCTCCGACGCGGCGCTTGAAATCTCTTCGTCCACACAAAAAGTTTTTCTTCCGCTTTACATTCAACGTTCATGTTTCTCATCCGTGGTACCCGACTGTGTCCCCCAGCTTTCCCATAGTAAGTTTCTGATTCCTTGGCATGGCTCCTTGATGATATCTATCCATCTTTTCGAGTTGGTGACGATTCTCGATGATCCTTACTCGCAACATGCATCACCAACTGATCTACCGTTTTTTTTTTATATACCTATTACCTTTTTCTCATCATTCTTTTGCTGACTCTTTTTTGCTTTAGGTAGTCCGTAAGTTGGTTTTTGCCGAGTGACTGCGTGGATGATATGCGTTAGCGGGCGACAATGACATGGGCCCCGAAGCTAACACACACCATCCTCTGAATGTTTTATTTCTTGGATGGGGATCGTAGAGCTGACGATGGAATCAGGCCTCGGGTCTGGAGGCGGCTCCGATGACTAGGCTAGGTGAGTCCAAGATGGCCGTGTTCCCCTTCATTGTGATGTTCCATTTTTCAATAACAAGCATATGTCCGAACGCATATGAAGGACAATCTTATCTCGTCTGAAACCTTTTTTCGCTCTCGCTGTTTATGCGTTTCCTTTTGCTTCTTACTAACAACATTTTATAGGATCCTTCAAGCATCCCGATCGAACAGCGGTGTCCGGCCTTGATGTCGAACAGGTCGGTATTTATTTCTTATCATCGCGTGATGATACATTCAGTTCTGCTTCCGAATGAGAGCAATCAACCTCTTGTGGACAACTAATTTACCAAAAACATTTTCTGATTCTCCTCGACTGTTCTCCTTTTCGATCGAATGTTGCTAACTATGCCTTTGTCAGGTTTGTTGGCGGGTCAATTGAAGGATGACTGTCGTGAGTATCTCGTCTATCCGTTTCTTCTTGGAGGAAGAAAACAAGTTCATCCATTCTTTGAATACCTTTTCGGGAACTGGATACGACGGCCCTCTTACCTGGTTTTCAGGTGGGAGTGTGGCTGTTCCGTTATGGAATGGCTCTCCTGGTTGTTGTGTTCAGTTACCGATCATGGGAAAGAAAACATCGGCTTCTCTGATCATACATATATCATGCTTACATTCTTCTCGCCCGACGATTGAATGGCTTGGCTGATAATGTCCTCTTTATAGGTTTACCCGGTACAATTATAGTCCGTTGTTACTGTAGTGCTATAATGTAATCTCCGCATCAGCGAATGTGATGCGTCGCGGCTGAGGCGGTCGTTCATGTAAGGGTAGCCCTCCGCCGCCATCTGATGCTTGGCTCTCGCTATAGATACATAAGAAAGTTCGAATACAGCAAGTCCTTTCTCTGTTCATCTTCGCTATGCAACCACCCCACATTCCCGTCGAGTCTAATCAGATCGTCGGTTCCCTTGAGATCGGCGTGTTCTTCAATCTCATTCTCTTGGGTGCTGTTGTAGTCCAAGGCTCCGTCTACTTTCGTCGGTGCAGAAGAGACTTTTGGTTATTCAAGCTTCTCGTAAGTTCATTGTGATTCTAGGTTACGCGTTGGTTACTGAACACGAACAGGTTACTCTCGTTTTGTGCGTTCGATTCGTAATACGTACACCGCGAATGCAAGATCTAATTTGCCCATAGGACGCTGGAAGTTGCGCACTCGATATGTTCCTTTCTATCGATATACTACTTTACCGTCATCATCGCAGACATCTCAGACCCTCGCAAGCCACGAAGTTCCTATTTCCTAGCTTCCGTGGCCGTCATCGAGCCTCTGTCGACGGCCCTAGTCCAGGTACCCGCTGCTTTTGTTCGTTCTCTTCTATAAGCGCTCATCCAAATACTCAGGCATTGTTTTGCTTCCGCATCTATCGCCTCTCAGGCAACGTATACACTACCGGCTTGACGAGTCTACTCTCGACCTTTCGTGTGAGCTCAGGGTTGTTCTTGGGGTACCACGCATTCCGCGATGTGCCTCTGGAGCCTGCGTTTATGGTGTTCCAGCGGGACTGGGACTGGCTCCTCACCACTGCCTTTGCTGTGGGTGCACTAGCGGATCTGACGATCGCTTGTACGCTGTGCTATCATGTCAATAAGCTGGCTTCTCCACTGGTCATGGAAACGTACGTGCGGGGGAGATGCGGGGAATTAGTGCTGATGAATCGTTCAGATCAGGAGGGGTGCTGAATGGGATATTCTTGCGTTCGTTGCGTATGTTGTTGCTTGAACTAGTGGGGATGCTTCTGATGCTGATGTATACGTCTGGACAGAGACGGGGTTGATTACTAGGTACGGGTTTGCGATGATTGATTCTCAGGTCATTCGACTGATGGAGGACACAGCCTGGCCTCAGTAACAGTTCTGATCTGTGTGAGTTGATTTCTCTGTAGCTGCGCCTTGATTTAGTGATTAATTTGTTTGCTGCAGTTTCAGACGATGCAAGATACCTGCGAGTTGTATTTTGTGATGAGTTCACTTTCTCGGGCTAATTATCCTTGATAGTCGCCTGGATTGGGGTGTATATTGTCTTGGCTAAACGTGAGTCCTACACGGACTGTCTTCTAACAGGGTCTAACGTGCTCCCAGTGTACTCCAACGCATTGCTTTCGTCGTAAGTGGGGCTCGATGTATGATTAGCCTTTATTTGCTCATAGTACTCAGCTTGAATGCACGCTATTCCTATCGCAGGATGATGAACGCTACGCGCTTCGATGCTGGCTCTGAGATCAGCGTAAATTCCAAGGTGAAGCGGTCACGGAGGTTGCTTTAGGAAAAATACTCACTACATGACAGGAAAGTACTGTTAGACGCTGGAGGAAGCGGAAAGCTAGAAGGTATACACATCCGGGAGCCATCGAACTGTAGAGTTTATTTATTACCTCTTATTATACCCCGAGAAGATTGTACATATTGCGCAGGCGCGGTGGACCCATATACCACAACAACTATCAACATGATTGACGCCACAGAAAAATGTTACTAATCCAACGCTTAGAAGGTATTGCTCACTAATCCAACTGCTTACTACGATGTCCAAACGGAAACAGGACAAGAAAAATGAGGACTCTGACTCTGACTCCGACGTCGTAGGTCTCTTCCTGCCCACCAGCAGCCATTTCCCTCACTCAGCGTCCTCAGTAGAGCCTGATCGACGTCGACTTTGACTTTTTCGATCCCAATCCCAGCGTGGACTACCATGCCTTGAAGAGGCTCACTTGCCAGCTTTTCCAGCGCGATGCCGACCTTTTTCATACGCACGAGCTCACGGAGCTGATCCTGAGCCAGCCTAGGGTGGGGACGACGATAAAAACTGATGGAATGGAGAGTGATCCTTGTGCGCTGTTGACGGTGCTGAATATGCATAAACATAAAGTGCGTGGTATAGCGTTTCTCGTCAAGTATTCACTGACCCCGAAGGATCAGGAACACCCCTCTATCAAGGCTCTGGCGCATTATTTCTTGGACAAGTCCTCAGCAGACCCGGCTTTCCATGCTACCCTGCAAGAGCTCTTCTCGCAGACAGAGTCGCACGTTGGCTTTGTGCTGTGCGAGCGGCTCATCAACATGCCTGTCCAAGTAATACCCCCCATGTACCGCATGTTGATGGACGAGATGAAATGGGCGATCGATGATGTGTGTCCTTTTACGTCGTTATGTTGAGCATTTTTGCTGACCGCGGCAGAACGAACCATATACGTTTTCACATCTTATCTTCGTATCACGGACATACCATCTTTCGGAGGACGAAGAAGCAATGCTATCTTCCACCCAGGCCAAACCGCACAAAACAAAAAGGACGAAAAAAGCCCCAGCTCCGACGTTCGCCCGTCCTGTAGATGGTATCTACTCGTTCCACCCAGAAGACGAATATATCAGGCAGGTGAGGCCATCTTCATTAATCCGATGCATCAGTTCCGATATCCTAAATCATCAGGCCTCTATACATGCGGTCGACTATGCCTTCTCAACGTCGCCTACTGAGCCCCGCGATAAAGAATCCTTCGGACTAGATACGCGAGGAAGAATGATGCTTGTGCCGGTCGAACATTTCCCAGCTCTGGTTGGGAAGATGTCTGAAGCGTACGCTGTCGGATGAATGAAATTGTACGTCAGTCTACATGTTCCAGGTCAATAAAATGTCACCTTTTGAGGAAGAAAAAAGGGATTTGGAAAATTCACGGGTGCCCATGTTCTTAATGAAGTGTAAGGCGGAGTTTCCCTCTTATCATATCTGGAACGAAAGATAGACAGGGGCTAATACTCCGAAGAGTTTCGGACCATGAACCGTGCTATAAGCGCCGCCGAGGCGTTCTTTCTTGTCCAGTGACTACCACCACTCTGAGCCCATTTCGGATCTTGCGATTTCTCTTCCATGTCTTTGGGTATCCTTACTCGACGCCTTGGGGCGAGATTGGGGCAAGGGGCCATTCAGAGCACCCGTGGACCGCGGTTATTCAGCTCCAGGGCATCCCTCAGGACCTCTCGCTTGAGGATTGGTGCCATACCTGGGGGTATATTGCTAGCTACCGGCTTGGGGCTATCTTCGTCTCCTATACACGCCGATAGCGATTACGACGATTCCACGAACAGCAAAGCAAGTACGCCACTACGTGAATTGGTTCGATCCTACATAGTCTACACGATGTGCTCGTTCCCGGTCTTGATCGATCTCTCTCCCACGATGCTGGATGTGCTCACGAGCATTCCTGGTGTCAAGCAAGTAACGGAGGCTGTGGTTAGGATTACTTTCTTCGATCAGGTACTGACATTTCCTATCTGGCTGCTTTCATCTATTCACTCTAGGCGATTAGTTCGTCGGAGGCGATACTGCTTTACAGACACTCCCGCTGTTGAAGAGCCTTCGTTCGGCTAACAAGGGAGCACTGTTTGCTTATTCCGTCGAGGTTGATGAACACGAGGCAACAGCAGCGGCGGCGTCTCCGAAGAAGGTCTCTCAGCCTGTGCATAAACGGATAGTAAATGAGATGGTGCATTGTATCGACGTTGCGGCCGATTTTGAGGATGGTATAGTTGCAGGCGCGACGGCAGGCCGGAGGACATGGGTGGCAATCAAACTGGTTCGTTCAGCTATCGATGCGATGGAATATCAGACTAATTATGTGCAGAGCGCTTTGCTTCCAGACGCCAACGCCTTACTTCATTACTCAACGGCTCTCCTCACGTCACGGCCCAAGTCTTCCGTTCCGTTTCCCGGTTGCCCCCACGCTAGCGACCTTGACATTCTCTATGCTCCGATTGGTTCCATCAAGTGCGATCTGACTGAAGATGACATCAAGTCCCTTCGAGAGTTGCACGGCGATCTCAATCGGATCTGCAAACGTGCTAAGGAAAGAGGTGTCAAGATTATTATCGATGCGGAATACAGGCATGCCTTTCCGTTGACGTTCAGAGCGATTCACTGATTGTTATGGATAATGTAGCTGGTATCAACCTGCCATCGACGCTCTCCAGCTGGCTCTTATGCGCGAGTTCAACAAACTGGGAGGATCGAATGACGTGCAACCGTTGATCTACGGGACCTTCCAGGCGTATCTCAGAAGGTAGGCGGACCCTCGTCAGCCACTTTCTATGACTCATTCATATTTGAAAGGACACAGTCATACCTTGAACAATCCTTCAAAGACGCCAAGGCCGGCAACTATTCCCTTGGCGTGAAGTTAGTCCGAGGAGCGTACCACCCACGCGAGACCATCGCCCACCGATCACACCAATCTGGCAAACCATCCCTCTCGATATCATCTGAGCCCCTCCCGCCTGTATGGGCGGAGAAGCGGGAAACGGACGAATGCTATAACGAGTGCGCAAAGGTGCTCATTGGGGAGCTCAAGGAGGACCTAGGAAGAAAGGTGCAGACGATGGGGATCTTGTTTGGGACGCATAATTGGACGAGCTGCGAGTTGATTTTGAAAGAGTTGATCGCGACAGGGTTGGCGAAGCGTGTAGAAGGGGAGGGGGAAGAGGTTATGAGCTTAGGTGATGAAGTTACGGAGCGGCTGACTATTGGACAGCTCTTTGGTGAGTGCTGTATATTTCCCATGGTCGGATGGCGGTGGATTGACGTTTTCCTCTTTTCAGGTATGAGCGATGCTTTGACCGACTACTTGGTAGGAAGAACGCGGTCGAGTACACCCATGATCATCAAGTGAGCATAATTTCCTATTTTTACACTTTGCCAAGCTTATCCAATCGATTCGCTCAGATACGTTCCGTACGGCGCTTTGTCAGAGGTACGCGATGTCGTTTACGTCACAATTAATCCATTCATCAGCAATCCATTTAGGTGATGCCTTACCTGTCACGGCGAGCGATTGAGAACAAGTCGGTCCTCGGAGATGGGCAAGCATCTGAAGAGAGGCGGAGAGCGGGATCACAAATTTGGAAACGTATATTTGGGTAGGTGTATGAGAACTAGATTTGGGCGGATCGAAGTAGCTGCCGACGCGATATATAACCTGTTTCTTCTATACCTTGATAGAATAATGTATAACCAATGACAGAAGAAGAACATTCAGTGCAATGAGTATTCCGATGAGCTGACTCTGTGTGCGAGAGTTCGACGGCTCTTTCTCCGCTCGTATATACGTAACTGGGGTGGCATCCGTAGTGTCTTTTTGGTCATGGACAGGCGCTGCCAATGCGATTTGCTGAGTACGTGAGGACAAGATACCAAATATTAACTTACCAGGAGTGGATTTGACTGGATTCTTGAAGACCTCCATGCGAGGAAGATCATAATACTCGCATATGTCCGCACCCTCGAGTGCGGGATCGAACCCGCACATGGTGTTTATTTCAACCATTGTTGAAAGTTGCATTTTCGGTACTCGGTACACGTCCCCGCGAGCGCCGAAGCTAACTTTGATTCCAAAAAGAGCTTCCGCTTCTTCCACGGATATCTCATTGGATAGATCCATGTCACAATACCAATGAATGACAGGCCAGGAAAGTGTGTTGGATTGTGGATCAAGACAGGGTTCACAGACTGTTAACGAGAGGGCAAATGCATAATCGCTGTCTGCCATAAACGTATCCAGTAATTGGAAGGGGTCATAGGATGGCTTGATATGCAGTTCAAATGACACAGGCCATGAACAGAGTACTAGACATTGGTCAGTATATTTTTTAGTCCCTCTGATATGCTACACTAACTTTCAATGTATTTCATGTTGTGCATCCTACAATCAATGTCCCTTAGGTCCTGAGCAGAGGACGATGACAGCCGTGAAGCTTGTGCAAATAATGAGTGCATCATCCACTGAGTTTTATCATGTTCGGACGAATATTTGCCCTTGGAGGAGGATATCGCAATAAAATGTCTTTGAACAGACAAATATTGAATGGTAAATGATCCACTGAACGAGCGAAGTCAGCAGGGAGTACACATGAATATTCATGTCGGTCATACCTAAACGGGGTTCCCTGCCCTTGTTACGATTTTTCCGTTTATCTTATCTAAGCGCCTCAGCGGCTATCTTATCTTCGGCGCTTAGCTTATCTTGATCTTATCTATAGGCGCCCGGACCGGTCGCCATGACCATACCAGACAACTCCAGCAATTGTGCTATGGCTCACTATGGTCGCTCGCCTTCGCCACTGTTTTCATTGTTTCATGCATGTACCCATGCTACGGACTTATATTTAGAACTATACCGAGACAGTATATAAGTAGCTTAGCTCTCACTGTAGATACCCAGCTTCGAGCTAAAGTTTAATCATACTGAACTTTATGCAAGATCACTCATCGCCCAGAGTTGAGACTCAGTCAGGACTCTTCGCAATCTAGACGCTACAGACTCCTATCGGTGACTGTCCGAACACGAGACAGCCGGTAGTTGCTCTTGTTTGGATTACCGGAGTTCGGGTCTAACAGCCCTCTACCAGTATCATACAATTCCCACACCTATCACACCACAGCCTGTTCAGTCGGCACAACTGGAATCCTGCCGACCACCAGATAGTCCCTAGAAAAATATTCGGTCATTGTATAGACACTATCTGAGCTGTATACGTCAAGGTTGCATAGATATGATGAAACATGACCGCCCATTAAGATATAAAGGGTGTCGTAAATATCTATAAGATGTTTTTTTTTCAAACTTGGACTACGATACCGTGACATCAGCAAGTTCCAATCCCTGGTGGATGGGTTGTCTGGAAATATCCTGCTTGGATACCTCAATGTCACTTTAGAACGCACTTTGGGGCACTGACTTATCTCTACCCAAAACTTCTTGTCAAGATAATATTGAAATGAGAATCTGGCAAACATGATCCGGCCTTGTTCATTGATATATATGTCGCTGAGGTTCCCATCCTTTGAAGCATTGGCTGTTAGTCCGTGCATGTATTCTCTCAAGGCAATTACTCACATACACATTGTCGGTCCAACCATGCGGAGATTCGTGATAAAGCCTACCAAGATAATCTGAGGCAGACTAATTTGACTATTCAAGATTGATACACAGAAAATCGGGGAATGCAGCACCTCTGAATCACTGAACTACAGACAGCACATGATTTGAGTAGCATCTACAATATATTTCAGGACAGCGCACCAATTGAGTATGAAAGTGCAATGACTGAACCGCAGTCAAGGACTCTCTGTAGTCGCGGATTGACTCTCGTGTAGTACCTCCAGATAGTCATGAGCTTAGAAGTGCCAAGTAAATTATGATTGTTGTTTACCGTGAAGTATAATCGCAGGAAAATCCGGAGATCTGCATACACCATATATTTGGGCAACACGTGGGTGTCTAGGTTGCACAAGATGAATGTTGCATGAACACTGCCACAAAATGTCGCAGGCATACTTGAGATTTATCAGTCTATCAATGTCTGTATGGAATTTCTAGAGAACACCTGAACATCAAGGATGAGACAGAGTTAGAAAACTCACTTTCATGACATCAGAGTCAAGCTTGCTGCTGTCATGGTGGGAATAATATACACGAACAATTTTAGGTGCATTACTGTTGTCAACCTCTGCGCTATACTCATCAACCCTCGCGAAGCTGCTCAAAGTCATAGGGCGATATGAAGAAGCAATAAGTTCTTTCAAATAGATCTCCCAGCGCAGGACATCTCGAACCTGCAATAATGCAACGATCAATCGGGAGGGTCCTCATATAGAAAGATGAAAGTACAAATACTTTATCAGAACCCCGTTTCTTCATTGTTTGAACATCCGCACTAAGCTTGTCAGCTTTCTGGCTTTGCAAGACACCCCATGTACGTATCTCTTCGCATATCCTGTCTGCCTTCTTGTCGATATCAGATATGGTATGTCGTTGTGACGTCTCGATGGCACTAGTAAGAGCTTCCGTACTGGTCTTTAATCCGTCTTTGATGTCTGAAATAACGAGACGCGAGTCGACGGCTGTGTGAATCTATCAACCAACCTGGGTAAGCATATATTGGTAAACTTGTCTCGAAACGCACTAGAAAATCTTCCTTGATCGTGCGCACGCGTTCCTGGTAACCATTGATAGCATCGGAAACACTCTTTGCTTTCAAGAAGCGCTTGATCCCACGGGACTTGCGTCGAGTGCTGTTCAATCCAGAAATCAAGTCCGTCAAGTGTCTAAAAGATGCATCGTAAGCAAGGATTTAGAATTTGTTTGCGCTCACTCACACTTCAAGCTCTTCACAGACTTCACGGAAACGCAGAGCGCTACTTTCTCCATGTTCTTTAACGGTATTTTGAACCATCTCGATCGTCTTCCCTATACTGTCCGCCAAATCTAGTAGATCCTCGTTATTCTTGCCAGCTTTCTGCAATCCCTGGTTAAAGACGATATAACGTGAAGCGGGGGCTCGTCACGTACTTCAATGGTCTCTAGCACTACTACAGCACACCCACAAAGACCTTTGATGTACGGAAACGGGGCCAATTCGCCTGCGGCCACGCCAAGCTTGGCTACGTTAATCCAGGATTCCAGATTAGTTGTACGAGTCATTGTGGAAGGATATTCGTCGTTGATAAAGCAAAAGAATAGATATGGGCACTTGATTGAGGTGCTGTGGAAGGACGGTGATGATGGTAAGAGGGCAGGAAACGAGGAAGACCCTTTCACTAGGCGCTTTTTATGGCAGGCTTCGTTTTCGCACACGAATGATATATCATCCAGCTGAGTACAGCAATATATACAGCACTGGCACTAATCATATAGTTGTCATGGTGTTAGAGGATATCGGCGTGGGGGATCGAACGCTACTACCGCGCGTCCATCAGTATAGCTTTCGCTACTGGTCGAAGAACCACTTCGAAAATTCAGTAATGGACTGGAGTTGTCATATCTGAGTAAACAGCTCACCGAAATCCGATAAGGCCTAAGAATTAATCTGAATGAATTGTGGAGACGTTAACGTTGGCATAACTTGAGTTTCATCAACCGTCGAGCTAGAGAATTTCATAGACTTCACCTGCTCGAATACAAGGTGCCAGTCGATCTACAGCACCCAAATCCAACGTCCAGTGGTCCAGAGAGATGAAGAACGCGCGTAATCGGACATATTGGTGAGTTCTACAGTTTAATCAATGGTGTTGAGGGTTATAATTGAAAGCTGTATGGTACTCATCACGAGAACACAGCTCCGTACCCAGTTTAACGCCAGTGGACACACGTGTATCACAGAGCTATCCTTCGAGACATCACCTACGAGGAGTTGCGTTCCCTCCTCAATCACCTCCGAGTCGCGGAGCATACTCAGTACATTCTCTGCCGAAAGTTGGGAAATTAAAGCAGAGATATTAGCTGTCGGGCCGTATGTGGATCTACGGCTTTCAGAGATATTCAGAGCAAGTTGTCAGAGCGTCGGTTACGTCCCGCTGCACAAGGATTCGGCTGGTAGAGATGCAGACTTGGCCCGAGTCGACGAGGGTTCCGGATACGATACCTTTCGCAGCGGCGTCCACATAACCGTCGGCGAGAACCTGTGAGAGAATCCCGAGTGAAAGCCGTCGATTACGAGTTCGAGGTCGTTGCGCTAGCGCTGGGGCTAGATGTCAGCAGCGACGAAGTGTTTTCCTCGAGAATAAGTAAGCAAGGAATACAAATGACAAATAGACGAGTAGATAGCTACCTCGGACCGTACAACCGTGACCGATGGAGTGGCTATGCAGCAACTTTTCTCTTTTACCACCACTGGCATTCGGCTCTCTCCCGTCGACGTTGCTCATTTTCACGGGTATATCCTCTATGGTATGGTTCTTTTTTTAATTTAATAACTCACTGATTTATGTATTTTTCACAGGCAGCACTATGTGCTAAAACGACGGCTACTTGTGAACACCATCTAGGACAAGATCCAAACCCATCTCCACCCGCCACTGCCGCGATACGACCTTGATACCCGCCGCGATCTGTTCCATATCCCCTACACGTGAATCAGACACAATCACTCTCGGACTTGCAATCCTAGCACGTCAACGTTCTGGGATATCACTGAGGACCCTATCTCGCATCAGGAGGGCACCCAACCACAACAGCCAGAATGGTGGCGACGACGATATCGACAAGATGCTGGGGCCTTCAAGCTCAACATGGTAGGTCATGCCGTAGATGATGGGGAAAGCCTACAGGGCAGAGGACGATCGGTTCAGACGCCAGCGACTCCGACGCAAATATGAACGTCGATTATACTGCTGAGGACACGACGGATGATGCTGAGACGACGACGACCTCCGCACCGCTCCCACCCCCAAAGAAAATCAGCATTGGCCCCTACTATCCGCTCCAGGCCCCAGTATACTGTACCTCCATGTGGGCCACATGTTCGACATAAGGGAACACAATCCTGTCACCAGTTTGGCCCCACGATGCTTGGTCATCATCAATAGGCACTACCATGCACCCACAACTACCACCGGACCCTTACCCCCGGTTTCGACCCCTAGCAATCCGATGATGATATATGTTTTCTGTCGCGAGTCCATTTGTTGCATAGCGCCAATTGCACAAAATATCTTCATGGCCTGAATGTTAGCCGTCCCCACGTTGCCGTGGTGACTTGGTTCTTTTGGTTGGGAATCTTTTCATCTTGTGTACGTGAACGGATATTTCTTCCTCTGATTACTCATTCAATGGAATTTAGGTTGCGCTCAGTGCTCTTGTCATCGAAGGTTCTTCATGCAGATTGTCCCAAAATGCGCGAATCGCCCTCTTCTACAGTGAGGGCTCAACCCCACACAAGCTCGCAGCTAGCGAACATCTCGATGTTGTGGTCGCTCGAAAGTGGGCTGGGATCGCAACTGGATGAGAAGCTTGCATGGGGTATGATTGGGTTTGAGGTATGTCCTCGACTCTGCGTATCGACGTATTTTGCTAATCACCTCGTGCAAAGAATTGTGATGCACTCGCAGGCCTGACGGAAGGTGTATGGCGTCGACACCATCCTTTTCTGACCTCGCTAATGCTCCTTGCAGCCGATTCCCGGTGCAGCAGCATAGTGCCACAAAGTACGTCACCGAATCGTTGCGCTGACGTGTTGGATTCCGTCCTTTCAGTCTACGAACTTGGATTTGCAACCTTTCAATCCGTCTTCCTTTTTCCACTGAAATTGGTTTAGGATCACAGTGTTCTCTTGGCACTAATCGTTTATGAAGATATGAGGCACAGTCGAGTCAAGATATGAAGGACCCTTTCTCGCGCTAGCACTTCATTGTCTAAAGTTACGTCCTAGGGTGAGGCTTACTCGCTTGGGCGAGCCTTTGAGGTTCGTGCCTGTATTTCAACGAGAGACTATACTCACGAATGCCGTCCACTCGCATACACCTTCGGGACGGGGAAATTACAATCGTGGCTGCCGACGGGCGTGCATTTTCCCGACCTTTAAGAACAAGTTCTATTCTCTCATTGCATACTCGCTAGTCTATTACTTTTTGTACGCTAGTAGTATCGCTAATATAATCCTCCTGTACGACAGCAGGAAGGAGTCGGAGACGTTTACCCGAGAAAAGAAGAGAAATTGGCATTTGTATTTTGATCGGCCTACTCCCATGCTTCTTCGATGGCGGACGGTGTTCCTGTTTTGGGTCGCAAACCGGGTTTCTAAACTCTAAACTCTTCGACTCTTACTCCCATCATCGATCCTCCTCGACGGCCTCGCATCAATGGCGCAAACTTTCTCCAGAACTACTACTCATATGCGAGACCACGACAAGTGACCAAACGAAAATATCGAAAAGAAATTGCGGCACACGAGACTGGCAAGTACGACCAACTCGAGCATTCTGCTGAAGACACACTCAACCATCTCAGCGACGTGACGAACGGCTTGTAGCTTGGCCTCAGATTTAGGTGAGGACTGGTCAACTACACCCAGTGCACTACGTCCTTAGTAGTGCTCGAACTACTGGAAGACGTCGATGAATTCCTACCCCCGTCCGCGCCGGTTTCTATCTGCATGGCTCCCAGAATACGTTACTGACTGGGAACTTTGGGAGAGGACCTTTGAACACACTCGCCCAGGAACTGGTACATTATTTCGTTTTTCTGTTCTTTTACAAGCTAAAGCTGTCACAGACATCGACATCGACAAGCCTGTTGTTCCTACAAAAGATTACGCATGGATCTCCGGCTGCGCTCCAACCTCGCCCGCCTGGAAAGACCCTATCGATTTAACCTTCAACGTATCCTGGCCACCCTGGCCACCCAGCACTCTCAAAAGGTACAAGCCTCGATGGGACCTTGCGGTGGATCTAGGATGCGGAACAGGTGGATTATCTCCATCCCTTGTTCACTCATTCTGCCTGACTTAGGGTTACAGGTCAGGCTACGATTAAGCTTACCCCGTTCAAGAAGGTTGTCGGTGTCGAGCCCGGAGAAAAAATGCTGGACGCCGCGGGAAAGTATCTGAACGAGAGAATTGTTGATTCTGGTGCGCTACAACGCTTTCAGCAATGGTTTAGACTCGAGCCAATTGATGACAGTCGATCAATCATCTCCCTTCCCGAATTGATCGATCGTCCTCAATTGGCGGCGAGACTGGTTCGAGTCCAACCATGGCTTGGCTGATGGCAAATCCAGAAGGATCCCGTTTCGAATTCGTCAACTCCAATGCAGAGGATCTGTCCTTCCTCGGACCTTCTACCGTAGATCTCGTCATCGCAGCACAAGCAGCTCATTGGTTCGATTACTCAAGGCTGTGGCCTGAGCTCGACCGCATCCTACGCCCAAACGGCACTGTGGTTTTCTGGGTGTACTCAGAGTTCCGCTTACCGGCGTATCCTTCTCTGACTCCTCTCATCACCGACTACGCCCAAGGAACGTATCCTGCAACGTCTCTTGGCCCACACTGGCAGCGTCCAGGACGAACCATATTAGAAAACCATCTCCTCGACGTACCGGAGCCGTCTTGGGGAAAGACGGATCGAGTTTTCTTTACTGGTAGGCAACCTCTCCGTTTTTACCCATCTTGTTATATAATCGGGTTCAGGATCTCATTACCCGGACCTTCCTTCTCCGCTCCCGGTGATACTACGCACCAAGACAACATGGGGCGCCTTATTGACTTACTTCCGCTCGTGGAGCTCGCTGCACACGTATATAGAGCATAGCGGGGAGGGGATCGAGGTCCGATTCTGGAACGCGCTGCGAGAGGGTGCGGTGAAGGAGGGAAACACGGCGGTGGAGGAGTCTGACGAGCTCATGGTAGAGTGGCCGATAGGCATGATGCTCGTCAAGAAGGGAGAGAAATAAGTTAGTGTTTTCCCCTGGAGATTGGACTGGCCAGTGAACATCCCTCTTCATGAGCTAGTCAAGTCCTGTATCCCCTTGTTCTCGGATTGTAATCTTTCCTCAACGTATTATGAAGCAGGTTGATTGATATTCGAAGTACGGTCGCGGCCGCGACTCACTTCGCGCGCTTGTCGAGTTTGAAGTCGGGATACGTTCCCTTAGTTCATATCGGTGAAAGTCTGTTGAAGTGCACTCCGAGTCTTTGATCGTAAGCATGTGTGAGGAAGTATCTATGTAAAGGAATGCAGCACCCACGACATGAGTTCGGAAATAAATCGTACTAAATCTTACTAGTTACTAGAGCGTTATCCATTCCATAAAACCCTTCGGTAACGGACCGCTCGGAAAAAGGAAGAACACAAGTTGTCCTTTCTTTTTACTACGTTTGGCTCGTTCTACCTCTCGTTTCCATTCAGTAGGATCGATGGAAGTCTCGTACTCTTTCACATGGGCCACCGACACCTTCAAGGGTGCAGATCGATAGTCCATGCATGTTACTGGAGGGAGTCCGTCGTCGAAACCGACCTTCGCATAAAAGTCATTCGTTGCTTTTTCAATCCGCCCTTCTTCGTGTCGCAGGTCAGTCAGCAGGACATGACTCAGAAACGGTTCGTCGCGTAGCATGACCTCTTCCGGATAGCCGTCTAATTCAAAAGTTATCCTGTCAGTTTATGAACGCTATGAGAAGAGGAGAGACCGACTCCTTCGTCTGATCCTCTCTTGGCGACAATAAGCCCGGTGAGTGTCACCTGCTGCCTTTTGACAACTCCGAGAGCAGAAAGTCAGTCCACATCCGCTGCAGCGGTGGAGTGCTGCATCCATATTTCCCGTTTCGTCGACTGATTCGCACTACAGAAATTAGGAGCGGGAGTGAGATGAAAGAGAGAGCTGTAGAAACACAGAATGTACCTCTTTGTTCATGCAAAAGTTTGGTTTGCAATCCCCATGTAACCTGGCCCGCGTCTCCCAGCGGTGATTGGTGGCATCCAGCAGCGTAGTCCATGATCTAGCCAGCTTGCTGGGAAAGCCAGGCGAATCAATCACGGACATATCTATCTTCCTCAATGATTTCCGAACCTGTCGCAGAACGGTCCGCCAGATAAGGTTGGTTGTGATGACGAGCAGAATTTGCGACAGGCCGTAGCAAAGGTACGCAGGCGGGTTGATTAGGCAGCACTTCAATACAGACGCGAGGAAATGGGTATGTTTTAGTGCTTGAACTATCCAGCGAGGTCCCTGTAATAACGCCAATTGAATGCAAACTAAGCACTTCATAATAACTCCGACTCTGTCGGGGTATTTCCCTTCCATGGCGGTCTGCGGGTGAGCCTCGACAGCGCGTGAGAGGATATAACACAACCATGGAGTCGACTTGGCCAAACGGAACGACAATCCCAGTGAAGAATCTTCATCCAAAAGGACGCTCATCACCGACACATCGTCCCTTATGACATCCCAAGGAATATCCATGCAATCAATATCGCAGATAAGTCGGGATAACACTGAAGTCAGTCGTGGCACAGGTAGTTCCTGCTTCACCGTCTGAACGAGCATCTTTGTAAGTGCTTCGTTGGAAGCGAACAACGGGAGCATCAGTTCAGATAGACAGGCCAGCCTGTGCTCCGACGCAACAATCCACACGTGCGCCACACACGACATGATGTCCTGGGAGTTATGCAGGATGCTAGGAAGCCTTAGCATGACCGACGACAGAGCCAAGCCGGAGATTGCACCGGTTCTGGAAAATGTAAGCAGCATGTCCGTATCTGATTCTTCAATGTCACTGTTGAATAACTCCGGGCGTCTTAGCACGACCTGGTTGAAGAAAAACAGAATCCAAGGAAGAAGACGAGGCCAAAGGTCCATGGCCTGGTTAAGTATGAGGGGTTTGATGGTCTTGGGATCTGCATACACCAGCCTTTCTATCCCGTGGATGCAAGCAGATGAGGCCGCTAATGGTATCATTAGCTCTCCGAACTCCTTTTCTGAGACTGAGGCAGGATCATAGTGAATATCCTCCGCAGATATTAACGCAATGTTGCGTCTGACTTGATGCAAGACTAAGGAGGGATTAATAGTCTTGTTGAACACCGCGTCCATCAAGCCTTTGCACGGAAAGCTATCGTCTGAGTAGTCTTGCCAATGCCGACGCTGCGCATTACGGCGTGTACTTGGATGAGGCATCTATAAAAAATTTGAGCACATTTCATTTGTATTGAAGTCAATTTACGCACTGGACTTTTCTACAGACTGTATGTCAATCAAAGATCGAAGAAGTTTTGGAATGTAAGTTGAGATTATTTTTCCAAGACGTTGATGCATGACGTGCAAAAGTTGGCGGCCAGTCAGCGTCGGATCAAGTGGAGTTTGAAAAGCAACGAGTAAACGTGGGGCTGGGAGCTAGTCAAGTCATCCCCTCGTTCTTGGATTATAATCGCAACTTAGCAGTGCTATACAACGGCTTTTTTCACGCACTGGAGCCGGGATGAAGCGAGCTAGGATCTTGTCGCTACTGTTGGAGGGTCACTGCCCACTGATCTGATGAACAAGCAGGTCTGCTACTAGGACTCGAGGCTGCTGATATCATTTCAAGATCCGTCTCAACTGCTGGACCACTGGCGCTCACAAAATATTGACTGAATTCAGTGAAACGTTAACCCAGAGCGGACGCGGATCTGATCGCCGCACAATCTTTTCGATCAACGACAACCAATGTGACAGGAACCAATATCCTTCATCCGCTAAACTTCGACTCGCGATAGAGGTATTGTCTTTTCCGTATTGTTTTCTGAATCCTGAATAAGATTCCTAGATCAACAGATCACTAGATTCAATCTTTGACAGAATCTGTTTCCCAGTTGCGTGATTGATTTGAGTGCTCTCAACGTCATGATCCACATCATCGTAATGATATCTGACTTGTTCACCGAGCGCAACGACAATTCTCTTCAATTTCATTTTAAACGTTTCCCTCTCACACTGTCTCTCTTTTCTGCGTAGCATGCTACGACTCACTCCTTATCACAGGTCCAGCCCAGGACGGCAGATTGCTGTGATCACTCTCCTTATCATTACCGGGGGATGCTGGACAATTCTCTTGCGTACCACTAATATGGCGTTCAAGTCGTTCGCCGTGCCTGTTACGATCGAGCATGTCAAACCTGTATATCATTCGTGGGGGGATTTGGGGGTCTACTGAATTCGCAGTACGAGAGAGCTGGCAAAAAGATCACAGAGAATTTACCCATGCACGAATTTCTGTCGAACGGGCTGCTTGAAGTCAATCCAGAACTCCCGCATCCTATCTACCAGCTCATCGAATTTTCGGAGAGGAAGTGGAAAGCCAAGCTGCAGCGAGCAAGTAAGAATCTCGACGAGGCGGTGGCTGAATACAAGCGCCGGTATAAACGAGCCCCTCCTCGTGGATTCGGCAAGTGGTGAGAGCTTTCGCATCTTTTTGTTTCGTCAAATCTGAGTTGTGCATAGGTGGGAATACGTTCAGAAACACGCTGTTCGGCTTCCAGACGAGTACGATCATATATACCGAGACCTTGAGCCTTATTGAGGTGTCAACCCAGTTGATCTTGCCAGGATCGTGAACGAATGGGAGGGCCACAAAGACTCGTTTACTCTTGGTAAAGAGGAAGGACATCGTGTTGGACTTGTCAACTACACTATCCGTGACCCTAGTTCCAATGGCCTCGTCCTTAGTGGCGCTCAGATGCTTGGCGAACTGCTGGACGAAGTGTATAGATTCCTACCATACTTCCGCGCTGTTTTCCATCCACATGATAATCCGGAGCATGCTACTGATTGGGAACTTCGGGAACAAATGTTGGAACATGCTCACGCAGGAACTTGTACGTCATTTAGCCTTTCTTTTCTATTCCAAGGGATACTCAGGCTGTCATAGACATTGATGTTGACCATTCTGTTGTTCCCATCAAAGATCACAGGTGGATTTCTGGCTGCGCTCCAGCTTCGCCCACCTGGAAAGATCCCATCGACTTCACCTTCAATGTAACCTGGCCACCACTGCCACCCTACGCTCCCAAAACATTTGTCTTTGACCACCGAAAAGCAATGGACCCTTGCATACACGGTCACCCACATCTCCTTCGCGAGCACGGACAGTTCCTCCCCTGGGGAAAAGGCCCCGATCCTCCCTTCCTTCGCCTACACCCAAACTTTACTGCATCACGACCTCACCATCGCACGCACGATCAGCTGGTTGGGCGAGCTCTCTGATGAAGAGGCCGTCTTACGGGGGTGATCACCTGTATTGGCCAGGCCAGCCCTCTCGTTCGGGACATGGAGTGGCGGTTTTCGCACCGTATGCGGATGATGGATTGGTTAGAGAAGGGGATGGACGGTAAGTAATGATTTTGGCGCCACCGAGGTCGAGGGAGGAGCGGGTGGGGCAGGGCAAGTTTGTCCGGAAGGCGAGGTACGGCCCGGCGATGCGTTCTCGCCGCTCGGACGATCTACAGTGCGAGACCTTGAAAAAATTTGTACGAGTTTATAAAGAGGCGGTCGCTTCTGGACATTATGAAGGAATTTAAAAACCAGCTGTTCTTAATCCATGATCTCTTTGTCCTTTTCCTCTCACAGGGAGCATAGGATCGACACCAGGTGTTATACAGCGTGTGTCGCGTCTTTTCTTCGGCCACCCTCAGCCTTCAGCTCATCATTGGATTCAGCAGCTTTTTGCGAGCGAGGTGTGGTGTCGAATACACACTGGATGGCCCGACGCTCAACCGAATCACCGTCATCAACAGCGACGGAACCGTCATCCTTTATCAGCCTTCCCATTCTTCCTCCGGGTGACATGGTAAAGAAATGGTGCATTGCATGGACGTCGCTGTCGATTTTGAGAATGGCATAGTTGCAGGTGCGACGGCAGGCCGGAGGACGTGGAAATCAGACTGATGTCACGGCTGGGGACCACTCCCTTGGTGTCAACTTAGTCCGACAACTCGGCCGCGAGACCGCCATGCACCAATCCCGCCACTCTGGTAAACCGCCCCTCTCGATATCATCCGAGTCCTGTATGGGTGGAACAGCAGGAAACAGACGAATGCTACAACGAATGCATAAAGATGCTCAGGCGTCCTCTAGCTTCCCTATAGACCATCAATAGACTGATAAATCTGAAAGTAGGCGTGCAACATTCATCTTGCGCAACGAGTTAAGATCCCCATCGTCTGCGCCTAGGTCATCAAGGATGAGACAGAGCTGGAAAACTCACGTTCATGACATGATGCTGTCATGGTTGTTCTCAAAGCATGCTCTGACTTAGAACGTACACCCAGCGATGATCGATGAATATTTGAATACTTATTGAACTGTTGTAACCAAGGCGGTGGGAGGTTTGTATTAGGTCAATATACGGAATTATTGGTTAGTAGGGATCAAGATGAGCTCCATCAATACTAGAAAGTATCTAGGATGTTCTACCAAAAGTGCCTAAAAATATCCAAGTATTTTGACGAAGTGAGTAAGTCGAATGTTCGAGGATTCTTCAGCATAAGCTTGAAGTTGAAAATCCGACAAGAACAATATGCACGAATGTATCTAGGCGCATTACTGTTCTCAACTTCGGCGTTATAATCATCAGAGATCGCGGGGTTGCTTGACGGGTCAAGGTAGTAATCTGAAGGGGGGAGGGGTTCTTTTGAATAGATCTCCCAGGGCCAGGTATCCCGAAACTGCAAGAAGGCAACAATCAGTCGGTAGGTTCCTCATATATGAAGATCCAAGTACAAGTACCTTATGGCAGCCCCGTTCCTTCAATACTTGAACATCCGCGCTAAGCTTGTCGGCTTTCTGGTTCTGCAAGACACCCCACGTGCGTATCTCTTCACATATCCTATCTGTGTTCCTGTCAATATCCGATATGGTATGCCTTTGTGACGTCTCGACGACACTAGCAAGAGCCTCTGTACTGGTCCTTAATCCATCTTTGAGGTCTGAAATAACGAGGCGCGAGTCGATGGCCGTGTGAATCTATCGACCAGCCTGGGTAAGCACATATTGCCAGTAACGGTTTCAAGACGAACCAGAAAATCTTCCTTGATCGCGCGCACACGTTCTCGGCAACCGTTGATAGTATCGGAAACATTCCTCGACTTCAAGAAACGCTTCAAACTACGGGACTTGCGCCGGGTACCGTTCAACTGAATATGCAAGTCCGTCAAGTGTCTAAAAGATGCATCGTAAGCGACACTTCAGGCATGTTTTGCGCTCGCTCACACTTCAAGCTCGGCGCAAACATCACGGAAACGAAGAGCGCCACTTTCTCCGTGTTCTATCACAATATTTTGAACCATTTCAATAGTCTTCTGTATACTGTCGGCCAAATCTAGTAGGTCCTCGTTATTCTTGTCGGCTTTCTGCGGCCCCTGGTCAACGATGATGAATAGTGAAGGCGATGCTTGTCACCTACTTCAATGGCCTCCAGTACAAGCACGGCACAATCACAGAGGCCTTTGATGTACGGAAATGGCGCCAATTCACTTGCAGCCGCGCCAAGCTTAACAACATGAATCCAGGTTTTCAGATTAGATGTTCGAGTCATAGTGAAATGATATTTGTTGCCGCAGGAGATTAGATATGAGCACTGGGTTGTAGTGTTGTGGAAGGAGGTGTAAGGGCAAAGGCACCAACGCAGACCCTTTCACTTAGCGCTTTAAAGCAGGCTTCGTCTCACACATGATATATCATACAGCTGACGCAGCAGTGTATACAGCATTGGCGGTAGTATGGCTGTTATGAGGTCAAAAATATCGACGTGGTGGATAGGAACACCACCAATCGTCTATCAGTGAAGCCCTCAATACTGAATCGGCCATACCCCGAAGAACCGCTCCGGAAAATTCAGCGATGAAGCTGAGCCACTATATGCGAGTAAACAGTTCACCCAAAGTCTGATAAGGCATAAGAATAACTCGGCGTGAATTGTGTAGCCGTTAACGTTGGCATAACCTGAGTTTCGTGAGGAACCGTCAAGTTGGAGGAGCCCACTAGCTTCACTTGCTCGAATCCGAGGTGAACTCAGACTAGAGAATTCCATAGACTTCACCTGCTCAAATACGAGGTGCAAGTTGATCTGCAACACCCAGATCCAATGTCCAGTGGTCCGCAGAGATGAGGTGTTGGTGTAATCCGACTCCGAGTCGGATATTATGTAACGGGTTCTACAGCTTCAGCGATTGTGTCGAAGGTTGTGATTTGAAAGTTGCAGGGTCATATCCGTTATACTGCGTGCGAGAACACAGCCTCGTACCCGGTTTGATGCCAGGGAACACAGAGCTATTCCCCGAGACATAGTCAGGGGCTGCAATCACCGAGTTCGAGTGGAACAAACTCAGCATCGCTGGGAACACAAAGCCGGAATCTTAGCTGTTGAATCTGTATGTAGATCTCCAGCTTTCAGAGCGCGCAGAACTTCTCTGTACGAGGACTCGGCTGGTAGACATGCACACTAGGCCAGAAAGGTAGACGAGGGCTCCGATACGACACCTTTCGCCACCGAGAACCTGTGGTAGAGTCCTGAGGGAAAGCTGTTGGTGGTAAAATCTGCAGCGACGAACTTGAGAAATAAGAAGTGCCAAGCAGACGACCTCGGACCGTACAACCGCCCAGCGATGGAGTGGCTGTGCAGCACTATTTCTCATTCCTTTGTACCACCACTGCTTCGGCTCTCGCTCGTCGACGTTGCCCATTTTCACGGCTATGTCCTCTCTATATATGGTATGGATCCTTCTTTGTTTAACAGCTCATTGATTTAGGTAAATATCACCCATGGCAGCACTATGCACCACCCCGAAACGACGGCGACTTATGAACACCGTCAACTAAGCCCAGCACCATCCGCCATTGCTGCGACACAACCTAGATACCCGCCGCGGCCTGTCCCGTACCCCCTACACGATCATCAGCCTCAGTTACCGTCGGGCATGCAATCCTGGCGCGTCAATATCACTGAGGATTCTAAATCAGACCTCGTTTCGCATCGGTAGAACATCCGGAATGCAATTGCAACTAGAACAGCGGACGGTGACGACGAGAATCTGGGAAACTTCAGGCTCGGCATGTTAGACGACGGCGAAAGGCTAGAGAGTGAGGACAACGGACGGCAATGGAATAGCACGGTATGAGGCTGGAAGGGAATGAAGAGTGGTCCAACGACGCTAGCGACTCCGACGCATATATGCTGAAGACACGACGGACGACGACGACGACGACGACGACGACGACTGCGCCGCTGCCAGCCAGCATTGACCCCTTCTATCCGCCCCAGGCCCCAACATCCCCTACCTCCGTGCATCCCCCCATTTTCGACATAGGGGAACACAATCCTGTTACCTGTTTGGCCCTACAATGCCTGGTTATCATCAGTATGCACTACCCGACCCTTACCCCACATCGGATTCCTTGATGACATCTGTTTTCTGTCGCGAATCCATTCGCTGCATGCGCCAACTGCACGAAGCGTCTTCTCTCCATATTGCCGAAATTTGGTTCTTTTGGTCAGAAATCTTTTCATCTAGTGTACGTGCATGAATATTCATCTTCCCCTGGTTACTCAAATGGAATTTAGTTCGTGCGCAGTCCTCTTGTCATCAAAAGTCCTTCATGCAGATTGTTGCTAATCCTGCTTAAACGAGCCACCTCCTTCTACAATGAAGACCCTCGAACACGTCCCCTAACTCGCGCATTTTATATAGCCGAGCTTCAGGATCTACGTGAACTTGCCAATCACAGCTTTTCTGCCTTTACCAGCCACTCCTGGATGACCGAACTTAACCTATCGGCGTCTATATGGACTTGGGTAGGAGCGTGTCTGCAAGCCATGACAGCAGTAGGGGCATTGATGGCAACACAATGATGGATTTCTATGGAGAACTGGGCACGGCGTGGCTCAGCAATGCCGCGTACCAAGGCATCCTTATTCCCGATGGGCAGACGCGTAATGGGTACGGCTTCACCCAAGGCACCGACTCGTCTATACGCGCATGCGGCTGATGGGACCGGTGTGTCAGCAACTATATTGGCGTTGGAGGCCTCAGCGCGACTCGATGCACGTTGATGTCTACAGCTCGCCCACAAGTGCCTGTATTATATTTTTATACCTCTGCTCGCGCGGTGCACCAGGGTTCTTTTCTGCCGTGGCATGGCCAGATAGCCTCGTCGCACACCTAACGACACTTACTATGTGGAAAAGTAGTTGGTTTCCCGTCGGACTGTCCTTATCCCACTCCATATCTTTCTTTGTATATTGTATTTATTATCTTCAATGAAAATTTAATATCTGTTGTATCACATCTGGTGCGCGATTCCAAATTCTCGGCACCGTACGGAGTCATGGGTAGCTAGAGGTGTCGAACATCGATGGAGGAGGTGACGGAGTGCCAGGTCGATCCCGAATGTGGGTCCGAGAGTGACATCGGCGGCTTCGTCTTTTGCCTGTACCACCACAACACAACGTCTTCAATTCTCTCTTCAAGAGATTGCCAATGTTCCACTGCACATCCGTTTAATAGACACTCGTCTTCCCTTTACCAACACCGCGTTCAATGACCTCGTGCCAAATCTGCGCCAAGACGTGGGATGGAAAGGATGAATATCAACGACAGCGGCGGAGGCAGGGACGACTGGTTTTTAGGTGGTCGGTTGAAGAATTGGTGTGATCTTCCGATGGGGAGGGCTTCTTCTGAGGTACGTGTTCACTATCAGTATTATGGTTTTCGGCAGCGTCATCTTAACAGGATATCACGCACCGCAGGACGATTTGGCTTTCCTTTATTTTCTGGAGCCGTACGACAGGTTGTCATGCATATCTACTACGGCATACCACGACAATTGACCAAACGAAACTACCGAAAAGAAATTGCGGCACACGAGACCAAGTATGACCAACTCGAGTCTGCTGAAGACACTCTCAATCGTCTCGAACAGCTTGTATCTTGGCCTCAAATTTAGGTGAGGGCGTGTCAACTACACTGTTCGCGACCCCATTGCCCATCACCACGTCCTTAGTAGGCCTGAGTGCTTGCTGGCAGACGTCGATGAATTCCTACCACCCTTCCGCGCCGGTTTCCGTCTGCAAGGCTCCCAGAACATGTTACTGACTGGGAAATTTGGGAGAGGACCTTTGAACACGCTCGCCGAGGAACTTGTATGTTATTTCGTTTTTCTTTTCTTTTACAAGCTAACGCTGGTCACAGATATCGACGTCGACAAGCCTGTTATTCCTACCGGCTGCACTCCAACCTCGCCCGCCTGGAAAGATCCCGACTTTACCTTTAATGTATCCTGGCCACCACCACCCAACGCTCCCAAACCGTCATTTATAACTACCGAAAGGCAATGCACCCTTGCCTACACCCATACCTCCGTCACGGATGATTCCTCTCGTTCAGCAAAGTCCCCGTTCCCTCACAGCGCATGGTTCCTTCCTTCACCTACTCACAGAAATTAATGCATCACGCCATCTCTATTGCGCACATGGCCAGCTGGTTGGGCGATCTCTCTGATGAAGAGGCCATCAGATGGGAGAAGAAGAAGACCATCAATCGGCAACACTTTTTCTCCTTCCTTTATACCACTCCTGCTTCGGCTCTCGCCCGTCGACGTTGCCCATTTTTAACGGGTATAGCATGTACGGTATGGTTTCTTTCTTTATTGCAATAATAGCTCATTGATTTAGGCGAATTTCGCACAAGACAGTACTTTGCGCTACCCCAAAACGACGACGACCATCAACTAGGACAAAATCCAACCCGCCATTGCCCCGATACACTCCACGACCTGTCCCATATACCCTGCACACGCATCAGCCATAATCACAATCCTGGCACGTCAACGTTATGCGATGGTTCCAAATCGGACCTCACACAGAATGCAATGCCAACCTAGATCGGCGACGAGAGGCAGGAGACGTCAAGCTCAACACGGTATACGATGGGAAGGGCTACAGGGCAGAGGGACCGTCACTGGGATGGTCAGTGTTTAGAGACAGGAAGGAGATGAAGAGCAGTCCAACGACGCAACGACTCCAGATGTCTTCCTTAGCTCATTCAAGCTTCGAGGACAACCTCACACTCCGATTCAATAGTGTCGATGCAAGTATGTAGTCGACGCATGCTATCCTTTTCCAGCCTAATGTATTCTTTTACTCTACGTAGCAGCGCTGAACAGCGGCTAGGCTGTAACAAGCTCTACGACCTTCCAAGGTCGGCAAGCAGGGACGATGAGCCTTTGAACTCTGAAGAGTACGCCCAGAGGGTAAGTAAACTATGTCCTTTCGCCACCGGACTACAAATTCACATGCCCGTCCGATAGCTCATCGTACGCCGTCCCTTATTGCCACTGGACTAACGCGGGTGCGATGGGTAGCAAGCAAGGACCCGCTCTCGCTGGGGATGTATCCTTGCTCGATCCATAGTAAGCCATCCTCGTTTGAGTTTCTGACGTACTCCTCATCAATTTGTGTACCTAGCCCATGTGCAGAGTGAACACTGAGTTGGCGAAGTATGTGGTCCTGTTAGCGCTGCCTTTACTGACTAATGACCCGTTGTAGAATTCATCGTTGATCGATGAAAACTTGAAGGCTAGTCTCGGGATCCATGCATTGATGGCTATGATACACTGGCAGGTATACGGGTCCTATTGTATACCATTGGTAGTAGCTAACGCGGCATTCGCTACAGGGTTATCCCAACTGCCAAGATGATGACAAAGCTGTAGCACAACAACCTGCCACAGCCGCTGCCGTTTGGCGTTTTAGTCTTCTAGGTTCAGGACTCGGCGGATACGCTAACAAGACGAGGGAAGTACACAGTCAGTACTCCCTTGACAGCACGGCGATAGAGTAATGGAAGGTGGTGGAATGTTTTATGGGAATGGTTAGGGTCGCCGTCGGTAGTACTCTTGTTAGTTGAAGGAGGGAGTGAGACGCGTCAAGTAGGGTTCGGGATGACTCTTGACGCTGTAAATACAGTATTTCATCTGTCGAGGACGCGTCCTTGTCATTGCTATCAGGACGTGATTCCTCGAGTTAAAGGTCTCGTGATCGCCATGAGTTTCCCTTTTGGATTCTGTGGATTTTTCATTTCTTCCTCCGACGGTCACTACGCTAACTGGTCGTTGCTCACGGTGCATTTGACCTCTTTCTTCGTCGTTTCGTTTATTTCTAATATCTGTTAGGATCTCCTTCAAGCTCCCAATCAATGCAAAGGTGCGTACGCGTCTGAAGGCTGTACATTTTGCTGACCTTTTATCTCACTCTATCGTAGACATCCGGGCCTTTAGTCACCAGTGCCACGGTACGCTAAACTGTCCTTTAAGACTGACCATTCTCACCAACGGATTTTGTTCTAGTCTTCGGTCCACTGACTTGAAGGACGACGCCAGACTAGGTGCGTCGGCCGCTGCTCATTGACTATACTTAAGCTGTGCTAATAATGTTGTAGGTTTTATCGAGTACAATATGAATGCATCGTTTATCCGAGGTATGGCCACCTCGTTCTATCGTACTCTTTTCTTCCAATCACTGTTCTTGATTGCAGGAAGCTCGGCTGAAGGACGATGCGAGGTCCACGATGACAGTGGTCGTAGCACTATCCTGCGAACGGTTGGTTAAGAGACCGGGTGCGTCCACTAAGCCATTTATTTTTTTCGTCGTTGCTCATGCTTTGTTCAGATCTCATTGCTTTCGCGGCATGTCGCCACCTGGATTATTCTACGCGCGCGCAAGTCCTAGGTCCCTCGGACCGTCGTCGGTCAGTACAAAGGCTGCCTTGTACAGGTGGTAGACGACTTGGATGTCACGATTTATTGATATGAAAGGTGCGCACCTCTTCTCTAGTTCCTGCGCGATTGCTGAGTGTCTACATTAGGGTTTTATTTTTTGTCGGAATGTGGCGCAGTCCAAAAGTACGCGTCGTAGATGTGGCTTATTGTACACAGGCTGGTCGAGTACTCCCATGATCATCAAGTGAGCGTAATTTCCTATTTTTACACGTCGCCAAGCTTACTCACTCAGATACGTTCCGTACGGCGCTTTGTCAGAGGTACGCGATATCATTCATGCAGCAATTACCTGTTCATTAGCAATCCATCTAGGTGATGCCTTACCTGTCACGGCGAGCGATTGAGAACACGTCGGTTCTTGGAGATGGTCAGGCATCTGAAGAGAGGCGGAGAGCGGGATCACAAATTTGGAAGTGTACATTTGGGTAGGTGTATCAGTACAAGATTTGGGTGGATCAAAGTAGCCGCCGATGTGATATATAACCTGTTTCCTTCATACCTTGATAGAGTAGTGTATAACCAATGAAAGAAGAAGAACATTCAGTGTAATGAGCATTCCGATGAGCTGATTCTGTGTGCATGGGATCGACGGTTTCCTCTCAGCTCGTGTAATTGGGGTAGCGTCTGTAGTGTCCCTGTGGTCATCAGCAGGCATCGGCAATGTGATTTGGTTAATTTCGCGGTCTGTGCACTTTTTTTTAGCAGTGCACGAGCACAAGATGCCAGATCTTCACTTACCAGGAAAGGCTTTAACTGGATTTTCAAAGATCTCCATGCGAGGTAAGTCAAAACACTCGCATATATCTGCACCCTCAAGTTCAGGATCAAACCCACACATGGTGTTTATCTCGACAATTGTTGAAAGCGGCTTTATCGGTACGCGGTACTGGTCTGCACGAGCGGATAAGCTGACTTTGATTCCGAAAAGAGCTTCTGCTTCTTCAACGGATATCTCATTGGATAGATTCAAGTCACAAAACCAATGGATGACGGGCCAGGAAATTGTGTTGGAGTGTGAATTAAAATGGGGTTCACAGACTGTTAGCGAGAGAGCAAACATATATTCGCCGTCTGCCATAAATGTGTCCAGTAACTGGAAAGGGTCATAACATGGCGTTATTTTGAGGCGAAAGGACACATGTTTACACACTTGACATTGGTCAGTATATTTCCGAGTTCCTCTGGCATGCCACACCAACCTTCGACCCATTTCATGTTGTGCACCATACGATCAATGCCTTTTAAGTTCTGAGAAGAGGCGAATGACAGCCGCGAAGCTTGTGCAAACGATGAGTACATCATCATTCGTCGTGATTGTGTATAATATTCAGGTGTCCAAGGGTTCTGGGGGAATATTGACAGAGACTGTTCTTCAGTGGCAGACAAGTGAATGGTATATGATCCACTGAGCGGTGAAGTCAGCAGGGAGTACACACAAATATTCATATTGATCACACCTGCATGCTGGAAATGGCGTTGGATAACCATTATGAACCATTTTCCATCCTGCGGCCTGTTCAGTCGGTTCAACTGGTATATTGCCGACCACCAGAGAGTCCACGGCAAGGTATAGGTCTGTCGTTGTAAATATACTGCCTGGGCTGTAGGAGCACGGAAATTCATCGGAGTCGTAAGTGAATGTATATTCATCGCCCATGAAAAGATAAAGGGCATCGTAAATCTCTATAAGATGCTTTTTATCAACGTTCATAGTACGACAGATCAGGGAGTTCCAATTCTTGATAGACTCAGAGCACGGGGCGCCTGGAGCCCTCTGGGGTCCGCGGATTGTCACTTGAGGACGTGCTTCACCGTTCAGAATTGTCTCCACCATATATGTTATGGATTTCATGTATCCGTTAACTTGGTGCATGAGTCAACACATGCCCATACTCGGCCTTCTCGGTCTTAACGGTGACTCGCTCGTATTTTCTATTACTTTCTGTTGTTTTCTCGATTCTTCGTACTAATACTAGAATATTATGGAACATTGTAGAACAATAATGACTCGAACCTTCCCTTGGTATATAAACTCGTAGATAAATTGTATTAGGAGATCTTAATCTAATTTTACCCATCTTCGAAGTCCACTTCACTGTGTGATTTAAGCATTCCTGATCGGTTACGCCTAGCGCTTGCCAATCAACTGCTTCCCAACTACGCCTAGCGCTTGTTGGAAACTCTGTTAGTTACGCCTAGCGCTTGCTGACGCCCCGTTAACTACGCCTAGCGCTTGTTAGCACCCATATCGGATCCCTCTTGGTGGTTGGAACTCGGCTTTCGGACATCCTCGCTCATGACTCGGGTTTTACTTGAGTATTCATTACCTCGTGTATTACTCGAAATACTCTGATTCTTAACAATATAGCGACCAAGATAATATCGAGACGAGAGTCCTGCGAACACAATTCGGCCTCGTTCATTAATATACACGTTGCTGAGGTCCCCGTCCTTTCAAGCATTGGCTGTTAGTTCGTACATGCATTCTCCCGAGTTGATTACTTACAACCACAGAGTTGGTCCAACCCAGGGGAGATTTGATGCGAAACCTACTAAGATAATCTGAGGTCGACTAATTTGACTATTCAAGATTGATATGCATTAAACCGGAAACAGCAGCACCTCTAAATCATTGAACTACAGAAAGCACGTAAAATGAGTGGTGTCTACATTGTATATTTTGGAGCTGCGCACCAATCGAATCATGAATTGCAACAACCCAACTGCAGTCAAGGAGTTGCGGTGGTTGCGGATTGAGTCTCGTGTGGTACCTCCAGACAGGCATAAACTTAGAATGTCAAATAAATTATGGTTGTCATTACCGTGGAGTATAATCGCAGAAAAATCCGGAGATCTGCATACACCAAATATCTGGGCAATATTTTGGTGTCTAGACCGTAAATTAGCGTTGCACATACAAAATGTCGCAGGCGTACTTAAGACCAATTAATATATCAACGTCTATATGGAATTGCTAAGGGATACATGAGCATTACTAGGGATGAGGCAGAGCTGACACGACTCACTTTCATAATCTCTTGTTTTACAATATCGCTGTGACCACGGGGACTTCGATATACACGAACAATTTTGGGTGCGTTACTGCCATCAACGTCGGTGGCATGATCAGAAAACATTGCGACGTTGTTGGGTGAGTATAGGCCATCTGAAGGATCAAGGCGTTCTCTCAAATATATATCTCCTAGAAGGACATCTCGAATCTGTAACAATTCAACGATCAATTGATACGCTCCTCATATAAGAAGATCAAAGTACAACTAACTCCTTTGTACAAACCCCGTTCCTTCAGGGTCTGAATATCCGCGCTAAGCTTGTCGGCTTTGGTGCTTTGCAATACACCCCATGTGCGAATTTCTTCGTGTATGTCACTTGCGTGCTGGTCAATATTGGACATGGTATGCCGTTGCGACGTCTCGATGGTCCCAGTAATAGCATCTGTACTGGTCCTCAATCCATCCTTGATGTCTGAGATAACGAAATGCGAGTCGATGGCTGTGTGAATCTGTCAAGATCGAGTGATAAGCATGTAGTAGCAAAAATCTCAAGACGTACCAGAAAATCACCCTTAATATTGCGCACGCGATCTCGGTAACCGTTGATAGCGTCGGAAACATTCTTTGTCTTCAAGAAACGTTTGATACCACGGGACTTGCGCCGGGTGCTGTTCAATTCAAAAGTCAAGTCCGTTAAGTATCTATGAGAAAAAGCATCGTTAGCAACGCTTCAGACCTTTTTTGCGCTGACCCACACTTCAAGCTCTGCGCAAACGTCACGGAAACGAAGAGCGCCACTTTCTCCGTGTTCCGTAACGGTACTTTGAACCATCTCTATCGCCTTCCCTATGCTGTCTGCCAAATCCAGTAGATCCTCGTTGTTCTTGCCAGCTCTCTGCAATCCCTGGTTAAAGGCAATACAACGCGAAGCGGACGCTTGTCACATACTTCAATAGCCTCCAGGACAAGTACAGCACACCCAAAAACGCCTTTGATGTATGTAAATGGGGCCATTTCGCCTGCGGCCGCGCCAAGTTTAGCTACTTGAATCCAGGGTTCCAGATTAGATTGTCGAGTCATGGTGGGGGAATATTCGTTGTCGAGTAGTTTTCAAGGCAAGAGAACAGATATGGGCAAGTTGTTGTGGTGCTGTGGAAGGTCGGCGCTGATGGTGGTAGGTCGCCCAGCACAGCCGCCACGTGAGTCCTAGTAGAGAGGAAGAACTTTAAGGAACTGCTACTACTAACAACGAACTGATACACCGTTATTATCGCCACCCGCCACTATTCAATATTCACCATTCAACGCCATCACCATCACCGACGACGACGACGACACGTACAGCTACCGCCGCCGCCTCCGCACCTCTCTCGCCCGTCAGCTCAATGCCGGCACCAGTCAGTGGCAGCTACTATGCCGTTTCTTAGTCAACCCCCGTACATTAACTCGGAGGATGACGGCGACAGTGCGATTATCGACTCGATTGGTCACTGGTGACATCGGCCATTCCTGGCGCGTCTCGTTGCTGGTACCACTGCTTTAACACCGGAGGAGGCGAGCTTTGTCTGAAGGACTTTTTTTTTGGTGTCAACGGAGTGAAGCCTTGACAAGTAAGGAGGCGCATTTGCTGGGGAACGAGTACCGATTGGCCGCTGACATCAGCCAATCCAAGAAGCGAACGATTAGAATTGCTGGCGAGGAAAGTGACTGCGTTCGTAAAGTACTGGAAAGGGGGAGTAACGGCTCTAGTGAAAACTATCACCGCGCAAATGCACACCAGAAGGCGTGTCGCGGAGATGGTCCTGCTTCGGAGTGGGCACACGTCGCAGCACGTATCCCTTCAAGTCTAGACTTCTCATCATGAACCATCCCCTACACCTCGCTCGTGGGACGTCGATACGTGGCAGCGGGGCAAAAATTCATATTCACTCGAAATAGCCTCTTACTCTAAGCAAAAGTCCACAGGCTGCGACGACGACGGAGGAATGGTGATGGCAAAGATGGAGGGCGGCGACGACACAAATGGAAGTGGCGACGGCAGGGGGACTGCCACATGCCGGAGGAGTGAAGTGCATCTGCCTCCCCTGCCGCGCACACGGTGCGCTTCAGTCTTCGAGTACGTCTCTCATCACAAACCCTCCCTCGACCCCTTGCTCGCCGGAACGCGATGCATTGCACCGGGGCAAAACTCGGTCCCGTTGGTCTTGTCCCTCGAATTCACGCGCTTCGAAGCCTTGAATAGGTGCGGAGACATGGGCGATCTCCCTCAAAAGTTGGCGAAATTTGGCCCAGATGGGAGAAGGCGAAGTGAGGTGTAGTAGGCGAATGGAGGGAGGGACGGAGATGAATATTGTGAAGGGGTAACATGCCATCTGAAATAAAAATTCAACGTAAGTCTGCAGATGATTAACGTCGTACATACCATTCAAACCCGAGTCTAACAGATGACTCCAAAACCCTGGCGACGACAACTCTCGTCGGTGGGCTACGATCCCCAGAAAATTGATCTTGAAGAACGTGAAATCTTGACGCGACATCCGACCTGAAATCGAAGGAAAATAAACGCCCCATCACGAGCGAATTATGAAGAATATAACATACCAAGATTCAAACAAACGCTTTCGTACCCCAGGGAAGAGAGGATCGATTGAGACAGTATAACCTTGATGCGACGTTCAGCTCGCGAATAAATAAGATCAAATGCAGTCACTCACTGATCATAGATTGGAAACGGCCGAAATGAATATCCTCTCGTCCATTGGGAGGCGCAGAGCGGGGCCTCGATCTCGAGAAATTTGATCTTGAAGGTGGCGATATGCCCAGGTGAACACGAAAGGAAATTTAGAAAACCGTAGCACGCAGTACTAATGAATGAGAAAGAAACGGCTACCGAGACCTGTAAACATACCGACGCGCTTAGATGAGGTAGGAAGGGAATAAAGAAAGCGACATGACATGGTGGGAGAAGAAATAGGAGAAGAATGCGCTTACCAAACAACGCGTCGTTGCCAAATATTCCTTTTTGGGGAATTCACCTCAGCTCCCAAGTACCGCGTCCCGCAAGTGAGTTGATCTTTGGCGCGTCCTTGGCTGTGCCCGAATGCTTAGCGAACTGATAGAAGACGTCAGTAATATATAACACACTCTACCGACCGGGAACTTCGCTCGCACAGGAACTTGTACGTTATTCCGGTTTATTTTTCTTTTCCGAGCTAAGACTATCACAGACATCGACGAGTTGTTCCTATCAAATACCACGGATGGATCTCTGGCTGCACCCCAACTTCGCCCGCCTAGAAAGATCCCGTTGACTTTACCTTCAATTTACCCTAGCCACCACCGCTCCCAAAGCCTTCGTTTCAACCACCAAAAGGCAATGGATCCTACCCACACCCTTCGCGAGCATGGACGATTCCTCCCATGGCCGTTCCTTCCCACTCTATGGTCCCCTCCTTTGCCTACTCCCAGACCTTACTGCATCACGACATAGCCATCGCTCACAAGGCCAGCTGTCGGGAAGGCGAGGTATGGCCCGACGATGCTTGATATGGCATTCTCGGATGATCCTGATGTTTGCGAGGCCTTGAAATGGATGTACGAGTTTACCAAGAGGCGGTCGCAGAAAGATCAGGCGAGGTACAACCGATGTGAGTGTCCGAGTCATGCTTCCGTTTCTTTCTTTCGTTGCTCAATCCCTCTTTCATGTAAGTCGATGGAAGTACATGGTCTGCCCTCTCATGTACTCATTCTCTCGTCCACTTTTCTATACCGAATGGTTCGTGACGCCGTCTAGGAGCTAGTACTCATTAGCTGAACTCTTGTCCAGGTTCACCGATAGGCTCATGCCCTAGGTCCACTATCAAGTAAACTACTCAGACTCTGAGACGCGCTTATGTTCTTCCGCGGCGATCTGAAAGGTGACAACGATCACGAAGATCTGGCAGGAAGAATGCTTCTGAAGGCAGGGATTGGAGTCACATGTGTATAATTATAGGTTCGTCATCACCTTGTTGAGTCTTATTTTCCATTTTTAATTGTTGAGTACAGAGTGTTCCTCAGGCTGGAGTATGCCTGGATTACGGTTTGCGACGTGAAAGGACAAATATTGGCGATACGCCGCCAATACATCTTGCCTTCGTTCCGTCACCTTCCTCGACTTTGATGGTCCCTTTTTTCTTGCATAACCTATTTCACTTTATCTCGCCTATATGCATGACGAATCTTCGAAACCTGGACTAATCCCTGACCTCTCTGGCACCCTTCTCAACGATCGCCTTCTCTTCATGCACTGTCTTGGCGCCGGCAACTTTGGCATCGTCTACCGCACGGTTGACGTTACCTCATGCAAGGACGACCCTGCCTGCTTTGCCGTCAAGTGCCTTCGTATACCCGAGCGTGGTTCGTTCAGGGAGGATCCCCAAGAGCGCGAATTTCTCAACCGTATTACTGCTTCTGATCATCCCAATGTCGTCACTCTCCACGAAATTATCATCGACAAATCTTATGTCTATTTTATGCTCAACCTGCTGGTAGAGATAGGTTCCACGACATCGTCACAGAAGATCACTTTGCTCAGCGGACGGACAGAGTCAAAGTCTCCTTTCTGCACCTACTTGATGCCACTACTGTCATCAACGTGACATCAAACCGGAGAATATCTTTTCGGAGGGACACTCTCAGGCGTTGCCTGTAGACTTTTGTTTGGTGACGCTAGAATCGTATTTAGATCAACATAGGTGCACTATTTGCCTTTTCACCGTCGTACTACAAGTTAACGCTTAGGGGACCTCAATGCCGATCACTGTGGCAGTTGTTGTGATCGACGAGAGGTGTATCCTTGCTCGATTCATGGTACGCTGTCTTCATTTGAGTTTCAGACGTATACGTAGCTCACTACGCAACAGATTTTTTTTCATGCACCAGAGCTGGGACGATATGAGCTAGGATCTCATCGCTACTGCACCCCGACGATGGAGATAAACGATGCTGGACGTGGCTAGGAAGCCAGGAAAGTGTATGTTATCTGTTTCATGATCTCTTCTCATGTTAATACGTGCCTAGAGGGCTCGCATCCTATCTGCCAGATCATCGAATTTTTGCAGAGTCCAATTCAAAGCCAAGCTGCAGCGAGCAAGACCCTCAACGAGGCGGTGGATGAATACAAGCGCCGGCGTAAACTAGCTCCTCGTGGATTCGATGAGTGGTGAGCACGTTCGCTTCTTTTTATTTCTTCAAATCTAAGCTATGGCATAGGTGGGAATACGTTGAGAAGAACTGCCAGATGAGTATGCCGATACCTCGAGGCGAGGGATTGTGACAGCAGATCCCGATATCATTGATTTAATGTATACTCGACGACAAAAAGTAATATATGTGCTTGGCAGTACTGTACAATTTCGACCTTATCTTCACGGGGTGTGACATGTTATGCCACATCTTCAGCTATGAAGATCTTCACATATGGCTGTGACATGTTATGGTCATCTTCATGTTATATATCTTTATTGCTGTCTTAGTCTTGTGGTTATGTGTTGTGACTGAGCTTGTAGCTTGTGGGTTCAATCCTCCTTGATTGTTTTTTTTTTTACTCCCAGTGGTGACATTTTGGATGGCTGGATTTGCTGAACAGGCCGACTGTTGGCAAGAGAACAGGTCACAGACATGGAATCCAACTTTGAGCTCCCAGAGCAGAGTTGTCAAGGCCACATCATAAAACCAAACTGCTGGTACAATGGAAACATCTGGGAATGTGCATAGACAATTAAGACATGTGTATTTCATTATTTCTTGCTCAAAAAGAGCACTAATTTGGAAGCTTCTTTCATCTCTTCACTGAGTCTTGTGACATGTTATGTGAAATTAAGGTTGAAATTGTACAGTAAACATAAAATGCACAAAGCCAACACTACATACAATGCAAGAAGTGTGTGAAGCAGGAGGCAGAAGGGCAAGTGCAATAGAGAAGAAACAAGCAGGGCAAACATTGCTCGTGAGTAACTCTGTGCCTGAAAAAGATGTCCATTCCAACAACAGCCCCATCACCCCAAAGGTAAGCTCGCCCACATGAATGGAACAGCCCCCTCTCATGACATGGAAAGGCATTGAAATCATCTAACAGATGACCCATGGCTGCCCATATTGTCCCCAGTCAAGGCCTGGGATGAGAAGTGTTAGTATCTTGTTCAAAGCAGTACTCAAAGAATGTGAAGGCAGGCAGAGCTGAGGCTGAGAAGAAGCTTACCTTCATATCATTTGTGAAAACTTCAGATGGAGGCACATACATCAGATGTGGTCCTTCCAAACTGTCACATTTTGAGGTTTACAAGATACAACAGTGGCATCTGAAAGATGTTGTTATGGACAAGGGCCTGGGGAAGACAATTGAAAAAGCATCCATCCAGAGATGTGTGGACTTCTGTGGCTGTGAATGGATGGTTAGTTTGGTGGAGGGTGCCTGAGGATGTGGAACTCACCTGCCATGCCTGAGCCCTCCCCAACACATTCTCTCTCTGCTGCACCTTGTCATCCATCCATCCTGTGTCTGCCTTGCTCACCAGTCATGATGAATACCACAGATCCAGACTTGAAGCTTGAATGCAGCAGCACTTGGCATTGAGACTGAGTACTAATGTGTCATGTCAGCGGAGCGATGGGAATGGTCAACAGAGTAGAAGTGGATGGGCAGTCAAGGTAGATCTCTCCTCTTGTGCCCACCTCATCTATGCTTGTTGTCCAATGCATTTTCTTCACTGCTTGACCACACATCCATCTTGCTTGCTGAGATTCAATACATTGCTGCACTGGAAACATTGGGTCTTGCCAGGGAATGACTTTGCAGGATATAGTGGAGGTTTTGAGTAGAGAGTAATCAGACATCTAGTAGAAAATGTTGACTTTGTCTGTAAACCATCTGCTGACAACATACTATTTAAATATGTGATCACTCCCAGCCTGAGTCAAGCTCCTAAAGAATGCTCGCTGTGGGGTTTCGATCTCAACCATGAATGAGGCAATATTTGGACACTAGAACAACCACTAAAATTGGGACAAAATGAACAAAAATGCAAGAAATATTAAATGAAAATGTACCAAGATGTAGGGTGAAAAGCTATGAAGACCTGTCAGAACATGAAGGGATTTCCAATGGGTGGACAGCTGAAACTTTGAGGTCCAGTTGCAGAGCATGGCTTCATGAGGATTTGTCTTCTTGGATGTGGGTGAACAATAGCACCACAATGCAACATCACATAAAACAAGGGAAATGGAGCAAGTGAAGGGAGCCACAAAAATTGAGTATGGTGGTAGAATAGAAAGACAGAAAATGGGGGTGCCAAACAACCTGTCATTGCCAAACATTCTGACTTCTCAACCATTAAGATATTCTTCAATGCCTCTGTACATTATGCTGCATTGAGGCCAACATACCCTAAGGCTCTATTCAATTATCGCTCTGCCTGTCACGAATCTGGCATTGTTTCTAACTAGAAACCGATGTCTGCACCTTAGTACAAGTCACAATGGGACCTTGCCATTAATGTAGGCATTCAAGAAGGTCGTCAGTGTTGAGCCTGGAGAGAAAATGCTGGACATCATGAGAAAGTATTTGAGCCAGAGAATCAGTGACTATGGTGCACTACAATGGTTCTAGCAATGGCTTGGCTAATGGCAACTCTAGGAGGATCCTGTTTCAAACTTGACAAATGTGAACATCCTTGGTTGTGCATAGGTGTGGATATATTGAGAACAGCACTGTTTAACTTTTAGATGAGTGCATGACATCTCAAGTGTCAACTCAGTGAATCTAAACAAGATCATCAAGGATTGGGAGGGTTATGAGACTTGATTACTGTTGGTGAAGAGGAAGGACATTGTATTGAACTTGTCAACTATGCCATTTGTGACCCCAGCACCCACATTCATGTCCTTGGCAGTGCTCCAATGACTGGGGAACTGCTAGAGATATTGATGAATTCCTGTCACCCTTTCACGCTATTTTCCATCCGCATGGAAAATTGGAACACATTACTGGAATTTTGGCAGAATATGTTTGAACATGTTTATGCAGGAGCCTGTACATTATCTCATTTTTATTTTATTTTCCAAAGCTAAAGGTGTCACAGACATCGACATCAATAAGCCTCTTGTTGCTATCAAAGAATACTGGTGTATCACTGGTTGCACCCCAACCTGGAAAGATCCTATCAATTTGACCTTCAAGATAGCCTTACCACCCAGTAATCTCAAAAATTTTGTCTTTAACCACTGAAAGGCAACAATCCTTACTTACATCCACATCTCCTTTGTGAGCATGAACAGCTGAGTCCTAAAGATCTTCACGATTGCTGGGTATTTGATGAGTACCCATGGATTAACCAGCATCCATATCTGACAGGTGAGCATCCATGGATGTCACAGTATCCGTGACACCCAGGTGTTGTGCAGATGGCAGGTATGGCTCTGGATGTGACAGGTACCCATCACAGGTACCTGTGCAACTGGAATACTCTCTTATCCCACCACCTTGCCCTCTCGTGGATCCTCCTAGTGTCCAGTAATGGCTCTCTCAGTCATTTCACCTCAGCCCTTGGTCCTAGAGCTCAACTTTTAACTCCCACATGTCCACAGACCATACTTCTTGCTCATAAGCTCAGATCAACATCTTGTCACAACAATTTCTCCTTCAGTTTTCACCCGTTTTTCTCATGGCTGGAAGCGTTGGAATGCCCTGGCATATGGCTTTGAAAAGATTTCCTACACAGTAAAATCGGCCACATCGTTGCAGAGTTATGAAGGGATCATTGTTTTGACAAAGGATGGAGAGCATATTCAAGCTATCTTGGGTTTGGATAGGTGCTTCCCTACATGCCTGGTACCATCTGAAAGCTCTATTTTGATACATTCCGACCCCCCCCCCCTTAGTGTCCCTTATTCATTACCATCTTACAGTGCTGCTCTCTTATCATTACTATCACTGTCCGATTTAGCCATCATCTTGTTTGGCCCATATCTTTGTCGCTTTTTGACCGTTTCCCTTGATTGTTGGAGCATTTGAAAGCCCTCTTCAATGCCTTTCAGACAACTCCAGCACATCCCCGTTTTGTTTCTCCTTGCTCCATTGGTGTCACCATAACTATAGGTCAGTCTCTCTCCTCATTCACTATGTAGGGCTAGTTACATGCATAGTGTAGTCTACTTAGTGAGAATGGCATGAGTATTATACAGGTACTTGCACAAATACCTGCAGGTACCTGTATGTATCTGGGTATGCAATTGTGAAGATCTCTACTGAGTCCTCTCCTGGGGAAAGGCCCTGTTCCTTCCCGCTGCATGGTCTCTTCTTTTGCCTACTCTCAAACTTTACTGCATCACATCACCATTGCACATACGGCCAACTGGCTGAGTGAGCTCTCTGATGAGGAGGCCATTTCATAGGAGAAGAAGACTGATGATTGACTGCTTTGGCAAGGCTGTATGATGGGATCCCTCTTGTTCATGACATGAAAGTTTTTTTTTTACACTGTATATGCATGACAGATTGGGCAAAGATAGGTAGTGTGATGATTTTGGTGCCACTGAGGTCAAGAGAGGAATGGGTGGGAAAGAACAAGTTGGTCTGGCAGGCGAGGTGTGGCCTGGTCATGCGTTCTCACTGCTTGGATGATCCTGCACAGTGTGATCCTGATGTTTGTGAGGACCTGGCCAGGTCATATGAGTTTATGAAGTGTCAGTCACTTCTGGATACTATGAAGGAATCTAGTAGGAGCCAGCTGTACATAATCTATGATCTCTTTGTTTTATTCATCTCACAGGGAGCATATGATTGACACACCAGGTGTTATACAGTGTGTATCTCATCCTTTCTTTGGCCACCCTCAACTCATCATTGGATTCAACACCTTTTGACCAGCAGGGTCTCATATTGAATACATATTGGGCTGCCTGACACTCAACCAAAGCACCATCACCAACAGCAATGGAAGTGTTATCCTTCACCAGCTCTCTCATTCTTCCTCCAAATGAGATAGTAAAGAAATGATGGCGCATTGCATTGATGTCATGGCTGATCTTGAATGGTATCATTGCAGGTGTGACAACAGGTTGGAGGACAGTGTGGAAATCAAACTGATCTCATGGCTGAGGACTACTTCCTTGGTGTCAAGTTAGTCCAATGAGCCTGCGAGGCCATCATGCACTGATACTACCACTCTGGTAAACTGTCCCTCTTGATATCATCCAAGTCCTGTATGGGTTGGACAGCAGGAAACAGACAAATGCTACAATGAAGGGCAAAGGTGCTGACCAGGGAGCTTAAGGAGGACCTAGCAAGACAGGCATGTATGCTGGAGATCTAGCTGTGAGTTGAATTTGAAAGAGTTGGTCATGGCAGGGCTGGCAAAGTGTGTAGAAGGAGAGGAGGAGGTTGTGAGCTTAGGTAATGAAGTTATGAAGAGGCCAACTATCAGACAGCTTTTTGGTGAGTGCTGTATATCTGTGCATGGCCAGATGATGGTGGATTAGCATTATTCTTTTTTTAGGTATGAGTGATGCTTTGACAGATTACTTAGTGGGAAGAATGTGGTCAAGTACTCCCATGATCATCAAGTGAGTGTAATTTCATATTTTTACATGTCACCAAGCTTAAACACTCAATTCACTCAGATATGTTCTACAGTGCATTGTCAGAGATATGTGATGTTGTTTATGTGTCAATGTAACCTCACTCTATGATAGGGCAAGACCACTAAGAGAGAGAGCACAGGGAATACAAGAAACAACATATATTGCAGAACAGAAAGGAGGAAATGTAGTTGACTATGAGGGAAGGGAGGAAAGGGAGAAGGTGGTGGTAAGAGGTAAGGAAGGGAACATAATGAACATGTCTATATATGTGAGTACATAATATGTAGTGAACTACAATGTGATCGGGATGATCTGATGAGTAAACATGTGTAGTAAGCAGCATGCTTACAGTCAACTACCTATTTATTGGCAACCCATCTAGGTGATGCCTTATCTATCATGGCAGGTGATTGAGAACCTTTGAGAACAAGTTAGTCCTTGGAGATGGGCAGGCATCTGAAGAGAGGTGAAGAGCAGGATCACAAATTTGGAAGTGTATATTTGAGTAAGTCTATCAGTACCAGATTTGGATGGGGTGAAGTAGTGGCCAGTGTGATATAGAACCTGTTTCCTCTTAACATGATAGATGAATGTATTACCTATAAAAGAAGAACAATATTAAGTGCAATGAGTATCATGATGAGCTGATTCTATGCATGAGAGGCCAGCAGCTCTTTCTCAGCTTGAATATATGTAACACATCCATAGTCATAATCAAAGGCCAGCAAGTACCATTCCATCACTCTGGAGGTCTGTGCACTTTTTTTTAGCAGGGTGCATGAGCACAAGATAATCATCACTTACCTCTGGTAAACTCATCAAATGGATTCTCAAAGATCTCCATGCAATGGAGATCAAAATACTTGCAAATATCTGCACCCTCGTGTGCAGGATCAAACCCACACATGGTGTTTATCTCAACAATTGTTGAAAGTGCTTTTTTTGGTATGCGGTGCTGGCATATGACAGCGTGCATCTCAACTTCTATTTCAAAAAGAGCCTCCACTTCTTTGACAGATATTTCATTGGATAGATCCAGGTCACAGAACCAATGAATGACAGGCCAGGAAGTTATGTTGGATTGTGAATCAAGATGGGGTTCACAGATTGTTAGTGAGAGAGCAAATGAATATTCACTGTCTGCCATAAATGTGTCCAGTAACTGGAAGGGGTTATAACATGGTGTTATTTTGAGGCAAAAATCCACATATTTGCACACTAGATAATTGATCAGTATATTTATGAGTTTCTCTGATGTGCTATACCAACCTGCAGCATATCCAGTGTTGTGTACCCTATGATCAATGTCTCTTAGGTTCTGAGAAGAGGACAATGACAGCCATGAAGCTTGTGCAAATAATGAGTACACTATCTGCTGTGATTGTGTATAATATTCAGGTGTCCAGAGGACCTGGGGGGATATCACAAGATAATGTTCTTGAAAGACAGGCAAGTAACAAATGGTAAATGATTTACTGAACAGGTGGAGTCAGCAGAGAGTACACAAATATTCACATTAAGCACACCTGCACATTGGAGACCACACTGAATCATTATTATCTTTCCATCCCACAGCCCATTCAATTGGCCCAACTGGTATTTTGCCAACTACTAAAGAGTTCTCTGACACCATTGGCTCTGTTGATGTAGATGCTATGCTCCCTGGGCCATAGGGGCATTGAAGTCCAGAGTATCTGATTATATCATTGTTGCCTATGAGATAAAGGATGTTGTAAATCTCTAGAAGATGGTTTTTCTCTGCTGAACTATGATGCATTAGCCAGTTCCACTTCCTGATGATAGAAGAGAAAAATGCATGTTGAGTCCTCTCAGGTGTTGAGAGTGACACTCCAGGACACACTTTACCATTCTGAAATATCTGCATCACATAGCAGCCGAGATGATATTGAAATGAGGGTTGTGTGACTATGATTCGGCCTTGTTCATTGATATATATGTCGCTGAGGTCTCCATCCTTCAAAGTAGTTGTTAGTTCATAGATGTATTCTTAAGGCATCACTTACAAACACACCATTGGCCCAACCTTGAGAAGATTTATGGTAAAGCCTACCAAGATAATCTGAGGTTGACTAATTTGACTATTCAAGACCAACATGCAAACAATCAGACACTGCAGCACCTCTAAATCATTGAACTATGGAAAGCATATAATTTAAGTGTGATAAACAGTATATTTTGGAGCAACACACCAATTGAAAATAGAAGTGAAGCAACTGAACTGCAGTCAATGACTTGCGATAGTTGTGGATTGAGGATCGTGTGGTACCTCCAGACAAGAATAAGCTCAGAAATATCAAATAAATCATGATAATTGTTACCATGAAATACAATTGCAGAAAAATCTGAATATCTGCATACACCATATATTTGGGCAATATGTGGGTGCCATCTATAAGGTTGCACAAGATGAATATTGTGTGAACAATATCAGAAAATGTTGCAGTCATACTCAAGATTTGTCAGTATATCAACATCTGTATGGAATTGCTAGAGGGCACCTAAGCATCAAGGATGAGACAGAGCTGGAAAACTCACTTTCAAGACATCTTCTCTGTTGCAGCCCTTGTGGGAATGATATATGCGAACAAGTTTAGGTTCACAACTGTTCTCAACTTGTGCCTTATATTCATCAAACATTGTGAATCTGTTCTGAATGTTATGGTGATGTGAAGGAGCAAGGTTTTCTTTCACATAGATCTCCCAGCGCCGGAGATCTCGAAACTGTAATAATACAATAATCAGTTGATAGGTCTCTCATATAAGAACATCAAAGTATACATGCTTTATCAGAATTCTGTTCCTTTGATGCTTGGACAACTGCAATAAGCTCATCAGCTTTCTGGCTCTGCGAGACACCCCATGTGTGTATCTCTTTACATATCCTGTCTGTGTTCTTGTCAGTATGCCTTTGTGACATCTTAATGACACTATTAAGAGTGTCTGTATTGGTCCTTAATCCATCTTGGATGTCTGAAATAAGGAGACCTGATTTGATGGCTATGTGAATCTATCGACCAGTCTGGGTAAACACATATTTGTAAAGGTCTTAAAACACACCAGAAAATCTTCCTTGATCATGTGTACATGTTCCTGATAACCCTTGATAGCATCGGAAACACTCTTTGTCTTCAAGAAACGTTTGATGCCACGGGACTTGCGCCGGGTGCTGTTCAATTCAAATGTCAAGTCCGTTAAGTATCTAAAAAGAAATGCTTCATTTAGCAAGGCTTCAGACCCTTTTGCACTTACTCACCTTCCAAGCTCTTCACAAACATCGCGAAAACGAAGAGCGCTACTCTCTCCGTGTTCTTTAACGGTATTCTGAACCATCTCAATTGTCTTCCCTATACTGTCCGCCAAATCTAGTAGATCCTCATTGTTCTTGCCGGCTTTCTGCGACGACAATCCAGGTTAACGACGATACAACACGTAGCGGGGGCTTTTCACATACTTCAATAGCCTCCAGCACTACTACAGCACATCCACAAAGGCCTTTGATGTACGGAAATGGCGCTAATTCGCCTGCGGCTGCGCCAAGCTTAGCTGCCTGAATCCAGGGTTCCAGATTAGATGTACGAGTCATGGTGAAAGGATATTCGTTGTCGAGAAAGCAAGAGAAAAGAGATAGGTACTCGGCTATGGTGCTGTGGAAGGATGGTGATGATAGTAAGAGGGCAAGCAAGGTTTACACTGGACGCCGATTTGAATGTCTTCGTTTTCTCACACGTATGATATATCATACAGCCGACCACAGCAGCATATACAGCATTGGCACTAATGTACTGATCGTGATGTCAAATATATTGGCGTGGGGGATGAAATCACCGCGCATCTATCAGCGAAGTCCTCGATACAGCGATTTCCCGAACGGCGAAGAATCACTTCGGAATCTTGAGTCAGGGACTTGAGCCTTACCCAAGTCGAATGAGGCCTAAGAATAATAGCGGTTGAATTGTGGACCCATTAATGTTTGCATAGTCTCTCTGCGGGAGTCAAATCCAACGTCCACAGAGATGAAGAAAGCGCGGAATCAGCGAGTTCTACAGCTTCATCAATGGTCGTAATCGCTGCAGGATACCCATCACACTGCGTGTCACAAGAACACAGCCTTGTACCCAGTTTAGCGCCAGTGAATACATGTGTATCACAGAATCGTCCCTCGTGAAATCTCCTACGAGGACCTGCGCTCCCTCTCCAATCGCCTCGGAACATACTCTGCCTAAGTTTGGGAAAACAAAACAGAGAGCTTAGCCGTTGGATCTCCAGCTTCCAGAGACTTGCAGAGTTCGCAGATCTTCTCTGTCAGAGCGTCAGATACACCCCACTGTACAAGGACTCTGCCATAGACATGCACACTTGGCCCCAGGAGACGAGGGCTCCGAATACGATATCTTTCGCCGCTGCGTCTATAACAGCGTCATTGAGAACCTGTGGAAGAATTCAGAGGAAAGCCGTATACACCGAAGGTGATATACGACTTACAATTGCAGGGGCTTTCCGCCAAACTCGAAGACGTAAGGTTTGGGATACTTTGCTCCTTCGCCCGCGATTATCCTTCCTACACGATCGGTACCCGTGAACTGCAAGGAATGAGCACGTTAATGCAAAGAAACCCAAGTTCAGCGACTGACATTGATCTTCCGCACAAGCCGATGTGCAGCAGTTAAAACAGGCGAATAATCCTTCGACATAGTGACTAGATCGAGAACCCCTACAAGCAGTCCGGCCTCTTGGAATAGTTTGATGATGATGAACTGGCTCCGCGGACTCGATTCTTAGCGGTATCGGTCTCTAGAGAGCACATCAATAGTCCTGTGGGGTTTGGGGTCCGAGCGACTCTGAGGCGTGTGAGGGTACGTTTGGTGGGCTGATAGTGTTATGCAGCGTCACGATCGGCTCGCAAGTGAACACGTAGACTACCGGCTGGGGGTGGTCCTACTACAGGTGGAGGGACCGGGATGGGGGGACATGGTGATGCTGGTGTCGTTGTCGACACCGACGGTGATGACAATGCCGTAGGAGGGAATGGACTTTGAAATCGTGGTCCCCAATGTTGAAATTGGAGGAAGCACGAGAGCAGGTGCGTGGGCAGCAGCGGCGGGTGTTTCATTGGTCGCGCCATTGTCGTGTCCATATGGTCAGCTTCACTCCCGCCGTTGACGCCGGGAAGCCAATCCTTATCCCGACTTCCCACTCATAGGCTTCTAGTCCATCGACCCGGTGTCACCCTCTCTACTCCACAAGCATGCACTGGTTTCTAACATGAACTGAAGTCCTACATCCCCCCTAGTATCATCATCGTCGTCTTGAGCATTCAAGTTGTCGTAACAATTGTGTTCGCGGTTTGTGAGCCTCCCGCAGCAAGACGAGAATCGATATCGAATCCACTGGCAGATATGACGCTCCAGAGTGCCATGCAGAGCAGTGATTTGGTCGTATCATGACCGAAAGAGTCTGTACTAGGGTCAGGATTTTTGTGCCGGCAAAGCAACAGAGACACGTACAATTGAGGCTGACGGGTATACCAAGCGAGGGTCGTGAATCCGATGTACGAGATGCGCGAGAGATAACGGAAAGCACCATAGTAGGGGGAATTGCCTCGAAGACTCTCAACTGTGAAATCGGGCCGGTACACTTTCTCTTCGGAGTTTGGAATTAGACCTTGCCACTTCCGCTTCTTGCCATATCCTCGACTTCGCCTGTGTATGCTGCCTCGCGGCCAACGTATCCCAAGGCTCTATTCGACCATACTCTCGCATACCACGAATCTGGCGTCGTTTCTACTCAACAATCGTCGTCTCCACCTCGCTACAAACCACGATGGGATCTTGCGTTGTGGATCTAGTAGGATGTGGAACAGGTGAATTATCTCTCCTTTCACTTGTGCTGCTTGACATAAGGTTACGGGACAGGCTGCGGTTGAACTCACCCCGTTCAAGAACGTTTCGAATTCGCCGACCCCAGTGCAGAGGATCCGTCCTTCCTCGCTCGTTCGGCTGTGGATCTCGTCATTGCAGTACAGGCAGCTCGTTGGGGAAGCTGTGGCCTGAGCTCAACCGCACAGTGGCTTTCTGGGTACACTCAGAGCTCGCGTATCCTTCTCTGACGCCTCTCATCACCGACTACTCCCAAGAAACGGACCCTGCAACGTCGCTTTGCCCAACATCCAGGGAAAACTATACTAGAGAACCGTCACCTTGATGTACCGGAGCCAGCTTATTAGCTTATTTCCGCTCGTGGAGCTCATTGCACACTATGAAGGGAAGGGATCGAGGTCTGGATCTGGAACGCACGACGAGAGGGTGCGGCGAAGGAGGGAAATAAGGTGGTGGTGAAGGAGTCGGGCGAGCTCATGGTAGAGTGGCTGATAGGCATGATGCTCGTCGAGAATGGGAAGAAATTTGGTGAGTCTTTTCTCATACTGACTGGACTGGCCAGTAAATACCCCTTCTGATAGTGCTGCGCGGGAGCTGGTATGCCCTCGTTCTTGGATTGTAACCATGACTTTGGAGTACTACGCAACGGTTTTTCATGCCCCGGAGCTGGGACAGAGAGAGCTAGGATCTCGTCGCTACTACTCCCCGAGCTAGTCCCGGTCAATTTCTATCACATTCTCTTCAACGGACACGATGGAGATAAACGATGCAGGGCGTGGCTGGGAACCCCGGAAAATGTATGTGATCTATTTCATGGTCTTTTCTTATATTCACACATGCCTAGTCATAGTCAATCTGGAGGGCTCGCATTTTATCTGCCAGATCATCGACTTTTCGCAGAGTGAGTCCAAACCCAAGCTGCGACGAGCAAGACCCTCAACGAGACGGTGGCTGAATACAAGCGCCGGCGCAAACAAGTTCCTCGTAGATTTGATAAGTGGTGGGTACGTTCACTTCTTTTTATTTCTTCAAACCTAAGCTATGGCATAGGTAGGAATACGTTGAGAAGAACTTCCAGCCGAGTATGCAGAGACCTCGAGGCGAGGGATTGTGATAGTAGATCCCGATGTTACTAATCGTATTGATACTCGACGACAAAAAAGTGATATACTTGGCAGCAAACGTAAAGAGCACCAAAACAACACTTCGGACAATGTGGGACGCGTGCCAAGGGGCGGAAGGACAAGCACGGCACAGACCCTGTCCATTTCGACAACAGCCCGCAGCCCCGAAGGTAAGCTCGCCCGCACGAACGGAATACCTCCTCCCGTGCCACGGATAGGCATCGTCTCCCGTTGAAATTATCCAACGGGCGACCCGTGCCTACCCTTTCGTCCCTAGCCAAAAACAAAAACGGAAAGCAAAGACCTGGGATGAGAAATGTTAGTATTCCGTCCAAAGAAGCACTGGAACGACATGAGGGCAGGCAGAACCGAGGCTGAGAAGAAGCTTACCGTCATGTCACTCGCGCAAACTTCAGACTCGGCCGCATACATCAGTCGGCGTCCCGTCAAAATCGTCCCGTTGATGTTTGCAAGCTATGAAGAAATGGTTAGGATGTGGCAAAGTACCAAGGAACAAATGAACTTACCAAAGCGGCATCCGCAAGACGTTGTTACGGACAAGGGCCCGGGGAAGACGACCGAATAAGCGTCCATCCAGAGGCGCGCGGGATGAAAATCCGTGCGGACTTTTGTGGCTGTGAACGGATGGTTAGTTTGGTGGAGGGTGTCTAAGGACATAGAACGCACCTGCCGTGCCCGTTTCATCCTGATGCACCTCGCCGTCCGTTCATCCCATATCTGCCTCGCTCCCCGGTCGCGATGCATACCACGGATCCAGACTTGAAGCTTGAAGCTTGAAGCTTAAATATAACTGCAGCAGTACTCGGCATCGAGACTGATGTGTCACGTCGGCGAAGGGATGGGCTTTGTCGACGGCATCGATTGAGGGGGTGCATAGAGTAGGAATGGTCGGGCAACTAAAGTCGATCTCTCCTCCCATGACCCGCCTCATCTTTGTCCGTCCTTCAACGCATTTCCTCTACTACTCGAGATACGTTGCCGCGCCGCAAACATTGGGTCTTGCCGGGGTAAGGCTAATTTGGATGGCGTAAGAACAGCTTGGAAGCGGGATATGGTGGAGGTTTCAGGGAGGGTGATCAAAGATCTAACAGAAAAGGTCAGCTTCGTTCATGAACTATCTGCTGACAACGTACCATTCCAATACGCGATCACTCCCAGCTAGATTGACGTCGGGATCCCAATGAATACGTGAAGTTGCTCACGGCGGAGCCTCGTCTCGGAAAATTTGAGCTTGGACTAGGCGGAATTTGGACGCTAGGGCGGGCCTCAAAGTTGGGAGAAAGTGCCAAAGAATGCAAGAATTTTTGGAGGAAAAAAGTACCGATATGCAGAGCCGAAAACTGTCAAAACGCGTCAGGACACGAAGAGATTTCCAGCAGCGGGACAGCCAGAACTTCGAGGTCCAGTTGCAGCGCATGCCTCCATGATTCGTCTTCGATTTGGAGAGCAAGCGTCAGTCACGATCATAAACACCTACGATCAGACGCAAAAACTCACAAACATCCTCAGAATCGATGGGACCCAGGGTCGACGTGTGGTGTTGCCCGCCACGGGGCTAGGATCCCAGAAAAAGCGAGCTTCAATTTTGAAGGGCGATAATCTGGACATTCCCGCGAACACGAAATCTAGGGTAGATGGGCAAAGGGCAAGCATTGAGGTGGAAAGACGCGCCTACCGAGAGGGGAGAATATGTATGTGGATTACAAACAATGGCACCACGACGCGACATCGCGTAAAACGAGGGAAATGGAGCAAGTGAAGGAGCCGCAAAAATCGAGCACGGTAGCAGAAGGAAAAGGGGGTGCCAAACACTGCCATTGCCAAACATTCCTTCTCATCCTACCACGTCCTCGATGAACCACGATGGGAGCTTACTGTGGATCTAGGATGCAGAACAGGTGAGTTGTTCCTTATTCCCTTACGCTGCTTGACTTAGGGATACAGATGAGGCTACTATGGAGCTTACCCCATTCAAGAAAGGTGTCGGTATCGAACTTGGGGAGAAAATGCTGGACGCCGCGAGAAAATATTCGGACGAAAGAATTCGTGACTCTGGTGTGTTACAGCGCTTTCAGCAATGGCTTGGCTGACGGCAATTCCAGAAGGATCTCATTTCGAATTCGACAACTCTAGTTGAGCATACGTTGAGAAGAACACCGTTCAGCTTCCAGACGAAATCGACTATATCGCGACCTCGGGCCTTATTGGGGCGTCAGTCCTGTCAATCTAATTAGGATCGTCAGCGAATGGGAGGGTCGCTAAGACTTGTTTACTATTGGTAAAGAGGAAGGCCATCAACTACGCCATCCGCTACCTCAAGTTGCAGAATGCGCACGTCTAGAAAGCCCTTGCGGATCAACTCTCTCTCTTTTACGGCGTCTCCTCATTGATATCAAGGCTTCTTCCTTTCCCAGCATGCCCTTTCACTCAGTGCCTCCTAGCTGTCCGTATTTCTTTCTTGACGCGTCGAGTAGGAGGAATAGCATCCGCCTGCATCCTTAACACGCGACGACGACATCTCTGGTCCCAGTTCTGAGTTTTGATCCAAAGACGAGTGCCCTACTCGACAACGATGGAAAGTCAGAACACCAACGTCGGCGAGGGAACAGGAAAAGGCATCAGAGCTTCCCTACAAAGTGAGTTCACTGTCGCGATTGCCCCGAGTGATGCTCTTTTTTCATCCCAATTCAGTCTCGGCACTCTTTCTGGAAGAAGCCCTGAACGACGCGACTTTGGTCCAAGACGACGCGTTGCTTATTTTCGTGATCTTCACTTTCAACTGTGTAGTCAGCGACTTGTAAGCATTCACTTGTTCGTTTGTCATATAAAAATACTGACCGGAAGTAAAAATATGGTGTTGGTGTTGGTAGCGGATCGGAACACGAAATAGCTCACCTGTTCTGCATTCTTCATATAATATATTTTTATTTGTATATTTAATAATATATTACGGTCCCGTAGCAGGTTCGACTTATGTAAATAGCACCCTGTAGTATGGACGTCGTTACGTTTCTTTTAAGGAGCCACGACGACTAATAATTAATAAACCCTCCTTCCTTCCTTCCTGGATCCACAGCAAGCTCCTATCGTGGATAGGAGGTGAATTCCTGAGAAGGAATGTTTGGCACCCCCTTTTCCTTCTGCCACCGTGCTCGATTTCTGCGGCTCCCTTCACTTGCTCCATTTCCCTCGTTTTACGCGATGTCGCGCCGTGGTACCATTATTTGCGATCCACGTATATATCTCCTTCTCGGTAGGCGGGTCTTTCCACCTCTATGCTTGCCATTTTGCCCATCTACCCCAGATTTCGTGTTCGCGGGAATGTCAAGATTATCGCCCTTCAAATTTTCAAAGCTCGATTACTCTGGGGTCCAAGCACTGTGGCGAGCGGCACCACACATCGACCCTGGGTCCCATCGATTCTGACGCTTGCTCTCCAAATCGAAGACGAATCATGGAGACATGCACTGCAACTGGACCTCGAAGTTCTGACTGTCCCGCTGCTGGAAATCTCTTCGTGTCCTGACGCGTTTCAACAGTCTTCAGCACTGCACATCGGTACATTTTTCCTCCAAATTTTCTTGACACTTTCTCCTAACTTTAAGGCCCGCCCTAGCGTTCAAATTCTGCCTAGTCCAAGCTCAAATTTTCTGAGACGAGGCTCCGCCGCGAGCGACATCACGTATTCATTGGGATCCCGACGTCAATCCAGCTGGGAGTGATCGTGTATTCAAATGGTACGTTGTCAGCAGATTGTTCATGAACGAAGTTGACCTTTTCTGCTAGATGTCTGATCACCCTCCCCTCAAAACCTCCACTATATCCCGCTTCCAAGCCATTCCCATGTCTTCCAAATTAGCCCTACCTCGGCAAGACCCAATGTTTGCGGCGCAGCGATGTATGGAATCCTGGCGAGCAAGGTGGATGAGCAATCGAGTAACGGAGGAAATGCGTTGAAGGACGGACAAAGACGAGGCGGGTCACGAGAGGAGAGATCTACTTTGATTACCCGACCATTCCTACTCCATGCGCCCCTCAATCGATGCCGTCGACAATGCCTATCCCTTCGCCGACGTGACACATCAGTCTCGATGCCGGGTACTGCTGCATTCAAGCTTCAAGTCTGGATCCGTGGTATGTATCGCGACCGGCGAGCAAGACAGACACGGGATGGATGGACGACGAGGTGCAGCAGGATGAGAATGAGCTGCGGAGGGCTCGGGCACGGTGGGTGAGTTCCACGTCCTCAGGCACCCTCCGCCAAACTAACCATCCATTCATATATATTCATAGGCGAAGAAGTGCGCGCATCTCTGGATGGATGCTTTTTCGGTCGTCTCCCCCGGGCCCTTGTCCATAACGTCTTGCGGATGCCGCTGTGGTACGTTCATTTGTCCCTTGGTACCCTGCCAGATCCTAACCATCTCTTCATAGCTTGTAAACCTCAAAACAGGACCATTTGAATGGACGGCGTCTGATGTATGCGGCCAAATCTGAAGTTTGCGCTGGTGATACGACGGTAAGCTTCTTCTCAGCCTCGATTCTGCCTGCTCTCATGTCCTTCCAGTGCTCCTTTGGACGGGATAGTAACATTCTTCATCTCAGATTTCTGCTTTTCGTTTTTGGCTGGGGACGATACGGCAGGTGCGGGTTGCCCGTTGGATGATTGCAATGCATGTCCGTGGCACGAAAGGGGAAAGCCCTCTTCCTGTTTGTGCAGGCAAGCTTATTGTACCTTCGGGGCGGTCGCGCTGTTGTCGATATTGACTCAGACCGACGCCTTTTTCAGGCACAAAGTTGGCTACGAGTGTTCGCCCTGCTTGTGTCTTCGAAAATCATGATACTAATAGTGAACGCGTATCTCAGAAGAAGCTCCCCCCTCAGTTCTCCAACGGAAGATTGCATCGATTCTTTGAAGCCCTTCCCTCCGACCGCCTAAAGCCCCTACCTCCGCCGCTGTCGTCGATGGTCATCCCATCCATCCCGCAGATCTGGCACGAGGTCATTGAACATGGTGTTGGTAAAGCGGGTCCATTAAACGGATGTGCAGTGGAACACCGGCAATCGCTGAAAGACTTTGTGTTGTGGGAATACAGGCAAAAGAGGAAGTTGCCGACGTGATCATCGACTTCCTTTTCTTTCTTATTCCTTCCTTCAAAGTTTTACTTCGCACCATCTATCTACTCGCTCACTGTATTCTCTGTTTGTAATTCTCATTTCTGTGGCCTTCATTCAAATGAAATCGCATAGTCATGCATTTCTTTTCACTCCGTCACCTCCTCCATCATTGTTCGACACCTTTAGCTAATACGCCTGACTTTGTACAATGCGGAGAATTTGGAATTGCACACTAGATGTGACACAATAGATATTAAATTTTCATGGAAGGTAATAAATACAAAATGCAAAGAAAAATATGGAGTGGAATGATGACGGCCCGACGGGAAACCAACTACATGTACTTTTCCACAAAGTAGTAGTGTCGTTAGGTGCGCGACGATGCTATCTAGCCATGCCGCGGCAGAAAAGAACCCTGGTGCACCGCGCGAGTAGAGGTATAGAAATAGAATGCATGCACTTGTGGGCGAGCTGTAGACGTTGACGTGCATCAAGTCGCGCTGAGGTCCTCGACACCAATATAGTTGCTGACACACCGGTCGAATCAGCCGCACGCGTGTAGGGACGAGTAGGGTTTCTTGGGTGAGGTCGTATCCATTATGTGTCTGCCCATCGGGAATAGGGATGGCTCGGTGCGTGACATTCCCGAGCCCAGTTCGTCATAGAAATTCGTCACTGCGTCTCCGCCAATGTCCCTACTGCTGCCATAGGTCGCAGACACGCTTCTACCCAAGTCCATATAGACGCTGATATATTGAAGTTCGGTCATCCGGAAGTGGCTGTAAAGGCAGAAAAGCTCGTAGATTCTGAAGCACGGGCTATATAAAAAGCGCGAGTTAAGGCTATGTTCGTTGAGCGGTAGCGTCGAGAGCCTTCGTTGTAAAAGGGGGGTGGTTCGTTTAAGCAGGATCGGTACATTTTGGGACAATCGGCATGAGATGACAAGAGCACTGCGTACAACCTAAATTCCATTTGAAAAACCAGGGGAAGATGAATATTCATTCACGTACTCAAGATGAAAAGATTTCCGACGAAAAGAACCAAGTGGGAGCAATATGGGGACGGCTGATATTCAGGCCATGAAGACACGTCGTGCAGTAGGTGCGTTGCATCCGTGACAGAAAACAGACGTCATCGAGGAATCCAATGTCGTAACCGAGAGTAGCGCCTAAGGGTCGAGAAGTGCCTGTTGATGATGACCACGCATCGTAGGGCCAAACGGGTGACAGGATTGTGTTCTCTACGTTGAAAATGAAGGATGCACGGAGGTAGGCAATATTGGGGTCCGGGGCGGATAGTAGCGGCCAATGCTGTCGGCGTCACGGTTGTCATCGTCTTGGCGTCGTCCGTTGTATCCACAGCAGAAGAATCGACGTCCATATATGCGTCGGAGTCGCGGTCATCGTTGGACATCGGTGGACCGTTCTTTATTCCGTTCCATCCTCATACCGTTCTACTCCATTGCCGCCCGTTGTCCTCCCCATCTGCCCTGTCGCCTTTCGCCGTCGTCCACCATGCCGAGCATGAAGTTCCCCAGCCTCTCGTCGTCGTTGTTGGCTGTTGTGGTTGCGATTGCGTTCCGGGTGTGCTCCGGATGCGAAATGGGGTCTGATTTGAAATCCTGAGTGCTATTGACGTGCCAGGACTGCACGCCCGACGGTGGCTGAGGCTGATGATCATGCAGGGGGTACAGGACAGGTCGCGGCGGGTATCAAGGTCGTCTCGCAGTAATGACGGGTGGAGCTGGGTTTAGTCAATGGTGTTCAGAAGCGGCCGTCATTTTGGGGTGGCGCATAGTGCTGCCTTGAAATATCAAAATCAATGTATTAGTAAATAGAGAAAGAAAGCATGGCGTACAGGCTATAGCCGTGAAAATGGGCAACGCTGACGGGAGAGACAGTGGTCGTAAAAGAGAAAAATTGCGACACAGCCACTCCATCGGTTGTACGGTCCGAGGTGGCTATCCTCCACTCCACTCCGTCTTCCTTGCTTATTTCTCGAGGAAAACACTTTGTCGCTACTGACATCTAGTCCTGGCGCAACGACCTCGAACTCGTAATCGATGGCTTTCCCTCGGAATTCTCTCACAGGTTCTCGTCAACAGTTATATAGACACCGCTGCGAAAGGTATCGTATCCGGGACCCTCGTCGACTCGGGCCAAGTCTGCATCTCCACCAGTCGAATCTTTGTGCAGTGGGGTATAACAAACGCTCTGACAACGGGTTATGTAAATCTCTGAAAGCTGGAGATCCACATACGGCCCGATAGCTAATATCTCTGCTTTAATTTCCCAACTTTCGGTAGAGAATGTCCTGAGTATGCTCCGCGACTCAAAGGCGATTGGAGAGGGAACGCAACTCCTCGTAGGTGATGTCTCGAAGGATAGATCTGTGATACACGTGTGTTCACTAGCGTTAAACCAGGTACGGAGCTGTGTTCTCGTGATGAATACCATACAGCTTTCAATTATAACCCTCGAGACCATTGATGGTGCTGTAGAACTCGCTGATATGTCCGATTACACGCTTCCTTCATCTGTCTGGACCACTGGACGTTGTATTTGTGTGCTCCAGATCGACTGGCACCTCGTATTCGAGCAGGTGGTGTCTAGAATTTTTTTTAGCTTGACGGTTGATGAATCTCAGCCTGAGGCTATGACAACGTTAAAGGGTCCACAATTCATTTGGAGTTATTCTTAGGCCTTATCGGATCGGTGAGCTGTTTACTCAGACATAACAACTCAAGTCCATTACTGACTTTTTCGAAGCGGTTCTTCGAGAGATGGCCGGTTCAGTATTGAAGACTTTACTGATAGACGCGCGGTAGTGTTCGATCCCCCACGCCGATATCCTCTAACATCATGACAGCTATATGATTAGCGCCAATGCTGTATATACTGCTTTACTCAGCTGGATGATATATCATTCGTGTGCGAAAACGAAGCCTGCCATAAAAGCGCCTAGTGAAAGGGTCTTTCTCGCTTCCTGCCCTCTTACCATCATCACCATCCTTCCACAGCACCCCAACCAAGTGCCCATATCTATTCTCTTGCTTTCTCGACAACGAATATCCCTCCTCCATGGCTCGCACATCTAATCTGGAAACCTGGATTAACGTGGCCAAGCTTGGCGTGGCCGCAGGCGAATTGGCCCCGTTTCCGTACATCAAAGGTCTTTGCGGGTGCTGTAGTGGTGCTAGAGATCATTGAAGTATGTGACAAGCCTCCGCTTCACGCTGCATTGTCTTTAACCAGGGCTTGCAGAAAGCTGGCAAAAATAACGAGGATCTACTAGATTTGGCAGACAGTATAGGGAAGACGATCGAGATGGTTCAAAATACCGTTAAAGAACACGGAGAAAGTAGCGCACTTCGTTTCCGAGATGTTTGCGCAGAGCTTGAAGTGTGAGTGAGCGCAAACAGGTTCTAAATCCTTCTTTACGATGCATCTTTTAGACACTTGATGGACTTGATTGCTAAATCAAACAGCACCCGGCGCACGGCCCGGCGGGGGATCAGGCGCCTCTTGAAAGCAAAGAGTACAAGTGGATTTACTGGACTTTACTAGGTGTACACCGATGTAAACCGGTTTAAACGGATGTACATCCGTGTGGAGCCGTGTACAGTCGTGTACACCGATGAAATCCCGTGCAAACCCGGGTGCGCCACACGGAGACGTCCTGCCCTAGTGATTACGCGATCGTGTAGAGCCGTGTCAGCACCGTGACAAACCTGTCAACTCTACACGCGTCCACACTGTACTACACGCTCGCCACCCCGACGAACCACACGCAACCACATGCATTTTCACGCGACCGTCACACAATGTCACACTGGTCAATGGCCATCAAAATCAAGGGGGTACCAATATGAAAAAAAAAGACATGGGGTCGATTAAAAAATTTCATGCGCCAGTGCTGGACCTACCTACCTCCACGTGACCACTATGATGTCATCTTACCTATTTTGGGCATCTTCCGCCGCAATTTTCCATATACCTCACCAGAAATGGCTGTTTTATGTATGCTATAAAGCATTTTGAGTACAATTTGTATGCTGTTATGTCCAGATCGCAAAATCACTTCAATGGGAGGTCTGACGTCATCATGTCAGCAAGCAGGGTCATTTGGCAACATTCGCCAACCTCATTGATTGTCTGTCTACACGGCTAGATGTGATGTCCCAAGGTAAGTTCTATATTGATAAGTATATTTTGTATCATAAATGATTAATAGATTGTGCTAAAAGTCCGATTTTAGGCCCCTAAAAAGGTGGTCAACTTTTTTTTTTGGGCCTGACAGCCCAACCTACCTACCTACCCGGTGTGCCAGGCTGACATTCCAGCACCCCCTTGATCAAAATACGCTCCGGTCTTGCTCCGATCCCAATTCCTATTACAATCTGACTTCAATGACAACCATGATGATGCCGTCAACCGTAAACTCGTCCTTTCTCTCATGATGATCTCGTCTTTTTCCAACATTTTTTTTTGACTCAGTCACTTAGGAGTCAGTGACATCGAGTGATGACCTCGATAACTCAAGTTCAGTATGGTAAGTCACATCTGTGGCCATGGAGGGAGGTCATCGGGGGGTGCAGGAAGATCGTCTGTAGCGGTGGAGGGCAGCTATCTTTTTGGAGGGAGGGTGAGCATCCGGCGAGCAAGACCATGAGCCCTCAGGATGTGAGTAACCTGTTGTACTTGTCAAGAATATACTGACTGTTGGTGGGGCCAGTTTTGACCCAAGGCGATGTATGAACTTCCGGCAAGCATGGACATGACAATTGTAAGTTATCATTGAATCTATTCTGACTTTGAATTTATTGGCATCAAAGTCAGGCCAAAATTCCCTGGGATTCAAGTGTTGTTTGGTAAGTACTATCTCGTGTTCCTCAATTGTGTACTGACTATTTGCTGTAGGAGTTTTAGCCAGAGACGACATAACCAAAGTCCAGGGAGTGAGATCAATGGCCCTATGACCTGTAAATTTGTATTTCATTCATTCTGGCATCGAACTTACTAACAATTTTGACCAGAACTCGCAAGATTTTCACTTTTCTGAGACGACAGATCGACGTCTGGCAAGGTAGATGAAGAACCTGACAGGCTGTAAGTTGACATGCAAATGGTTATCAACTTGAATTTACCAAAAGTCTGGGCAGGAAATTATATTATCTTTGGCCTGAGATGATGGATCGACGTCCGGCATGCAATACTGAGAGCTAGACATGCTGTAAGTTGAGATTTAAATAAATTCAATCCTGTCTTTACTAACAATTTCTAAGATTCAAAAGACGCGAGTTGATTAGACTGGGAATGGCCCGAGACCACGTCAGGCGAGGCGAGCAAGATGAAAACCTGGCATGTCAGTTTTATATGGTTGTACCTCAAATTTACTGATTTTTCCGTGTAAAGGCAACTTGGAATTTCATGTCATGTCACCAAATTCTCGCGAAGGAACGGCAGACCATGCTACTCATGCATGGAAATGGCTCAGAAACATTGCAGAGGTGCGAAGGGGTTTAAGAGTGGAAAGCAGGCACATGCATGGGAGAGAAGCTTTATGAGTCAATTTTGTCGTGTTTTATCAAACTTGCAGGCATGCCAAATGTATGAAGTTTGTTGCATATTCTTGAGGACTCCTGCACGTGAGAGTGTCTGATGAGCAAAACAACTCATTAGAATGCAAACAAATACATGAGGAAAAGAAAGAGTTCTGAAAATCGGACAAGCAATGAGAAGGACTGGATGAGTTACCTGTTGAATAGCAGACTTAGATCTCCCAATATTGCACGCAAACAAGGACCTGAGCATCGTAGGTGTGTAGGAGGAGGATCGCTCAGCTGTACTAAAATGATGCCAACTCAACCCGCATCTGACTACAGATGCGCCTTCCGGAAATCATCCGAGTCTCTTAAATCAACAACTCGCTGTCTATCTCAGAGACGTGACGACCACCTGTGCATAGCCACAGAGGGCCATCTCTCTCGTCCCCAAGCTCAAGATCTCTTCCTCCCCGCTGACACCCTGCTCGCTGAAAGATGATTCATCGTCTCATGTCAAAAATCGGTGATCCATGTGTATCCACATTTCCTGTTTGCATTTCCCTATCCATGGCTCCATGTTCGGTAAGGTCTTCATGACTACATTATTGAAGGACTGTAATGAAGAGAATGTTGTGGGACACAGAATGGAAAGGAAGCAGAGATGGGAGGGGATGGCCGAGGCAGGAAACGTCCTTCTCCCTGACATCGACACCTTGCTTGCCAGAAGACAATGCGTCGTCTTTGGCCAAAACCCATCCCATCTGCCTATGCCGTCAAAACAAAAGTCCTGATCCACAGTCAGCTGACTCAACCCTGTCCCTGGTTTCCATGCTAGTATCCTCCCTCAAAGCCTGGTAGCTGACTCAAGCCATTGTTCGTAACTCGTCGTGAGATCTGGAAAGGGAATGGTGTCCTCAACACTGTCGCGCACATCACTGTATAGTGTAGGGTACCGGGGATGGTGGTAGCCGGCCTGCGGGGATGTGGATGTGATGGGTGGATGGAGAGGGAGGGAGGTCATGGTTGCATGTCCGTGCACTCGACACAGATGACATCCCGTTACCATGTGGTTCCAACATCCGCACAACCCCTCACGCATCCTCTCAGGATGTCCTTTTCAATGCTTCCACACAAAAAGAAAACCACAATCTGGCATGGGGATAAAGTGTTGTTGGGGGTGGAAGGACCTAGCTGCGAAGGGATAGATGATACACAAGGTGGAGGATGCTCAAAGATGTATTCACTGAGTACCCTGCATGTATCTCAGGCAAGTCGACGTGCTATGTGTGTCTTGTCTCATCGTTCCATGTTGTAACTTTTGCAAATGATAAATGCTTTCCTAGATATGGGACACCGCTCGCTGCAGGGCATTGACCTCGGAAAAATGGCCTTGCAAATGCAATAAATCTTGATGTATCGAGAATGGCTGAAAATTGCATAAAATCAGTCAAAATAAGCGGAAGACAGACAGATAAAGCTTACCAAGTGAAATGAGAACAATTCAAAATCCTATATAAAAGTCTCTCCAACAATTTGAGTCGTAGTAGCTGCCCGTTATAGGTGAGATGAAAGGGAAGGAAGAAGGGCAAAGCAAATGTATACCTTGACAGCCATGCCTTCGGCAAACAGTCCCAATGTCCATCTTTGATTTGCATCTTCATAAATCGCATACTATGCCCTACCATCCCTCACAACAGCGACGAGGGATGGTGGATAGCATACAGGTATGCGTGGATGAATATGTGGGCGGGCAGCGGAGGAGCATAGGGATGGCAGAAGATGGGGGTAACTGGGAGGCATGTATCATTCATTACGAGCCTTATACTTATACCGTGCAGGGGCTCAGGACTCAGGAGTGTGCTCGCCAACGAGAAGGACAGATGGAGGGAAGGCGGTGGCATTAATTACAGTAGCAAGGAAGACCATGATGAGATTGGACTGTACTCAAGCACAAAAAGAGGTGAGTCCTTGACCGTCCAGTAAATCCGCAAGCTAAAATACCTTCTCTCCCAGGAATCTTCCCTTCTGCTCACATGTTTAACACTAAAAATTGAGGCGACTTTCGCATTGATGGCAGTTCTAGGCTGAAGGGTACAGACGCGAGGATATTTGAAGGAGAGGATCTGTCCACTTGCGAAGGTCCTATCACCAATCTGGGCATCGTGCTCACCAATCTTTGCTGAATAATTCCGCCCTATACCTTACGTTCAGTCCGCTACACTGTGAGGAGGGACGACGAATCAGAGTCGTGCTGATTGATTATGGAGGGGAAGTCAACTGGGTCCTGTCTGCTCGACTTTCGGGTTTGAGTTTCTCCACGTGAATACCAACTCAAGAACGAGTCTTTGGACAACATTGGGCGAAGGATAGAGGATTTGGGGATAATTCAAAGACGAACGACGCCATCAAGACGGGAGATATACTGGTGCTGCAGGCCACGTAAAAGCCAGTGGATACACAGATAATTGTAGCTAGGCACATTCACAATCCAAGTGCAAACCGACCACATTCAATATTTCCAAAGCTCAGTGTCAGGCCGTTTGTGAGCTCGAACGACTGCCTGAATATCACATACTGCTGCGTCGTATATGATGATCGTGTAAAATAGCGATGGCACCACGTCGTCGTCGCTGCTGCTTGCGATTGGCTAGGCTTAAAATGGATGGTTGCTTGTCAGGGAGTCGGTGAACTAGAAGGATGTGAAGTGCTTGGCCACCATAGCAGCCAGGTTTTTGTACTGTGAGGTTGGAATTTGAGATTGAGGTTTGTCCCACACAGATATAGGTCATCCCCTCCAAAGATAAGGTGGGTGTCTGGAATGTCAACTCTGATTACCGCAAAGGCAGGGACCCTGACACCGCGGCACGCTCCGAAAAGCCCAATGCTGACAAGGCGTGACAATTTGACACGGATGTACACGCGTTTACACGGGTGTACACCCCGCTCGTCTGCACTCGATTCCACGGGAAGATGGATGTAATCCAGTGCGGACAAGTGTGGTAGACACTGGTTTGACATTGGTTTTACATGGGTCTTCATGACTTTTGTCAGTGCAGAGACACCATGTACATGGGTGTACATCCGTGTACACGCATGTACACGGTAATACACCGGTGTACACGCGTTCACCGGCATCTACACGGGTCTACACGGAAAACTGGGGGTTTAGTCCAGTATTTCCTGGTGTAAAAGAGCGTTTCCGATGCTATCAAGGGATACCAGGAACGCGTGCGGGTGATCAAGGAAGATTTTCTAGTGCGTTTTGAGACCTTTACCAATTTATTTATGTACTTACACGAGTTGGTTGATAGATTCACACGGCCATTGACTCGCGACTCGTTATTTCAGACATCAAAGATGGATTAAAGACCAGTACGGAAGCTCTTACTAATGTCATCGAGACATCGAAAATGCATACAATATCTGATATCAGCAAGAACACAGACAGGATATGCAAAGAGATACACACATGGGGTGTCTTGCAGAGCCAGAAAGCCGACAAGCTTAGTGCAGATGTCCAAACATTGAAGGAAGGGGGTTCTGATAAAGTATTTATACTTTGCTCTTTCTATATGAGGAACCTCCCAACTGATTGGTGCATTTAAATTAGAGATCTTCACGAGTGCATACTTGAGTGCACTCGCACTCAAGAACATGAGTACTTGAGTATTAAAACACACTCTCACCATCTGCAGACATATCCGCCGTGGTATGAGTAACTCATACCATGAGATGAGTACTGTATAATTACGACCAAGTGTTCATGGCATATTATGTGTTACACCTAGTGTTCAGTTCACAAAGTGTTCATTCAGGGTCCAGCTGCTATATCTAGGTTCATATTGGCTGTGCAGCGGCAGAAAAATTACCATATTCATCGTGCACTGGCAAATCGGAGCCTCCGTTACCTATTGCATTTTTCAAAAGTGTTCAGTTCACAGGCCACCATTATGCATTACTGAACACTTGGTTGTAATTATACAGTACTTGCTGCAGGCACGAGTATCTATGACATTCGGATGTCCACAAGTACTCGAGAATACTTATGCAAGTACTTGCTATACTGTATACAGTCAACTCTGAAATAATCCACAGCTGTATTAACCCATACTCTGCTGTAACCCATAGGTTTTGGTGTTGACCAACATTGTTCACAGGGAAAATGAGCTCATAGCCCATAACCCATAGCTCATTCTGCAAAATCCCTCTGTATTCCCCCATAATTATATACAATTAATGGTCAAATGGCTCAGTTGGTAAGGGTTCTGGTGTGGTGATAGGTGGTTTTGGGTTTGATTCTTGTAAAGATATATATTTTTTTCATCAAAATAGTCCTGGCCTGAGATTGCCATCGTATTTTGAGTGGGATATTTGAATGAAGACAAAGCTGTGCAGGCATGTGATGTTGATGCCAATGAATGTATGGTTCCATTTACCTCTTGTAACTCTTCATAAATAGGCCCTTACAGCTGATAAGAGTATATTGGCTGCCCAGATGACTCATTTGTTCATCTGATTGAAGGTATTCAGGTGTTTTCAATCAGAAAGCAGGTATGGAAGAGGCTCATAAGCTGAGATCCTATAATGCCCTCTGCCAGAACCCATACTCTGTAGTAACCCATAGCCCAGAGTGCTGACTGAGAGGTATAGGTTAGGAGTCCGAGTTTATGAGGATTTGTTCTTTTTTGGGTTTAAAGATGGAGATTTACACAAGTCTAATTGGTGAGAGCTCTCATGATTATGGTGCAGGTATAGAGACAAAAATACCTTTTATACCAGATTCACCCCAAATTAAGGCAAAAACTGCTCATTACCTGGTAATCCTCAGTAATCAGCAGTAATCAGCGGGAATTCACAGAAATTCATAGGAATCCATGGGAATTCATGGTAATCTGCAGTAATCACTGGTAATCAGAGGTAATGACCTGCATTTTTTCATCTAAATTTTGCTTCACCATGTTACCACCCATTACTGCCCTGCTAACGAATTCATCATCTCACTAAACAGGTGATTTCACCTTGTTCTCAGGGTCTTCACTCAGCATCTACAGCATCGCATACACCCTAAAGGGCATAAATACTATAAACGGGATAACATCATACCCTGCAAGGACACCTCCCTTTCTACTTACGATTGACCAGCTGTCCTCAGACTTGACTTGCCCAGGACAGCTATTCATGAAAGCAAGACCCTGCCCTCATTACCTTCCTCTGCACAACCCATGCCAAATCACATCCACTGTTAGACTCTCAAACCCAGGCATCTGCATCCACTCCACCCACTCACAAAGATGTCTCTCCCTCCAACTCTCAGGCTTTATCCTCCCTGTGCATCTCTCAAACCTGCCTCACACTCCCTGGGCATGCCTGTCTCTCATAAACTCAATGTGCACTCTCCACATGCATGCCTGGTTTCCACCTCTCTCATTAAACCCTCTGCAGGTATCAACTGTGTGGGCTGCCATCATTGCTCGCAACATGAAATTTCAAGTCTTGAATGAATGGAAGTTAGGACCAGAATTACAAAATACATATATATGAATGCAGCACTTACAATGCATCATTCGCTTGCTGGTGGTTTATCAGACCCATCTTTCCGCTAGAACTTGAAAATTGTCTGCTCAATATGTCAACAAATATTCCAGTTATAAATCCCCTTGTGCTCTTCAACTCGCTTGCCAGACCTTGATATATCATCTCAGGCTAAAACTGCTCATCCAAATTGTCAGTACATCGTTCAGACACATAAAATAGTACTCACCCAAGCCACTGTTGGCTCCACAAGGCCCCAATCTTGAGAAAATCAGACCTGACTTTGAACCCAGGTGAAAATTAGTCTAAATGGTAACTTACATTCCTCAAGCTCTTGCTCGGTCTTGGTAAGACTGGTCTTTTGCTATGCTATGCAATGACGACAATGCACTGATCAGAAAGTGAATAAGTACAAGGTATGAAATAGTTACAAGTAAAGCATACAGTCCTCAACCTCCTGCTCGCTGGTCATCCATAAGTCATCTCAGGACCAAGCTCGGTCTCTGTGACTTGGCAGGAGCATGTTCTTGCCATCCACAATGTCAGGGTCTTGAGAATTATCTGGCCACAATGTCAGTAAATACCAAGTGAAGATGGCATAATTCTAAGTTAACTTACAATCCTCTATGTCACATCTTGTTCACCAGATGTTCATATGTTGTCTCATGGCTGAATTGGTTCCACAAAGTTCAGCTTCGACTTTCAACAGCCAAATTAGTATAGGACAATGATAGTAACCTTGCTAATACTCACCTCTCATGCTCTCAAAATACCCTTGCTCGCCGGACGACGATACATCATCTCAGGACCAAACCAGATGCAAAACAAGTCAGTATATCAATCAGATGCATGAAATAGTACTTACTAGAGCAGGCATTGGCTCCGCAAGGCTGAGATCTTGGGAGAAGTTGACTTGACTTGGAACCAAAGTGTCAGTTATTCTGAGGTCCACACAGATTAGATGATCACTTACAATCTTCAGCCTCTTGCTTACCAGATGTCCATACAGTGTCTTGTGACAAAATTCAGTCTTGAACATTCTCGTGCTCTGCAACATCAAGGTCTCGAGACATCCATGCTCCAAATGTTCATAAATACCCTGTGAGAATAGATTGTTATCTTGCAATCCTCAATGTCTTGCTCACCAGATGTCCATATGTTGTCTCAGTGCCAAACTGGTTGCACAATGTCCAATCTCGTGAAGCTTCCCGTTTGAACCTACAATTCAGTGAGTGGAATTATAATAACCTCTATCCTAACTCATGTATCAGGCTCTCAAAATACACACGCATGCTCGCTGGATGCCGATTCATAGTCTCAGCCCAAAATCCCTGTCCAAAAGACAGTCAGCACATCATTGAGGAAATATGAGAGAATACTGACTTACAGTGCTGTATCTAGTGAGCTTTGGCTCGACTCTGTAAGCTGTAAGACTTGGATTCCATGATCTTTGACCTATTGAAAGTGAGAAACAAGCACACAAAGCTAAGCTAACCTTGAGCATACCTGAAGCCTGCTCGCTGGACAGCGATACATCCTCTTGGGCCAATCCTGCACCCTGCAATGTGTCATTTGATGATGCAGACAACTGCCTCCCCTCCCGGCATCTTGTGGCAAGTCTTGAAGCTTTGCATTCACAATTAAAACACGTCGGCCTGAAGAGAAATGTCAGCTACAGATGATAGAGTTTTGAACACATACCATACTTGATAACAGGAACACTCTGTAATGAGGAATGAAGGGCTCCACCCCAACTTGTTGATGAGGCTATTGAGCTTTCCACACAATAATCAGCAAGCCGATGGCTATTATCAGGATTGCCTAAAACACCCCCCTTGTGTTGCTCCTCTGCATAGATTTTGTTCTCGACATCACATCCCTTATTTCCACTGAGATAAAACAAACATTTCTATCCAGAACAACATTACACATGAGTGCCTGCAATACAACACCGCAGAGGCATTGGATGTATGCCGTTCATTAAGGTACATGGAATCTTCTTTCCAAAGAATCCATTCTAGCAACGAAACTGATATATATTATTCTTGATCACCAAGGTAGGGTTCATGTTTTGCATGCCTTGACAGGCAGCTAACACTCTGACTAGATGCGGATCGGCCATCTTTTTGGTGAAGGAAATGGTGCTCAGATTGTTTTACCAACAATGGGGCATGCATCTTTGTAAGCAGAGATGATGCCACCAGAGGGAAGGAAAGGCAAGGGGCATATGCAACTGGAGAGAGGGAGTCAATAAAGGGAAGGCCATTCATTGAACACAAATAATATCACACATACCAGAAATCCCTGTGAACTGAGCCAACCCTGATAGAATAACAGATTAGTAGCTAGCACTGAGACAATGTGAAGATGTGTTTACTCCTGAATCATTAGAGCTACCCTAGTGAGAGTCAAAGCTCCCTAGCGTGTCCATACACAAGTATTTACCATACACATTTGATCAGGCCACCAGTGTCTCTCTTGCCATTGCCCTCTTTACCTCCCACCAACACCACACCTCACTTGACTACACCTTCTCTCATTCCCCATGTCCACTGTATCTTCTGGCATAAACCTCCTCCTTCATCCCTATCCCTACTAATCCTTCCAGTCACAATTTATGCCTCCACTGAACAAGAGCCCAACAATGGCATCACAGCACCATCCTCCCCAGCCTCCTTGTACGAAATCTAGCCCTTTTCTACCCTCCATCTCTCTAACACTCCTTTCCAGCATTGAGTCATTGTCCGATGGCCCAGTATTTGAGGTGACCATGACAGAAGATGCAACAATGATGTCAACAGAGACTTGTAACTCTGCTGTCCTTACCATTGCTACCATCCGCAGGCACATCAGGATTCGCACGTATATTGACAGTAACAGCCAAATCCATAGAATCAAGGCAGTGTCATCGTGGGCCCACTCACTGTCTCGCTCGGGTACTGCTTCAGACATCATTTGCAGCTATTTGTCGATGTTGTCGATAATGAGGATGGTAGCATGTGAGTGGTTCTGGAGGAAATATGTGCATCAGTAGGAGCATTGAGTATTATCTATCGTTTCCAGGCCACCACTCACACTGGTACATCCTTTCAATTGCTCGACCCAAACTACTCACTGACCCTCAACGAAGCCTAGGCCACAGAAGTGCTTAATATCAAGCTCCCATTTATATATCTTCATCAATTCCATTGATTTGTGTCCCCTCCTGTACTATATCTGTTAATAAACCCCGAATCCCCGGTTTAAATCATCTGTGTTAAATGAAATAGCTGCGGGACCCACCCAACCCCCCAAGTGCCCACTCACACAGCCACCATGTGGAACAAGACTGTGCCTCCAATGATATATACCCCTTTGAATGGGTGCTTACCTCCATGCTTTTTCTTCCAAATTTCACCAAGTTCTCTTGCATCCTGCCCAGAGCCGTCCTCTGCCAAAACACCCTTGTCCCACACCTTTTGCAACTGCTCGATCTTGCATCCGGCATCCACAAACTGCTTCTGTCGACAAGCTAACATGCATCTGAGTTGTGAAATTCACTTCTGTGACCATCCCTTCATCTAGCTAAGGCCTGCCAAATTGTCTCTCCCTCCACCAAAAGGTGAGGGCACCTGACCATCCCCCATCCTCACATGCTATTAAAAGAACAGCCTTGGGTGTATATCTGAGGCTCAAACAGATGGATATAACCACAGGCTTGGATGCTGAAAATCGTGGTTATAACCTCCAGACCCATTTTATTCCTTGCTCTGGGAAATTTTTTGCTTTTTTTCAGCATTATCCATGGGGTTCATATGTCAAAACTCCAAAGTAAGGAGTGTGCTCTCATTTATACACAAAGTTATGCTATGTGCATGGATTATGCACTAGTAAAAATAACCCCCATAGATGATTGGTGATCCTACTATTTTTTTGGTCCAGGAATCTGAATCTGATAGTCCCCAGGCCATAGGATGACCAGAACATTGAAATCTGGGGGGTGCTTCTTCTCATTTTCAGAAAGATCTCCTTATATCTCTGCCAATACATTTCGGATCATCCTAATCTTTTGTACACACTATTATACAATATATATCATGTATTCTATACCAGAATTACCTTCCCCAACATTCAGAAATGTGAGCTATATGGCATTTCAGAGATTTTCACTATGACACTTTTCTGAATGTATTCTGAAGGTCTGTATTGTGCTCTTGGGGTGTTTTGGGGGTTTTCAAGGTCAAGAAATCCATTGGCAACAACTCCGAAGTTTTCCGAGGCTCACAAATGTGAGTTTTTCTATGTGCTCCTCCTAAACTGTTATATCATTATTTCCATTGTTCCTGAGACCCCATAAATGTAACCTAGAGTTGTTTGGGGCTTTTCAAGGTCGAGGAATTGATTGGGGATGTCCCTAGACCGATGCAATGGCTGGAAAACACAATAAACCATATTTTGCCCCCAATCCCCTATTTTTCATCACATTCTGGTGGTTATATATAACATATGAAGATGTATTCTAGGGTTTTCATAGTGTAGAAATCGATTGGTAACATCCCCGGAGCGATCCAATGTACGCAGCACCATAAAAAGCCAATTTTACCGATTATGCCTAGTCATAAAATGTGCTACATGTACTGTAGAGGGGCCATTTGGGGTTTTCAAGGTCAGGGAATTCATTGGTCAAGTTTTCGAAGCAATCCGATGCACGTAGCACCCCCAAAATATGAATTTTCGGTGATTTTCTGTTATTTTTCACTATTTTACCCTTTTTACCCCCTCCCCAGGGCCCCCATACCTCACCAGAGGGCTCGCTTTTATGTTATTTATGTTTAGGCATATACTAGTACCATCCCTTGGGCCATCCAGTACCCAGAAACCACCCAAAATGCGAATTTTCTGCCTATTTTCGCTATTCTTCACTATTTTACCCTTTTTAACCACTTCCCAGGACCCCCATATCTCACCAGAGGGTTCGCTTTTATGTTATTTACATATATGCATATACTAGTACCATCCCCTGGCCCATCCAGTACCCAGAAACCACCCCAATCCCAGATTTGTCCAAAAATGGCCTGATATTGATGGCTGATCTCATCAATTGGCTGCACTGCCACACTACATCCAGTCTCCCATGGCTGAATCCAGCCTCCAGGCACTCAGGAGGGGCGGGGTCAGCTTACTAACCTATAATATATTTTTAGAAGACCTTAAATATCTAATTTCGGCCCAAAACAGTGAGCAGGAGGGCGGAAATAAGGCCCACAAATATTCTAGAGGCATTTGGAGCAACATTCTCAAAAAGGAAAAAATGCGCAACAATGGGAGGGAGAGTGGGGGACCCTGACAGTGAGCAGAAAGGAGGGTGGCAGTGCAACAGCCATCAAAGAGAAAGGTGTGACAATGTCCTACTCTAGTCACAGTGACAGAAATGCTTTATTTAGGTGACCTGTCAATTGACAGTCTGGATATATCACAGAATCTGTCAATTGACAGGTTTGATACATGATTATAGCTGCTAAGGCTGGAGCAGCTTTGGTGCCTACCGGTCGCATTTGAGGGTGATGAAGATGTGAATGAAGGCAGGGAGACTGAGGTTGAGATGGCAGCGCCGGAGCTGGATCCTAGGGGAAAGCCCACTGCCAAATGTAGCATCGTTTTGGTGAGTCTGTCAATGTTAATGGGTTCCATGGCATGATAGCTCACTTTCATCCCCAAGGATTGGCTGCTTCTAGAATGGCTTGGCTACGACGGCCATGCTAGATATTGTGACAAGTACCTGCAGGAGCTCTTGAGGCTGGAAGAATGTGGAGACTCCGATGCCGTGAGAGTGTGTCCCAGCTGTGCCTCCCTTCCAGACGATAAGAGAATGTGGAGTGTCATGCCAGAATACGGCTGTCGCGAGTGTTCGGGGGGGATTCTGGAGTGTCGACGCTGTGTCATAGAGCGCCACATACACCTACCTCTGCACATTCCCAAGGTCAGTTCACCCTCTACATTGGGCCACATTCAAGCTGACATTTTGATTGAGAAATGGAATGGCAAGTATTTCGAGGACATTACACTCAAATCCCTGGGCCTTCAAGTCCAACTGGGACATTGAAACATGCATTGTGTTAATCCTATGCCTGGTGCAGAGGATTTCACTGTTCTCCACGTGAATGGCATCCACAAAGTCGCTGTGAACTTTTGTGGGTGCGAGCATCGGGTCGCTACATGCCTACAGATGCTTCAATTTTGATGGTTCCCAGCAACTGTGCATAATCCTCGATCTTGCGCCACGTTCTTGCTCCTGGAGACATTTCACGCACATACACTGGCAGGCAAGGTTTCCGTCTTCGAGTATTATCGTGGTCTACTGCATCTTACCGACAATACGGAAATGAACCTACCTAAGATTCATGGACCGTTTGTTATCACCTAGAAAATGCTGATGTATTGCTATCCAGAGTCGATATCGCTCTCTACTTCGACTGGTTCATCAATGGGCTGACCTGAAAATGTCCAAATGAGCAGGCTGGGGCCATGTGAGGGATGGTGTGTCGAGCACGCCAGAGGGTGGTCTTGGAGTGCCATGCCTGGCATGTCCTTGCCCGGGCATCAACCTACCAGAAAATTGGGAGCGGCGACCGTATCTGGAGCAGTGAGTCATGATCCTATGGTCTAGGGACAAATTCTAACAGTAATTACAGATACCTGTTTCAGCCAATTCTAGTAATTGATGCGATGTTTCGCATGGCCAACGTCAACAAGTCGATGAACGTGAATGATCCTGGACTGCATACAGGCCTAGCCTACTTTGTGAAACAGCAAGCATACCTCAAGCATATGCGAAAACATGCTTCACAAAAAGAGGTACCTGTTTGTCTTAATTCAGTCATCCCTTCGCTTACTGTCCTTGTCTTCTAGATCAGTAGCTGCAGCAGCTTTCGTACGCTAGCCCAGGCTGAGACAAGAAATAACAAAGGCTTGTGGGCGATGGGGGTGGCCATTGCAGTGTGCGCTCGCCACAAGATGGTGGTACCATGTTGCATGGGTGATTTACAGATAGGGGAAAGGTATGACACTTTGACGCAACTGCAAATCAGTTTCTGATTTTTTGCAGATACTGTAACATGGACTACATGGCCATGTCTGCTCTCCAGTCTTACAAGGGGTGCAAGCATGTCTTTTTTTCATACAACGTGGCATGTCAATGGAATGTCAAACTGCATGAGTGACGCAAGCGGCTACCCAAACGATTACGGTGTGAGTGGGTGATCAAGTGGCATTTTGGTGTTCCCAAGCTACACTGCAAGGCACATAAGTACGCGTGTCAATGCAGATATTCAATGAATCTGAAGCGGGGCACAGCGCGAACATGCGGTGAGGGTATTGAACGACTATGGGGGCACGCAAACAACTGTGCAAATAGCACAAAAGAAATGGGACCTGGGTCGAGGCATGACACCATTGATGATCATTTCGCTGCTCATAATTGGTGGAAACGGACAGGAATAGGTAAGCAGTTAGATTTGTTTGACTGGTAAGGATTGGACTGACCTAGTTGGTGTAGGTTTTATTTTGAGAAGGAGGAGAGCCCTTGTGTGTAGGGAGTATGCTCAGCAACTTGAGGGACATCAAAGGTTCACTGCATCGTTACCCACAGATAGGGACTGGGTGAAGATGTGGACCAAAAAGGTAGAGGTATGGGAAGAGGACGACTTGAAGCCAAATCCTTACTTCATGGAGCCTAAACGTGAGTTCACTTTGTTGCAGTGGGGCTGGCTTGCTCATCCATCATCAGATGCATCGGAGGCAACAGTGCGCCATAATCTCACAGAAATCGATCGCCAGACAAGCTTGCAGCAAGGTTCGGTTTGCTTGCATGACACCAGTCCATGTGGTTTCATTGTGGCTGGGCTGCTACTGGAGGAGCAACAGTGAGTCGTTATGCTTGAAGTGTGTTGTTGGTATTGACTTTGTGAAAGACGACGACTTCTGCGGGACTTCCAGGAAACTACTGAGGACCCATTGACACCTTCGGAGAAGAGAGAGCAGCGCGAACGGCAAACGAACCTGCAAGAGGGTGTTGAACAATATTGTTTGATGCAGCGAGCATACATGCCTGTGGCTGGTTCCCTTCTGCAATGCAGTGGTGCGGCAGCTTGCGAGGTTGACTTCATGAGAGATATCAAACATGAAGTTCTGTGGTTACCGTCAGCACTGCCGGGACATATCAGGGTAGAGGGATGCTTAGCAGGTGTGGAGGCGATGGAGGAAAAGCTATGCGAGGCTCAATGTCTGGATGCACTGGAGACCCTATGAGGGATCGCTCGTGCAAAAAGAGAAACATTTGCATATAGAGATGCCAATGTTTGAGGACAGGCATGGCAAACCCAGGCAGTTTTGTTTGTGGATTGACTCGAGCGAAAGGTACAGGGAGCTGCAGAGAAATATTGAGCAGCCAGGATGGTGTTGGTCAGACTATGGGGACCTGGAGCATGGCAAGATACCCTCTGGGAACTACGCAACGAAGATTTGAAGAATTTGGAAGGTGCTGACTTCACCATTGACCAACCAGAGGATGAAGTGGAGGAAGAGACTATCTATGAAAATGGCTGTAAGAGGAAAAGTAAGAAGTATCCAAGGACGAAGCCTGGGGAAGTGGAGACATTCTGCTTGGTTTCATGGATTTGGCTGATGGAAGGAGCTCTTGGGGGACCAGGAAGAGAGCATGAAATGCATGAAAGTAAGCCTGCGAATCCGATGTAGTCTAATGAGCTGATAAGTCTGTTGTTTTAGCTGTCAAACTAGAGTGGTTGAAAAGTCGTGCACAGGTAAATAGGTGGACAGAGGAGCTTGCGTTGGTCATGGAGGAGATGCATCGAGTGCTGGTGACCCTTGAGAAGGAAGCCGTGTCATGGGAGGAATGATGCGGCGGATACCCTAGGTTAACAGCGCGTGCTAGTGAAGGTTTGGTGGCTTATGCAGATTAACAGGCTGCTCTGCTTCATAAGTTGGCTTCATGGTTTAGGACATTGTGGAGTGGTGAACAGGGATGTGTACAAGCACCAGCTCGAATGGCTGATGAGGCAGAGGCAGAGGAGGCAAGAGAGGAGGAAGTGCAGGCTTCAAGTGATGCAGGTGGGATTGACACCCAATTGGGACATTCGGTAGCACATGCCTGACTGTAGCAAGGAAATACACGTATTTTATTCATTTTTTGCTACTTAATAAGGGTCTACCATTTTGAGGGTAAGCCGATTCTGCATTAGGAGTCTATGAAGCTGGATATTATCCTGCATTTGTGGATGTGAGCCTGTACTTGGCCATTTTGAGTACTATGGTTATTATCCATGAGGGAGGGATCTGGCCTGGTGGATATAACTATGAGTCAAAGCTTCCTTCCACAGCCATGGGTGAAAAGAAAGACCCTCCCATCGACCCTTCCCTCTGCATGCATGCTCCATGCCAATAATAGAAGACATTCCCTCCTCTGCAGATGATCCCATCCCCACACCGACCCTCAATGCATCCTCCACTACTGTGGTCCACACATTAGCTGCATTCAAGGGATATGTACAGTGCACATACTATTCTGTTCCACTTGCTATCCTCCTTCCCGTCTTGGTATCATTGCTTTTGGTATGCTCAGCTTCATGCTCTCACCGTGTTAACAAAATATCATCTTTTATTTCACTACCTGAACAAGTCCCAATTAGCAAAAAGTGAGCTAAATGATGAGAAAACTCTCACCTGGTACATGTATTTCACATTATACATAGTCTTATGCACACTGTTAGCATCAAATAAAGGTATCATCAAAGCTACCTTACCTTCTTAACCCACACATCCCTCCCCACATTCAATGAAAACCTACAAAGACATGAGTCAGCCATGCAAAGAGCATAGAACATAAATATATGTACTGAGGTGGTGCCGGAGTGAGGTCATTAGCTCATCAATGCTGCTACTTGGCTGTCTCAGTAGTGAAATACGCGTGACAAGCCAGGACACATACCAGACTAGCACCTCCTGACATGCTCCTTACACCCCCCTCCCCAACCTCTTCCCAACCTAGCAAAAATCTTTCGTTGCCTCAGCTCTGAGTCGTCCAGCCTATGACCCCTTAATCTGTCCTATCAATGCCAAATGGATGTCATGGTTGATATGGCATGCCATTGGGCTCCCAACCCATTGATGTGCTTGGTAACAGCGAGTGGCAAAAGGACTAGTGAAGGGCAATGAACACCAACAACACTAAACCTAACACTAACTCTACACTTATCACTAATGTATTGAATTCAGGTGTTTCGAGTATGATAGAGGCACTCTGCAGACTTCAATAATCAAGGAAAGTTGTTTAAAGACTTTTATTCGCTACTAGTGAGCTATACAAGCATACTACTCACACTAGCAGGGTTGGTAAGACACAATTGGGTGAATAGTGACTTGGTTTGAGCTACTGTGCTCACTCTGACTGGGACTGCTTTGAACTAGTGGCTCTCTTGGCCCTATACTGCTTCCTACAAGTGATAAACACTTGACTAGTCGCACTCTGGGCTGACTAGTGGCACTCTTGGCCTAAGAATAATACTTTAAACTTCGAGAACTTGCTTGAACTAACTTCGAACCACTCTTGGCCTTTGCAGGACACTAAAGATTGCTCTAAGACACTTCAATTCACTCAATGCTATGGGTAACTTAGTGACTAGTAGCCGCTTCGTCGAGGTTAAGCACAAAAGCCTTTAATTGGGGCACTAGATACTGACTAGTAGGTCACAATTGTGGGGCTGGCTTGCCTAGCTGCGCATGCATCTATTCTACTACTTATATACTAACAATCAAGGTACAATCAAGATATAAATAACTGACTAGAGGGGTATTATTGATAAGGATTTCTTGGCTAGTCACAAGTAATGGTGAATAATCATGCAATAGTCGGTCTAGAAATGGTCACTTGCTGACTAGTGAGCTTAGGAGCTCCACTAGTGTCAAGGATAAATGACTAGGCCAGTGAATGTGCCTGTAGCAGCTGTCAATCGTGATTGAAGGCACAGCCCGGCTATACTAGTCCTGATCGTAATACATCTGTATCGCGCTAGTTGGATCTGCCACAAGGTTAATCCATTGCTAATTCATTTCTAAGTCCTGCTTCGAGATTGCCGTGTGACTAGTTAACCTGACTTAGGCGTTTTGTGCCCAGATCGGTCTGCTAGTGACTGAACTTCATGAGATTTGTGTCCTCTGCCTCTTGTTTGGTGTGCTAGTCACGTTACTCGTCCACTAGTGGCCCTATTTATTTAGCCCTGCTAGCATTCAAGTTACTAGTATGGCCAGCTGGTAGATTTAACCCACTAGTGGTATCGCATCTAAGTCCTGGCTCTACTAGTCACATACTAGTCTAACTATCAGCTCGAAGCCTCAGCTATAGTCCTTTAAGTATCACTAATGTAAGATAGATATGCAATAGTATTATTATAAAATTGCAAAATCTAGGTGTGAACACGTAGATGGTGTATCACTGTTCTGCCCTGTTACTGAGCCAGGAGAAATCTTCAGCATGCATTGTACGCAAGAGTGACATCTACAATCGGAGCCGAATTCAAAGGTAGTATATGCACCTTTGACCATCTATCCTCTGTCACTCAATACTCATGCTAATCAACCTAAATTAGATTCATTAGCAAACTTATGGAATGGTAGCAATAGAAAAACTTTACCTCAAAGCCATTGTCAAGATTGAGGGCAACAAGAAGCTTGAAGACCATAAGCTAGAGGAAGATAATAAGCAAAGAACTAAGATGGCAAAATTTTGAGCTCACCCACCATGCTTGATGACGAGATGCCAATCAAAATGGTGGTCAACAATCAAGTTGATCACCTGAACCTGCCCAAACAAGCATGTTTCTGGTCATGAGACCATGACACATTCAAGGTGCAGGGTCAAAATTTCATCATGCACAACAATGAGCATAGCAGACTCACTATCTAGCATAGCTAGGAGAATGATAAGAGAAGACAGGATAATAAAAGAGGGTGAGGGAGAGATGAGAGGAGAGGAAATGGGAACAAAAAGATGAGATTTGGATATTTCTGCAGAATGTGCACCCTGTTTTACTGTGTCTGATCAGGTAACGGGTCACACATAGTAATGGGTCAAACACTCATTTCTCGACAACCACGCCATATTTTCGTGAATGGTTTTTTGCAGATGAAAGATGTTATACATTCACATGTATTTAGAAAAGCATTAAATGTCATACTTCCAACTTACCCAGGAATAAAATGATTGTGGTGAAAGAACCTCAAAACCATGTCAACAATCTACTTCACAAGAGTAATTTCCAGTGCCGATTCTCAATACTGGTCTTGGATTCTTCTATTGCACTAATATAGACTTCCTTTTGCTATTTACAGTGTTAGGGAGTACAAGGCCATTATACCGAGCAGGAAGCAAGTCTACAGCATGTGTAATTGTGTAAATCCATCTCAAAATTGGTATGGTCATAGCTTGCTCATTTGAGTCTATGCTGGTAAGCTTTTATCTATTTTCAGTCCCTACAATGTTCATTCACTGCTTAAAAAATCACTGTGAATTTTCATATGTCTTAAGCCTGCTCTATGAATATCTTCTTGACCGCTGTCAAACTGCTGTCTGATGAAGCCGAAGATTCCCTGCTGATCCTGAACCAGTATTGATATCCATTCTCATGCACTGGGAATTTGCTGGAAGTGTCTTTGAATGAAGAATCAAATAAAACTCAGTACGTAGGTTGACTTTCTCAGACAATGAAAGCCTGATTTATCCTCAAAATGCAAGCAGGGTTGGATAGCTTAAATTCCAGAACATTGTAATATTAAGGTCCATTGAGTGGTGACTTGGTACTACTGTAGCTATGGCAGTCATTGGCAGCTGTATTTTCTTTGGCCACATACACCCATATATTCTCATTGTCATACTACACCATGCCCCGCCATGCAGACCTGTTTGAGGAAGAGCCATATGTCCAAGTTGACCCGCTTGACCTTGAAGGCAAAACATACAAGAAAAAAATCCAGATGGCAATTAAAGCTATTGAGCACAACGGCTTCAAAGTCAATGGCAGACCTAACTATTCATTCAGCTCAGCAGCCCGAACATTTGGTGTAAAGAAAACCACGCTCACTGAACGATTTCATGGGAGGAAAACCAGACTGGATTCACACAAGCACGAACAAAGGATGAGCTGTGGAGGTGAGGAGGCATTGGTAGAATGGATCATAGAGCTGGGATGATGAGGCATTCCAGTTCATCCATCTGCAGCTGCAATATATGCATTGAAGCTATGTGGGGAAGAAGTTGGGAAAAACTATGTATGTCGCTTCAGGACTCGCCACCCAGAGTTGAAGGCAAAATGGACAACGGGCTTGGAAAAGTGCCAGGCACAGGCACTCAATTCTACAGCAACTGCGGACTTCTTCAAGCTGCTTAAGGAGATAACAGAGAAATACAACATCATGCAGGAGAATATCTACAATATGGATGAAAAGGGGATACAGTTGGGGGTAGGGAAACGTGTCCTTGCATTGGTTGATCATGACCAAAAGGATGTTTACCAGGTTGAAGATGGGAATCGCGAGCTGGTTACAGTTATAGAGTGTATGTGTGCTGATGGGACAACACTGCAGCTGTCAGTGGTGTTCAAGGGTGCACAACGAGACTTGGAGTGGGGTTGCGACAATCCCTGTAGTGCTAGGTGAGTATTTTACTGGTTTTTCGAAGTTCTATGAGGCTTACATAATTTTTAGTATATCCCACTTGCCGAAGGGATGGACAGACCAAGAGCTTGGGTCTGCTTGGCTGGAATGGGATTTTGAGCCTCAAACTGCAGCAAAGAACAGATCTCGTGATTATCAATTACTGATCCTGGATGGGCACAATTCACATACAACATACTGCTTTTGTTCCTTTGCCGAAGCACACAAGATCATTGTTATATGTCTTCCCCCTCACACAACCCATCGGCTTCAGCCTTGCGATGTTGGTGGATTTGGACCTCTTGCTTCATGCTGGAAAAATGTTGTGAACGAGGCAGCAATTGACTATATTCCCATCCGAAAAACCAACCTTCTTTGATACTACACCAAAGCTCGTGAGAAGGCTTTCTCAGTAACCACAGTCAAGAGTGCATTGATGAGCCTAGACTTCCATGGCAACGGCAACACCAACTCGGAATGGGATTGAGTAATTAATGTAGTAGCACAGCAATCAAGGCAATCATGTGTGTGAGTGGGTTCAGGGCACCTCTGTGCAGTAAATCAATTCCTCTATACGCAAGTATACACTGCGACTTTAAGTCTGCGAAGTAGTACTGCTTGGTAGTCGAGTACTAGATGCTATGGCTTTAAGCCAGTAGGGATCTCTCGAAGTGAGAGGGAACGGAAGCAGGTGTGACGTGAATACCATGAATCCATATGAGAAAATGTGTGATGAGACTAGAAAACGTCGCTGGACGGTAATCTGGGCAGGGTGAATGATGGAAGATAGACTAAACAGTCAGTGATAGTCTATGAGTGAGTGAGGTGATGAGAAAACGGAGTGGCAACAGCGTGTGGTGAAAGAAAACATGGAACGAGGTGCTAAGGGTGGAATGGCAAGAGAAAATGTGGAACTACAAAAACTGGTGGTGATACTGATCCTATATGGTGTGATGGTGCGGTGTCGATGTCGAAACTGGTCTAGTACTGAAACAATCCTATCCTATGTCAAAACTAACCTTCAAGTCCACTCAGGGGACTGATACTACAAAAACTGGCTGAAACTGATCCTATACTGATCCTAAGTCTACTCAGAGACTACCCAAGTGGGCGACGATAACAATGGTGAAAGAGAAACTGTGAAAACTCCAATGGTGTGAAAGTGAAACAATGATGGCCTATAAAAGATAACGGGGACAAGGTATGGTGTGGCGATCACGTATTGGCACAATATGAGCATGTACCAATAGTGTTAAGAGTGAAGAGCAAGTAGCAAAGGACTCTTCACAGTTAAAAACTGTGGAATAACTCTGGTGAGCTCAAGAGTCAACATGCAATCAAGAATATGCTGGGGTAAACGGTATATTGCTGTAGAACAGTGAATAAACGTGGTTTACTGGTGATAGACTAGTGCATGACGATAATTGATGTAGTCTGGGTCAACTGGAGATGAACTGCTTCCTTAACTACATTTTCTAGCTAGTTTTTATACTACAAGTATGAATTTATAAATAGAGCAAATATGCAAGACTTAGTAAAGCTGTAAGGCCTTGGCTTTGTAAAAATCATAGGAAACATATGGTCCTTGGCCTTCTAAAGTAACAGCAACTTGTCGACGTTGCTGTGTATGGACACAAACCATATGGTTTTATTGAGTGATGAGCAGATCACTTGGTGCTGTTTAGCTGCGGATTACTGGGCGATAGTTGTTGTACTGAGGAGTATGCGTGGGGCAATGTTTTCTTGAGGCCTTGGCAAAGTAACAGCCTTAGTAAAACACGGTCTGTAGTTGCCGTAGCTGGGAGGTACTCACGTCAATCATGTCATTTTCATTAAGTGATCAATGAGCATATCAACTAGGTGCTTCTGAGTGATGCGTCAATTCTGTATTGGGGTGATGGTTGATCAAGGGTGCCTTGCCATGATGAGGTATGGCAATTATGATGCGTGGCAAGATGGGATGGATAACAAAGCACATGAGGAGTGGTTGCTGTAGGGTGAAAGTGGTATTGCTGTGTGTGGAATTATTGGTTTACTGAAAGGCTGCCAGAGGGATGGCAACATTAATTAGCAGGTAAAATCCACAAATTCTGAGCATACAGAGCCTGGAGGCTCATCAGCATTTTGATGTACTGGGATATATCCACTCGACCCTGATGTCATTGAACCACTGGCATTTGCACCTGCTCTTAATACCACCACGAAGGCAGCCCAGCCAGTCGCTGCAATGCAACCATCCCTACTGGTTTTGCGAGAGCATGACACCTCCAATCTTAATCCTAATCCCAGTCCAAATCTCATGCCTATAAACCCCCCTCTAACAGAGGTAACAAACACACATGCACACCAATTTTGGCTTGCAAGTAAGGCAAAGATGCCACAGCTGGCAGGAGCCTCTCGCTCAGCTCTGTTGCAAGAAAATGCTGAGCTTCAAAAGTTAATGGACATGGCTGCTTTTCAAATGGAAAAGGACTATGCGCAGAAGGTTCTTATGGACCAAGAAAATGAACGAATTTGCAGATGTCTTTTTCAAAAGACTAACAAGCCACCAAAGAAGCAGTTGAATGGCTATGCACAACATATGACCTCAGAAGAGTCATTGCAGCAGCTGGCAGAGGAAGACTGGAAGGCAAAGATGAAGATCGTGTTTGCCTCACCTGAATGGAAGGAGTGGAAGACAGCATGCACAGCAAAATGGAAAGAAATGGCATTAAAGGAAAAGGAGAAAGAGAAAGAAGTGGGACGGGCAGAACATGCTGCGCTAAAGGAGAAAAGAGACGTTGAAAAGGCAGAGGAACAGATGAGAAAGGCGGAAGAGAAAGCGGAAAAGGAAAGAGAAAAGGCTGCGGAAAAGGAAAGGAAAACGTTAGCAAGGATTCACGCTCAGCAAAAAAGGAAGCATGCACAGGAAAGGGCAAGGATGGAGAAAGCTGCCAGGAGCTTGGCTGCCAAAGAGGCAAAGGCTGCAGCTGCTGCAAAATTGGCTTTGAAGAAGACCAGGTTAAGGACTCACAGGCAGAAGCACATGCACAATGAAGAAGGCACCGACAATGATAGTGCAGACACTCACAATAGCGGTGATGTGCTCGGTAACGGGCAGCGCACAAATGCAACAAGTGTCTAGATCGTCAATCTAGATACTAAATCACACACACACACACATACACAATCACCAATGTTAAGTTCGAGGGTGAGTACGGTAGAAGCACTCACGGTGTACTTAGATATCGATAATCAATTGGGTTTGCTTCAAAATAACTTCAATTCAAATCTAGAAGTGTTTACATGAGATACACTAATTGCGATAGCGAGGTATATGGACGTGGGGGTTTTGTAAGGTATAGTTTGAGTGGCTTAGACTTGCAATGACTTCATCTAGGAGAGCTGGTAAGGCTTTAACTAGACAAGCTTTAACAATCGAACAATCAAAGACCTAGAGGTCTACAAAGAGCATAATTGCTCTGGAGTACACAGACTCGATTACAACACAAGCACATGCGCTTGCAACAAAGAACCGAAGTTCTACAAAGAGTACACAGACTCTACAAAGAACTCACAGGTCCTAGCTTCAAGTACGAGACTTGCAAAGAGTACACAGACTCTAGAGTACACTGACTCGTTAACTGTTCGAACTTAAAGTGTTCTAGGGCTTATTTCACTTCAACTAGGCAACGTCTTTGATCTGTGGTCGACTTAGCACATCTAGATCACTTTAGTCAGTGAGGGAGCACAAGGCCTTTGTATGTGGAGCAGTTCAATTAACTAGCAAGGCGCAAACATGGGGACGACTCTTCTTCCTACTTAGTTCTTCTAGATTACTTATAGCTGCCCTTTTGGGGTTGACTTGGTAAACTTAATTCACTTCAGTCGAGGATATGCAATTAAAACCAGTGATTGATTAGGTAGCTATAAGGCTACTAGCACAAACGCGGGGGAATGCTTTCCTGCCGTTATGCGTCTAGTCACTGCTAATTTATATGATTTCTAGCCTAGGTATAGGAGCTTGTATCTAAAAGTAATTATGGTACAAGATTTGGGTATCAATACAAACGATGAGTAATTAATTTACGAGAATTGCGCCATTCCAAGGTTTCTATTCAGTTGGACAGAATGACTAGCAGTCATTCTATTGCCGAGGGGTGTCCTAATGGTCCGTAGGAACTCCTTGCTTCTCCTTCATGCCTTGCCACGTGGATTCCTATTCAATACTACAAATTGCGCAGTATTTCGAGGATGTAACCACCGATCGTGATCGATTGTCGGACTGAGATTGTATTTGCTGCAGTCACTGCATGATCTTTAGCTATCTCAGCACCAAGCATTGGTTATTCAGTTATTTCAAGTTTATTCGTGTTCTAGACTAAGTTCATTTCACGTTGTGAACCATTGTGGACTTAGCGATTCTCTTCTAGGTTCATTTCAGGTCGTTGAGATGATGAGTAATCTAGTCCTTCTGTGTTCTGCTTTAGGTTTGTAACCCATCTCAATGTGTCCCTTGGTTCCGACTGTAACTAGTCTTGTTTTGGGCAGGGAATAGCATTCAGTGTTGAAGGCTTATAGAGTTGACTCGTCTAGATGTCGCTTCTAAGTCCGTTCTGATACTGTATTGCTCACTATCTTATGTAGTATACTAGCTATCAGTGTAAAGCCTCCACTATAGCTTTCTGTACTGCTTGTAGACTGCGCTATTTGATAGAAATTCGCAAAATCTACAGGTAGCCTGATACCAAGTGTATCAGTGGAAAAGAAGCTGGTTCCCCAGGAGCTTTACCAATATCCTTGCCTGCAATGCCAAAGCCCAGGCCATGCCCTCGGCCCCTATACTGTGTAGCACCTGCACATCCAGTACTTCAACATACACCATCTGCACAGCTGGGATCACCCAAAGTTGTATTGGCATCAGAATCTGAGGCTGAAGGTTCTTGTACTGAGTCACTTGCTAGCAGTGGTCCAAGGCGGTCTTCTCGGGCCAAAAAAGCAGTCAAAAAGTGATATCTTATATTGAAGACATGCTCTGTATGCAAAGCATGAGTTGGGAGTTTGCTGGAATGCAGCTATGGAGGTTGACATGGCGGAAATGGGGAGATGACAATGGTTGGCAGGTACCGGCTTCTTTTTGAAATTTGATTGCTGGTTGACCCAGTTCCATGCTTTTGCTGAAATCTGACTCTCCCAGCGAAAAAATTCATACCATGGAATCAGGGACAGGAAAAATTCCCAAATGTACATAGACTAATAGCTCAGATATTTTACTCACTATATGCAATAATTTTGAGGTAGTTGTTGTTATCTACGAAGGCAGGGTTTTCAAAAATGCTGGCTTGACCCATTACCTGATCAGGCACAGTATACCTCTCCGCCAAATCTTTGACACAGAAAAGATTGCCTTATACCCTGTCAAACCTGTAGACATGAAACACACACCCACACATGCCAAAAATTGGAAGAATTTTGCCAAGAGACAGCTGAAGTCTGTTGAATTTCAAGTCTAGGTGTCAATCAGGATCAACTGATAATGGTATTTGAGTAGATATAGGACTTTTACATTCTTTCTTGTGTTCTGTACATTGCGTAGGTCTTCTGCCACTCTAAATGACTGGTAAGTCAGATTGTTGTTCTGAACTTGACATGCTAACTCACTCGAACTTCTCCCCAGTTTGCATAGCATCTTGATCGACATGGAGCCCATGTGCCCAATTGCAATGACATACACTTTGGTAAGTCTTTGCACCCCTCTCATTTTATTGCTTTGTAGCTGCTGATGAGCCTCCAGGCTCTGTATGCTCAGAATTTGCAGATTTATCCATTCATCACCCAATACCTTCAAAACAACTCCATTATAATCTCCACATACTCCATAACACTGCCAACTCTCGATAATACCATGGATTTTCGCAGTATAAGCCACAAACACCCAGATACAATCCTAAAACCATGACATCTATACTCCTTCAACACTCCGTTATCCTTCCCAGCTCACCTTGCATCACAATTACCATATCCCATCATGGCAAGGCACCTTTGATCGACAATCATCCTAAAACAGAGTTGCTACATCACTCAGAAGCACCTAGTTGATGTGCCCATCAATCATTTAATGAAATGATGTGATTGACGCAAGTACCCTTCCAGCTACGATAATTACAGCCATGGCAACTACAGACCATGTTTACTAAGGCTATTACAGTGCCAAGACCTCGAATTATTGTTGACACAAGTGTACACCTCAGCACAGCAACTGCAGCTCAGTAATCCACAGCTAAACAGCACCTCATGATCCACTCATCGCTCAATTAAACCACACGGTTTTCATCCATACATGGCAACATCAAGGACTTGCTGTTACTTTAGAACCACAGATTCCATATGTTTACTATGGTTATTACAAAAGCCAAGGACTTACAGCCTTACTAAGGCTCTGATGAATATTCCATTTATAAAATCATACTTGTAGTATAAAAACTAGGTAGAAACTGCATTTTTAGAGCTAGTTCTTACCCAGTTGACAAGGCTATGGCATTTCCAGTCAGCTACGGTTACTCCAAGTTATCCCTCACTGCTTGCTTTACTCTTAATGTTGTTGGTTGGCTTTGTATATTGCACCAATATATGAAATCTTGCATCAATAACTTGCTTTTGTCTTTTAATGCTGTAACATCACATCACTTTCACCACATAGGATTGTTTCATTGCTTTCACCTTCTACATTGCCATCGTTTTCATTGCCCAGTTCAGTATTGCCTCCGTGTAGGCCCAGTTCAGCATTGTTCTCCATAGGATCACCCTCGTCTTTATCATTGTTCAGAGTTGCCATGCATCTATTGCTGCAGCACCCCACTCAGCACCTCAGTTACCACAATTTCTATCAGTTTCTTGCAGTCTCCGTACATTTATTGCTATTGTTTTGACTCACAATATTAGGTACACCCCAAGTCACGTTTACTAGGCTATTTCGACGTCTTCTAGTCCATTGCCACAATTTCTAGTCCCTCCCTACGATTCTAGTGCATTGCTACGATTTCCAGAGCATTGCTATGATTTCTAGATCCATTTTTGTGATTTCTAGACCATTTTCACAGTTCCTATCATGGTTTCTTGGTATTCAAGTCATACCAGATTCCATCCCATCTTGTTTATTGAGATCCCTCCCAGCTTACAGCCAACATCTACTAGTACTCCTTGACCAAGAGTACTACTTCGCTGACTGAAAAGTTGCAGTGTATCTTGCGTTATTGAGGAATTGACCACACGGAGGTGCACCGAACCACTTGCACACACATTGCCTTGATTGCTGTGTTGCTACATTAATTGCCTAAGCTCTCCCCAAGTTTTGGGTGTTGCTGTTGCCATGGAAGTCTAGGCTCATCACCGCACTAAATGACACTTGTAGCAGGCACTTTCATACATCAAAGCCTGTCAATTGACTGATCCCAACAATGTGTCCAGACAGTCAATTGACTGGTCACCTAAATAAAGCAATTCTGTCACCATGACTAGAGCAGGACATTGTCACACCCTCCCCTTTGATGGCTGTTGCACTGCCACCTCCCTCTCTGCTCACTGTCAGGGTCCTCCACCCTCCCTCTTATTGTTGTGCTTTTTTTCCTTTTTGGAAATGTTGGTCCAAATGCCTCCAGAATGTTTGTGGGCCTTATTTTTCCACCCTCCTGCTCACTGTTTATGCACAAAGTTGTGCTGCCTGCATGAAGCACACTCATTACTTTGGAGTTTTGACACATGGCCCCCATGGATGATAGATGAGTCTTATGTTTTTTGGGTCCAGGAATCCAAATCTGATAGTCCCCAGGCCATAGGATGACCAGAACATTGAAATCTGGGGGGTACTCCTTCTCATTATCAGAAAGATCTCCTTATATCTCTGCTAATACATTTCGGATTATCCTAATCTTTTGTACACACTATTATACAATATATATTGTGTATTCTATGCCAGAATTACCTTCCCCAACATTCAGAGATGCGAGCTATACAGTATTTCACAGATTTTCACTATCACACTTTTCTCCATGTATTCTGAAGGTCTATATTGTGCTCTTAGGGTGTTCTGGGGGTTTTCAAGGTCAAGGAATCCATTTGCAATAACTCCAAAGTTTTCTGAAGCTCAGAAATGCAAGTTTCCATGTGAGCCATAGCCCTTAATATTAGCCTTTAAGCTGTGGAGCTAGTCACAGGCCTGGCTAGCTCTAGAAACCGGTGCCATATGGCTGCTAGGCTATTAGCCAGAATAGCCAAGCCATTTTCCATATAGCTGGACCATTTTTCACATAGCCAGATTGCCGGCTAGGGTCTACTCACCTCCTGGGTGTTGGGGATCAGGCACTGGATCAGGCACCTAATATCCCCCCCTCCTGCCCATTGTTTGGGCTCGAAAAAATTGTACAGATCCAAAAAATAATATTGTGTATTACAGTGCTGCCTCCTGACCCATGCACCACCCATTTTGGCTGGATGCAACCACACTTGCTTGGATGCAGCAAACTATGAGAAACTATTGTTCCCAATGCGGTAGCTTTGCATTTTTTGAAAGTAGGTTGAAATTTGGCATATTGCCCACAATAGCCTACTTCAATTGTAGAGACATAGATATATTACATATTCATTGTTCAATACTATTCACCATTCAATTTGCAAGCTGGAAAGTACTCAAAATATCATTGCGATGGTTTTCAGAATTTGCTGAATGCATCAAATTACACTGCTCCTTGCAATAATTCTGCAATTTCACATTCTTTATGCCCTTCTGTGCATTGAAAATTAATCCAACATTGATTTTATAAGTATTTCTATTATTTAAGTCAAATGTAAAGTGGTACATCCATCCAATGAGAATATACAGAGAAAATATGACAGAAGAAGCTCTGAAAACCGAGTTTTTGGAGGTAGATATGCCTCTACATAGCCAAAACACTGTATATTGTCAAATAAAAGGTATGTAGCATTTATATAGTACACTATAAGCTCATATTTCATGCTGCCCTGAGTAACATATGCTACAACCGTATCCAATAAAGCAAATGAGCTCAGAGATGTTCACAACTTTCACGTAGAATCAACTTTCACTTAAAGCTTCAAGTCATTAAAGAGGCACACCTGTGTAGATCGGGGTGGATCAGACACCTGGATCCAGTAATACAATGTAAGTAGTACTATTAGCAGCAAGAATTACATTCATTGAGAGATTATATAGGACCACAGAATTGGAATACTGTTCAAAATGTACAAAATTCGAAGTTTTGATGATTAAATAGCAAATATCAACGAATTATGAACATTTAAAGTCTTAAAAATGACATACATATATTGTAAATAGTTGAAACATCATATCCCATCCATTTCCAGAGCCTCGGGGTGGGTCATTTAAGCAGAGGATGCATTCCGAGGGTGCATTCTGTTCACTTGATTAGCCTGGACCAAAGGTCTGCACAGTGATCAAGTGGCTGTGCAGCTTCTTGTTCTCTCTTTGACCACCACCTCCCCTCCCCTCAAAGCTTGCCTAGCATGCAAGTAGTGCTTTTTCCTGGATAAAATGGTACATTTCATTTATTTTCTTTACTTTAATATTCTTTTAGGTCTTTTTAGTGCATCTGGTGGCCCCAAGAGCCCCGGATTGTGCGTATCCTACCCCCATGACCTGTGTAAGCTCTTGAATGAGGCCATCCCATGTGCTATGCCCATCAACAACCAAGACAACATCCCCAACATCAACCACAATGTCGACGACTGCCCATGCCCTGCCGTGGCTACAAAAACAGCCCCCCCATCCCCATCCCAATCTACCCAGCACCCCACACATCGAGATCAGTGCCAATCACTGCCACACACAACATCTACACACCCCAAGAGTGTGTAGTATATCCGGGGATTTGATATCGGTGGCCATCTCGATGCGGGAGGGCCTATCAAAAGCAGAACTGGCCCTGACAACAACAACAACAAAGAGGGTAGGGGCAGTTGTGCTCTGTTGCGGTGCCCTGGGAATATGTGGGGGAAGGCTGCTGTGGAAGGAGAGCATGGAGGGAGCATGCTGGAGAGTGGGAGACATCAAGGAGGAGGGCAGGATGGAGATTGGGACACCAACAACGATGATGACTCAGCCCTTTTGAGCATCGAAGGATGCGAGGGCACAACAATTGTGCCCATAACAATCCATGTATGACTCCTGCCTCGCTCACCGCTGCTCACCCTGCCAAAATCCAACATTGGGCTCCCATGTGCCTCACAGCTCCCCCAACCACTAAATACTTGTGTATCCCCCATTTCTTGGGTGTGGGAACACGACTCAGATGTGTGCGAGACCTCCCAATGCCCCCATCATCGTGCATCGGTGCCCCATCCCCATCCTCAGCCTTGCTTCTGGATATCCTCCCCCATGGCTCATCTACCATAACAACGACCTCACCACCTCCATTTTTGACATTGGGGAATCCAGTGGGGAGGTCTGTTTTCCCCTTCACTCTCTCTGTCACCGTGAAAACAGCCCCAATGCCTCACCACCCATATTCCCTATGCTACCAACATCCTGAAGACCATGATGATCCCGTGACCAGCCATTTGAATGCACAGGGTGCCCATCCCATCCATGAGCACTCCCCCCATGCCCACTGGCGACGTCTATGCTTACACTACTCACAGCAGTAGTATTAAATTTTTTTATTTCGAAAAGTACTTGTAGTAAACGTACAAAATAAGTATAATTTATATATATCTAAAGATGTAATGGTTTAGTAGTTAATGTATGTGTTTAATTCTTGAAGGGCTGTTGAGGTTTTGGGTTTGAATCCTTTTGAGTGCATGTTCATTTTTTGAATTCCGAAAAAAGGTAATCCAAGCTCACCTTGACGAATCCAATGTTTTGCTTGCACATATTGTCAGGGTTGCATTAGGAGTGAGTTCTAAAATATATTTTTAGGGCATGACTTTTTTTGCCCATCTCTGCAGTGAGTGGGAGGGCACAAAATTAAGCTTAATGCCATGCTAGGCATTAAGCTGACCATTTTGCCTGTGGCAGTGCCCCAAGCTGATGACAAAGCTCACTGCATTTGGAATATGAGCTACTTGTGTAAATGTGGAGCTTGCCACAACTGGCTAGCTCCACTGAGGATGCATTGGGTTTTTGTGGCTAGCTCCAGTGTGCTAGGCAAATATTGGCTGCCACAGGTGTCCTCCCATCGTAGGTGCATCTATGGCCAACCACCATGATCTCTGACATGCATAGCACTGCCTTGTGTCCTGAGAACGTGCCTCCCACATATTTCATGTGCTGCACGACTCTATTCACATTCTGGAAGTGCTCCCATATGAATCTTTGTATGCCATCATTCACAGGGATGGTCTCGTAACCCCCGTCTTTGGTCTCATAGCAGGTCTTTGGTCTGTGTACTGGAACATCGTTGACATATGGTATAGTTATGTGTGGAACCTCCTCTTGTAGAATGTAGGTTACATCGTCATGAAAGATGGGTACCAAATTGGTCCATCCCATAGGCAGTGTTACTAGCCATAGCACCCCGAACAGTGTTTGGAACATCGTCATATCTCTTGATTTCTCATCCAGGGTCCTTTCATCGTACCCTACATATAGATCTAATGTAGCTCCACAGGATCTACCAGCAAAGTGTTCAGTGAGCTCGTCAGTTGCCGGAGGTACTCCCAAGTACTTTATTGTTACAGTGTTCAAGGGTTCCAGGCTATGTATGAGTTGGAGGCTCTTGCCATCTTTCTTGATGACACAGAACCAACACAAGTGGTATGAGGAGTTCAAAGGCTCGTATACACCAGCCTGTATCTTCGTGCATATGATCTTACAGATCTCATCAAATATTCCCAGTGGAATCAGTATATTCTTCTGTACCCAAGGTGTATGCTACATTATCAGGATAGTTACAGGTGGGAAGTATTTCTTCTTAAAGGCACCCCTTTCTGTATCATCCCATGCAAAACCTGCATTTTGTTTCATCATAAAATGATGCATGAGTTTTTGCTCCTTGGGCCATAAGAATTCCTTCTTATATACCTTATTGATCTGCTCTTTCCTTTCAGCTGTGTACCTTCCAGTAGGTGCAAAGTCCGGAGGCTGCTCGCTTAGGGTTGGCATGTCTTTCAAGAGGTCTCCCTTGATATTCTGCTCGATCCTGAACTCAGATGGCAACCCTCCCATTACTGGCCTCACTTTCTGTGCTACTGGTTTGTACTTTCTCGTTGCGAACACATCTTTGACTGAGCCAACTGGAGAAGGTGTATACAATGGATCGACTTCCCCATAGAAGTAAGTTCTAATCTATCTACTTGGATTATCTTCCAGCATCTGATTGGACTCCTCAACATGTCTCTGTTGTTCACAAATATCTCTGATATCTTTAACAAAATACAAAGACAATGTCCTGTGTGCCTTTTTGTCTTCACCACACACCAGCGAGCTCGCTACTGCATAGGTCGCTTGTAATTCTTCTCTTTTAAACTTCTTTGATCCCATTGGTAGAGCATAGCCACCGATCAAGAAGTTTCCATCATATTTTTCTTCTATAATTAGGGCCAGCTCTCCTTGAACGTTGATCAAATCATTGATCACTGAAAACCCTGCTTAACCTCTCGCTGTGCTACCCAGCGCTGTCCTCGTGGGAATGTTGGCACCATGGCACTCCATAACAAGTTCAGGTCCTTTATCTTTATCACTTGTCCACCATCCATGTTATTATATACCATGCTTGAAGTTAGCACATCGAACGGTCTCCCTAGCAAAACGTCATATGTGGGATCATGTATAATGTGTACTTGTAGATACACTGTAATATCACCGCATAAGAACAGCACATTCTTGGCCATGCCCAGCAATTTCTCCACTTGTTTGTTAGCTGACTGCATATTAATGATTATATCAGGATCATAAATCAGTCCTAATCGGTCTGCAATATGTTCAGACATTGATACAATTTGAGAGCCAGTATCATACAAGCTTTTCAACTTCTCGACCTCATTGACAAGCGGGAACACCATGTGTATGGCTTGTGAATCCTTGGCTATGTATACCACCTTGGGTTCCTCACCGTGCTCAGCCACCTTGTTCATGTACTGCAAGAACAGATCTTGCCAAACTAGTGAGCCCACAGGCATGCCATTTCTCGTCTCAGTCAACACCATGAAACTACCAATGAAGGGCAGCTTTAAAATATGAATTGCTCCTTCTGGCAGTCCTTCCACCTCTTCTGCTTCTACTCCATCAAAGGGAAAGACTTTCTCTGTCTCTTCACCTTCTGCCCCTTCTTCTTCTTCCTCAGGATCCTCCTCGATGAAGTACCCAAATTGCTGTTTTCCATTCTTCCCCTTCTTGCCAAATGCAATCCGTTTCAGAGTGAGCTCGCTCTTCACATTGTCTTGTAACTTTGACAATGAGAGGAGCTTGCCAACAGTTATCGGTACCTCTGTATTCATGACCCTCTCCATGACCTCGGCTCTATCGCCTCACTCTTGAATCGGTGCCCTGATTTTATATGCAGGTTCCTTTGAGTCTGAAGGATAAGGAGTATATCCTCTCTTGAAGTCTCTCTTTTTCTCAGGACCTCCCTCACCTGCCGCCTTTGGGTTGCTGCATGCACTAAAGAAATCTTTAAGTACACATGGCACTACCACCTGCAGGGTCGGTATGACCTTGGGTGCAGGGTCCATCCACACTTGCTTATTTTTCTCTATGGGTTCTTCATCCTCCAAGTCTGCAACATCTTCTACCATTACTTTCTTCCTCTTGACCATATCGCCACCGGTTTTCTTTTGGTTTTTGTTTACATCCTCTGGGGGTGATGGTGAACCAGACCTGGCAACTCCACTAGTTTTATTTTGGTTCCCACCCACCTTCATTGAATGCTTAGAAAAACCCTGCTTCCTTTCTTATTCTGTAGGGAGCTTTCTACCAGCTTCATCTACTTCATATCCTCTACTTCTTGTCCGAGGACCCAGCATCATATTCACATTCTGTGACCTTAATTTGTACAGCTTGTGCTCCAAGTCTTGTTTTTCTTGGAGTAGCATGGCTAAAGAACCTGTCACATTCAGGAGGCCAGGAGTTGGAGACCCAGTAATCAACACATTCTGGCTCACATTCTTCTCCTGTCACGAATAGTACTCGTTGATCTGGTTTTTGGGGAGGGGATCTTTTATATCCACAGGGAATTCACCTCCATCAGGAAGACGCACCCTTCCTCACACCATCACTATCTTTCCAGTGTTAAGATAGTCCATCCTCATAGGACAATCAGCATTCATGTGTCTGTTCTTGCTGCAGAACCAGCACTCCATCCTATTTAGCGAGCTTGCTCCAGCATTCATTTGTCTAGGTGTGCTGCCAAAGCCAGATAGTGCCAGGCGCACATTGTATAGATTATACTGTTACACCTGCATCTGTTGCTGCTGCAAGAAGCTTGTGATTGTTTTCTGCTGCTCGATGAAAGCTTTTTCTAATGCTGCAATATGCTGCCACTCCTGTTGAGCTTGCTGCACCTGCTGCTCAAATATATCTTTCATCGAGGCCAGAATACCTCCCATATGGAAGGGTAGACTGGCACACTCATTTCAACGTCATAATCGGTGGTTATATAACCATATATGGAAAGGAGACCTCGAAAACCTCTATGAGATCATTGATTACTCATGTATCATTCTTGGCAATAGTTATTTGTAATAACAATTTAGTATTTTTATTAAATATTAGTCACTGATTATGCCCCGATGCTAAGGGAGGAAGTAAATTAAATAATTAAAAGTTAAACTAAATAAATAACCCTATTAGGAAGCAAGAGCTCGAGGCATGGCTGTACTTTCATCCTTCCATCGATTTTAGGTCATTGTAGCGCAGATTTTCTATTACTATTATGTGGCAGAAGCATGATGCAAGCTTTCTAGTAAGTTGTATTTTTTCTCTATGCTTCGTGCAGCCCAAATAGTGCAGATGGTCCAATAGCCATTGTAACCTGAATTGTCATTCATGTAAGGCTCAAATAGTGTCTGATGCAATACACTGTACATAATCCTGTCTTTCACAAGCAATCTACCAAGTGGAATGACCAGAAAACAAATGTCCGCAATAAATAAGCACATTTTCCTTTGTGCTAAGCAATTTACTGAGCAATGGAAGCCTTCACGGAAGGCCTCATATAGCACATATATCATAAAACGGGAATGTTTTTCTGCCTGGGGGCTTGATATGGTCTCCTGGTTTTCTGTTAGCAGCAACACAAAGGCCAGAAGCAACAGAAGTGCAACTAAAAATGTTTGTATTGATGTCTGAGTCTCCTGCATGGATCAAATAGCTTGAAACAGTGCACCGCAGCTCCTGGTATATAAATCTACAAGAATATCCACTTGAGGAAGCGTAGAGAAGCGACAGAAATGCACAAAGCCAATGCGAGGACGAGGTGGGATATTAATTACGCCATGGGAAAGAAGTCCATATTTAGGCAGATTTCAAACTGAGAATCAGTATCAGTCCCCCTACAAGTAGCGAGCTCCAACAAGGGGGAGGCACGGCTAAAATCCAGCACATAGGGTAGGGCGGAGGGGTCCAAGCCTTAAACGCATGCACTTTGAGTGCTCTATTTTAGGATATAGCACTGTAGGACATACCTGGTAGTCCAATTTCTCTTTATTTCAATAGCCTTATCTGAATAGAGATTATTTCATGGTGAAATGTTCACCGTAGTAGTGCTGATGTGAGGTATGGTAGCCAACCGGCAACTATCGGCAGCACACTGGCACAGACCGGCATCTCTCCGGTAACTAAGATTTGTGTTACAAAGCCATCCCAATATGTATATATTGCTTCTGTATATGGCAGGAGAGGGGGGAGGGGTCCAGCCCATCCTTAAACACGAAAATGTACGTCATGTGTCTTTCTTAAATCCCGCTGCCCCTTGAGCCCTGATTATGCTCTTCAATATATGTGCCCAGCACCCCCTGCATAGGAAATTTCAAAGTTTTATGCAATCGGACCCATGGGAACTGAATATAAGTCTTAGGTGACTTTATAACAGCCCTCATTCACTATCACAAACACCTGCCCATCTCCTGGTTGCGAAGCAATCTTTCTTCGCCTACCTAACCTACATCCCCTTCCTCCCCACTCGAATACCTCCTCCCCCCTCCCACCCCTCCTCTCTAATTTGTCAGAGATTGACACCACTAGACCATCTATGAGTCTTAACCATCAAACTATGTGTATAGCGCAAGCAACAGCTAAAAAGCCTGCCTAAAAAAATAAGTTCTCAATTGTGCATTTTATAGTGAGCCTCTCTATGATGAACTGGATGCGTATTCACGGACTGCTCTTCAGAATACAATCCATGCCCAGATTTGTATGATGCACACTGCCGCCATGCCTTACTCGTGAACATACAAAAATGATCTCAATCAGTAAAGAATGAGGCCAAGAATTGAACATACACACCTTTCTCCTTTTTGATTTTCTTCTATGCTTCCAACCCAAACAAAACCTTCACTTTGACTGTTCCCGCTTTTTCATGTGATATAGTTCAAATGTTTTGAGTGATAGTTGTCTAGCTTATGTCAATCACACCCAGCTGTTCTCACAGTGGACTCGACTACCTCAAGAACGCATATTTACATAAAAACTTACTGTTCCCAAGGGCGAGTAAAAATCTGACATCATGATGTAATGACATCTCGTGACAACCCGCTCCTCGACAGGTCTTTCACATGATTTGCTGAGTCATCGAGCAGTAGAGGTCGACAGGTGTCTCCACATGATTTGCTGAGTCATGAGGCTGTCGAGCTCTACAGGTATTTTGAAGAGGCTGTGCTCTACAAAAGCAACGCATAAAAAAGTATTTAAGTAAAGTAGGCCATGTATTCTTCTCTTGACATCTCCAGAACTCCAGCTTCAGCATTGTCATCATCACCATCGTTGTCATCGCTGCTGTCTTGTTCACCATCCTCTTCTTGAAATTGGTCTAAGATAAATCAATTATTGGAATTGGGAATGGGAGAAGACAGTACCAGGATCGTCAGGCCTTGTGCCTGCCCATTGATCACCCACATGAAGGTCGGCCTGCAAATGATTATTTTGGGCATCTAACTCTTCCTCCTCATCAAGGTTTTCCCATTCTTCAGGTGTCAGTATGTTATTAGCCCGGAACATCCCCACAAGGGACAAGTACACGTTCCAGACAGAATGTCTGTTGATAATAGGATGCCCGAGCTGTTCGAGATATTCATGTGCAAGCACAGCAAAAGAATGAGGAACAAGTTTCAGCACAGGATGGTCGGGTGGTGCATAAATTGCCCAGGCAGCAGTGATGGATTCAGAAGTGAATGCAACCTAAGTGTCAAGTTAGTCACAGAATTTCATGTCACTTTTCTGTGCTCTTACCTTGAAATCTTGAGTGCTGAAGCGTTCAGGTGCTTGTTCTATAAGCAAAGAGACACCATTTGGCCTGGCAATCTTCCTATTATGACATTTTTTTGTGTTGTTGTTCTCTGAAACATATACATCTAATTCGGCTTGAAGCCAAGGCAGAAACACATAGCAGAACACTTGTCTAGAGATGAAGGAACATCAGGTCAAGGTGGAAATGATGGGAGGTAGGTCACTGACGCTTCTAGTGGTACCTTTGGATCATACCACCCCTCATCAATACCCAACTGCAACAGGCGTTCGAATCCAGGCGACCATGATCTTCGTAGAACACTCCAGACGATTTTGGCTGGCAAATTTTTCTTCTCCCGCATCCAACGGTGTTGCACCGTGCCAATTAGAGCTGGATCATGTGTATGCCTCAAGAATGTATGTGCTCGAGCCAGGTGACCATTTTCGTTACCAAGATCACTTTGCGTCAAGAGCGGTCCTGCTGAGATGGATTGTCAAAAATCATAGGAGGCAAGAATTTTAGTCCTGACGCACCACCTGTCTGTTCAACCATGTCAAGGTAATAACGACTGATGAGAACCGGATTGCTATTATTCCACCACACGTTTATCCATTTCAAAACTCCTGTGAAAGGATCCACACAGGCATGTGGGCGGACACCAAATCAAACTTTCCATTTGTCATGTTGGTCAAGGGACCAAACGTCGTTGACCCTGGCACAGTGAAAGACTCGTCGACGCAGTCGTCCTCTTTTCCTACCTGGAAACAGCACAGGCTCTTTCATCCGGAACCATCCTTCAACCACACCTCTGAGAATTAAGAACTCGCAATTCAAGAAGGTAAAAGCAAGTACTCAGGAGCAAGTATTCCACATATATGTTTAAGGTGCTTGTGCATTTCTGTGCGGCCTGCTGTTGGGTAGATAGTACGCAGGTATGTCATATCTGTGTCAATTGATGCAATGCTATGTTTTTGTTGTTGTGCTGAAAGGAGGCCCAACGATTTTCTAAGCTTCTTGAAGCTCTTCAACCTAGACGTTTGTGTATGAAGAAATTTCCATGAAAAATAACATCATGTACCCTAGACAGTATTTCTTTGTATCAAATACTTTGTGCAGCTCCTGTCGCATAACTTCATCTGTCATGTGGCCATTCATCATCCATAGCTGATGGAGTCTTGGTTCAACCAACTCCGTGGGAACTGCAAACGTAGGTAAGTATTCCACTTTGAAAGCTTCATAGATGCAAGTACCGCGTGGAAGATATTGATTTGGCATCGTCCCACCTGAGGAAGCCTGAATGTGGGTTGGGGGGCAAAAGGTAGCGACACAAAATCTAGTCACTACTTCAGACTCTGACAGGAAAAGTCCCCCTTCTGAGGTCTGTCCGGTCGTGGTCGTCCCAGAACATGAAACACGTAATGGTTCCTCATAAAATTTCCTCGACGCCACCTGCCTACATCCCAGATCCTGTGGGAGCCAATAAGGAAATTTGATAGCGCAGATTCCTTTATCAAGTAATTTGCCAATGAGGATCATCACCTGTCTGCAAAAAAATTTGGATGTTTTGTGTCATTGCTCTTCACAATTAGACCACTTTGCCACAAAGATGAACCCTGTATTGGAGAATTCAAATAGCAAATGGTCTGGATGTTATGTGTAGGAATAATGCAGTTGCACCGAACAATTCCTAAGAAGGGAGTTGCCCCCAGGACTCAAAACATATAAAATCTGGATCGGAGACCCTATTTTCCTATCCAAGTTTTCCCCAATCGCTGTTGCCTCTCAAGATGACCATGTTTGCCAAAAATGTCCTATGGGCACTGCTGAATCAGACGGCCTTCCCACCTCTAATTGCTGCATTATTTTGTGAGTTGAGTTAGACAGAGCTTGATGTCGTTGACTCACCAACAAAAAAGCCACCGTTGTACTCTTTATAGCTTTCCACCACATGACCCTCTTTTGCCGTTACCAGTGCTCAGCCAGATACGCTGTGCAAGCAAACCCAGTGATTTACACAATCTTTGTACAAGGACCAGGAGCTCAGACATTATCACTGCGTACGTCAAGTAATTCTAATTCATTGTATAATCTCAGCATTTGCGATGTAGATGTCCAAAGCACTCATACCATCCTTGATGTCTTACGCCTCTTAGAACCCCGACTATGTTCGTTAGGGAAACTGCGTCGTCAATACAACGTATACGTGCCTGGAAAATGGCAACCTGTTAGAGACAGTGATACACTCTTGGCTTTGAATGTCGGAGTGTTGTCACATCTTGGCATCAGATTTCGCTTACTTGGGGGCAGTGAGTACCGTTCATATTTGTTGAATTTCTCCGCAACTCATGACTGAAGGTCCGGAATTCACTTTCATGGCGGCTGAATCCGTTGACCACTGCCAGTATCATCGCTGCGCCAAGCGCCAAGCTGACAAAAAGCCATATTTCTTTGGGCCCAGAGAGGCGACATTTGTAATGGAAGGAGCTGTGGTTACTGACGGACCAGCAACAATTACAAACCAGGATCGATCATTGCCGTCACTTTCAATCACAGTGTGCGGATCTTGTGCGGCCCTGTCTGCCAAAAAGAGTAAGTGTCATAACGGTTATGACCTCCCCAGCTGACTGACCTTCCAGATGCTGCGACACAGAAACAAATAGCAATGAAGAGGATTCTGATGTCAGGTAAGTTCACCACCTTTTTTTCTGGTGAATTTTACCTTCATTATTTCTTTAGGTATGTCAAACGTGAGACCTTCAAAAAGTAAACAACCACTCAGGACTAGTAACGTGGAGGTTGAGCGTCAGTTTCCCACAATTTACATACATTGAAACTTGTTAACCCCTTCCTCAGGCATCAATGCGTCCTTGAAGAGACAAGTCTTAGAAGCAGAGATGAGAGCTACACTTTTGATGGACCTTGTGCGAAGTGGTGTGCCCATTTTGGGGACTCCAACGAGTTTCAATCCAAGCCCCCATTTTCCTGATGTTGATGGAATCAACAAAGGAATCAAAATGGCGAGAAGAAAAAGTACATTCTTTACATCTGGAAGTTTCAACAAAACTAATGGATTTTCCAAGATGCAACACCATACAAGAGGACCCCCACAGGGATGGCACCACCCGCACACTCAGGCTATTCTACTGCCCACGTTGACTACCACAGTGAGAGGGAACGACACCGGTGCCTCGCCACAGAAGGCAGGCAGGATGAACAAGTGAAAATTCTAGTTTAAGTTTGAAAACGTAACAACAAAACGCAAAAGGGAGACCACTTCTTTGTAAGCCCTTTTTCGCTTTGCTAGCAACTTAATTTGAATGTGTGGACATCATTATAGGCAATCTCGGAAGGTGTCAATTTCTATGCGAGAGAGCCTGCGTACAGAGTAAATGCTCTTGTCCTGGACCAGCTTCTTTCCCATATTATGAAAGACACTCGTGTGAAAGGGTTTCCTTTCAACACGAAAGATTTTGTACTGCGGGATCCGCACTGGGTAAGAGTTCTGAGTGATCAATCCCAAACAGAGCCATCGGATCTATATTCCCACAACATTCACACGTAGAAAGCCTCTGCGGAAAAACTCAAAAACCCCCCGAAACAGTTCAAATATATCCAGAAGGCATCCCCTACCTACTTCTTGGACATGATATGGGAAGCAGCCGTGCGATTTAACATGTGGGATGCAGAATATGATTCCGCACCTGAGGTACGTGTATGGAGCCAACTTATTCTCCAAACTGGCTGATTTTGGTGTCCAGTCCTCTTCGTCACCAGTTGAGGATGATAAAGGAAAGGGTCGAGAGGTGACACAGGTAAATATCACATAAACTGTCTGTGCACTCAAATAATATAGAGATTCAGGAACTCGACGACAATATTCTGCCATCTTCAATCTCAGCTGCTTCTTCTATCATGTCAGTGAGTGGTTGAAATATTACATGCGGGTGACCCCTCTTACACGCAATCTAGACCAGTTTTCAGTTCCCGTTGAAGGGATTTGAAATGCGTTCTTCGACTCCAAAACGGAAGGCAAGTACCACCAGCTTCATAACTTACATCCTGATAATGTTTCCTTAGCTCCCAGAAACTACGGATCATGTGGAGGCGCCTATGACAGGAATCCAATGCTCCGACTGGTTCAAAGAAATACCAAAACTGATCCTCCAAGGTGGGGTGGTCAATGAGGAACAAAGCGAATATGGTAAGTCTCTAATTACCCTTCAGATTCGGTCTAATATCATTGCAGGACTCTTCACGATCGACGTCGAGATATGTAGTGTCTGGGCATCCCCAGTGGGGTTCTTGCATTATCCACAATTCTCATTTCAGCGACAGTACATTGGTCGCATGTATGCAGACTGGAAGGAAGGTGAAGATTCCAGACTTGGCATCGGCAGCTTCAAGACCGCCAACAAAGGGATCCTTGAACCGGGCATACATGTTGGGGGACAAGAGCTGGCACTTGCCTTACAGGGGGAGGTGTGCTTCAAGCGCCCTTTTTATTTCCCTAAAGTTGGAAGTAATCCCAGGCGATTAACAAATGATGGAGAAAGGGTCGCCATTCTCTGGGAGGCAAATACCTACCTCTGGGCCAGTGCCCTGCATGAGATGAGCATCGCAGTGGTAATGGATATTGCCCAGACCCTAGGTTCTCCTCCCATGCCGATTCCTGATCTGCAATTCATTGAGGTAGCGGTAGTTCAAAAGACCCGACCAGTATCGGTAAAAAGGAATGCCTGGACAGGTTTGACCACCCTGGCGGAGCGGCTGCTCCCAAAGGGCACATTCTGGAAGTACATAGCTAATGGACAACCTCGCCCCATCGACAATTTGCCTGAGGTGCAACAAAATATAGCCTTGTACCTGTGTTTCCTATAGCACATTCAGTACCAGTACACTGAACAGTCTGCGTTCGTTTCCGACTATCAAGGTCCTCTCCTTTTTTTTCCGCCAGGGATTCCCTTCTTATGTGATAGCAGGTTCAACAAAGTGGCTGACAGATCCCCAAGTTATGGCAGCATCCCTGTACGTGTCATGGTTTTCCAGGAGAGCGGTTTCACTGACATTTTGCAGTGTTCATGGTGTAAGGCCTTTTGGTGATGGAAACGTCGAGGGATCTGTCGAAAATTTTCCTCTGGAACATACATGCAATGCATGGTGTGAGTGGTTCCATTTGACTCTCCCAAATGATGTGAAATGATAGATTTTCCATTGGTTGTGCTTCCTTGGGTTCCATATCTTCTCACACATACCAATTTTGTACATGTCCTAGTACAATATATGAAAACAGATGGATAAGGAAATCAAAAAAAATACCATGAGAAATTAACCTGTCGAGCTCGACAGGTATTACGCTTACAAAGCTTTGTTCCTCAACCGCATTTGGAAGGATTTTCCCACAATAACTAAGGCCTCATATTTCCAACACCCTGAATTTTTGGAAGCTGGCTGAGGGTATTCAGGGAAGATGTTGAGCATCTTAATTTCCTGGTGCAGTAGATGAGACATGAGGGATGTTTTTTAGGCACAGGAGTTCCAGGCTTTTACTTATAGGATATCCTTAGCACATTTTATGAGGTACGGCACATCAATAGCACAGGATCACAGGCAGCAACCACAGGAATATATATGGTCGCCCAAGGTGCCTGGTCAGACACGTTGGAACAACCTAGTAGGAAGGAACTGGGCAGAAAGCTTGGATTGATATGGATGAAAGTAGCTGTAGCTAAACTGGTGTATCTGTTGACTCCCAGGATGCCGAGAGATGACAGGCAAGGATACGAACAAGAAAAGTGCAACTCCCAACTCAGACATAATTTGGAAGGGATGCAAAATGTTCTATTGCCAATGTGAGCTTTACCCCAATTATCACAGTGGGAATTATTCCGATCGCTAAACTACCCGACACCTTCTAGTCAAGTTTTTATAGTAAAGGTCATAGTACTCAATTCCTGGATACACATGTAGAAGCAAGAAATAGGTCCGTTTTACTCGAAACTTTTCACAATCTGTTGTGATTCCTGGATAACATTTTCTGCCCATTTGGTGACAGTTTTGACATCTGCATCAACAGAAATAAAAATAGGGAGTACTTTTGGGCAAACCACTTACCAAGGGGACTACTTTTTGGCCAGACCAGTATCTGGTGATTCAAATGAAAGAGCCTGTCACGTCTGTCTATACTTGCATTCAACAAATCATCATCCAAATCGCTTGAAAAAAAGAAATCCAGACACCGCTTCACACTTTGTTTGAAATGTATGATGTCAAGCTGTCCCAACCTGCCGCCTTTCTCGCAGACACGATTAATGAACAGGCAAGTACACGGCAGAGCTCTTCGCAAACTCGGCGATATCATGAGAGCCCAGTGGGTGGTGAAAGAGCTCCTCATAGGA